>OY769912.1:9602364-9872364 GCA_963669185.1 Dyspetes luteomarginatus
TATAGCGTTGATGATACATAACTGAGAAAAAGAAAAAAACCAAATTTGAATTTACATTTTTTTTTATTAAATAAAATTCGTTCGATCGAACCATGCAGGCTTTTATGTTATTTTATGAAATTAAAAAAGATTCTACTTGGTGAAAAATTTACTGAACTATTTTTTTCCGAGGCTAGAACCACAATGAGGCCCAAATTAAGAGTCACTACAGCGTGAAATTAAGTTAGAACTTACGTTTATATTTAATTCGTCCTAAAGATGTTTAATTCTTAATAAGAAAATTTCGAAGATAATCAATCAAAATTTTTTTATCCAAAAATTGGGTTGTTTTGTTTTTAGGAGCAGTAAAAATCTAGCTCGCGGTCCAAAAAAATGTAAAACTCGGTGAAAGATGTTTTTTTTTTTTGTATATTCTACACCATGCCAAGAGATTTAAAAAAATCGCCGATGGTGAGGGGCAGGAATTGGTCGGTTTGTGGTGAAATGCCTCATTTATATATATATAGATATATATATATATATGTCGTTCGGCAAGAGTGTAACGAACCGACGTCACAGCACGATGACCGCGCGTGCGGTCTCCCATATCATGAATGAAAAAAAATAGAGGTACAAAAAGCAGCAGCCACACAGTCAAAAAATTTACTCAAAGTACTGTGAATAATAATGCGGAGGTGACGTGATTTTTTTTTTTTTATGCATTCTTAACTACTTTATAGTAAAGAGTGTCAGTTAATTCTTAATTAATAAGCACATGAAAATATGCCAATTAATGAATAAAAATAAAATACTATTAAAAATCTAACGATTAAAAAATTGAATTAAATGGAATAATTAATAATCGATTAATTCCGATTTAATTTAAGCAGTTTTCCATTAAGGATCCTCGATAATTCATTAACATACAGGATTGAGGCTTTGTATAAAATGTCCTTAAAGCTAAAAAAAAGAGGGGGTAATGGCTTTTCGATTATTTTGAAATATCTGTCGCCTGTTTCGGCGATTTAGGAGACTCCCCCAACTATAAAATACATCATTACTATTCTGAAGGATAACCGCTCTTTTTTCCTTGTATTCGGCTAGTAGAAATTCACATTTTATGTAAAATTGTAGTGAGAAACTCCGAGTAGCGCAAGATTTACAGCGATTTATCGATCTCTTCATTTATTCGATTTTTGCACATCAGCCAGACTTTGCGAAATGTATTTTTTTTTTTCCTCATATTTAGCATGTAGAAAGTTGATTTTGCACAAAGTTATATCATAGAAATTCCGAGTCTGAAATTTTCAAACGATCCTTATTTAATTATTGTATTTAACAAATATTTTTTTTCTTGTACAGCATAAGCAATTCAAATTCTCGTTGCCAATTTCCATTCGATCGTAAATTATTTCACGTTGAAGGTAATTAAAATCAAATACGAGCATTCTCATATTTGCAAAAGGATTAATTTTGTACAAAAAACTTTTGTGATAATGAAGGGGGCATTTTTTCGTTATTTTTTGTTCATAATATGATTTTTTAAATCGTTCAAGTGGATTGGAATGGCCCATATATATGTGATATATACTCTCATGGAGGAGGCACAGCAAGGTGTTCTTCTCTTTGGTCGCACTTTCATCGTCCCACTTTCTCCTTGTCCCTCGAGCAACCGGACGAACCATCATATTACAAGCCTGCACTGTATATATATATATATATCTATTTTATATGCTATGCCGGACCTTCCGGCATCACTGCAACTTCTTTAAAAAAAACTAGAGAGCTCAATTGTCATTTGTACTTCACGATTGGCTAATTGAACGTGTGAGCGACTTGCTCGTCCATTATTTATAGATGAGGAAGAAAAATCGTTTTTACGAGTGCATTTATCGAATAATTGATATTACTGGCATGAATATGTTAATAAATCACATAAAAATAATCGTTTTGACATTCTCATTTTTTGCCACAGTGCCATCTTAAAAATGGAAAAAAAATCGACATTTTTTCTGGATCGTAAAAGACGACTGGACGATTTTTAAGATTTTTTTACGTCGCTTATATGTCAGGGAAGAATATGGAGAAGTCTAAAAATTCTGTAAATTTATACATATATATATATATATAGATATTTCGCAATCAGTTACTCATTGTTGTAGAATTAAGTTTGGGTCAAAGTTGAATTTATGATTATGGAACAATTAATTTTTTTCAAATATCAATTGAGTATTATTTTTAAATGTTTTGAAAACATGAGGGAGGAGAACTCATAGAATGTCCCCGTGAAACTCGCAATTTACTTCTGTATGCTCGTCCCGTGGCAAACATTGTAATATGTAGCGGTATCGTACAGTCATCGTGCTGTGAGAATACAGTTAACTGTGTCTCATATATTTATATATATTCACGAGAATACACCAATAGATATAAAAAGTCTGATGGGGCATCGCATAATTCAGGTCGAAAAATAAACTTCGATTTTCATGTGATGTCTCCTCGTTCAAACTTAGATCCAATTTGGCCCTATTATTTTATTGTGGAAAATCCATAACGATCGGATAAAAATTAGCCAGTTGGTATGCAGCTTTTTGCCTATTTTCATATTACCTCAATACGTGCAAAATTTCTTCATTTAGATTTAGCGGTTTTCACGATTTTCTCAATCACTTTAAAAGTGATAAAAAATTGAATTAAAAATTGACGAAGCATTACCGATGGCCACCAGTTAACTGTCTTATATTTATATATTCACGAGAATGCACCAATAGATATAAAAAGTCTGATGGGGCATCGCATAATTCAGGTCGAAAAATAAACTTCGATTTTCATGTGATGTCTCTTCGTTCAAACTTAGATCCAATTTGGCCCTATTATTTTATTGTGGAAAATCCATAACGATCGGATAAAAATTAGTCAGTTAGTATGCAGCTTTTTGCCTATTTTCATATTACCTCAATACGTGCAAAATTTCTTCATTTAGATTTAGCGGTTTTCACGATTTTCTCAATCACTTTAGTACAATTAAATACATTTTTCAAGAAGTTTCAATAACTTGAAAAAAATAATGCAATTATCGGGTATCACTCAAAATAAGTTATAGCTCGAAAATAAGAATCTACCAG
The DNA here is from genome assembly GCA_963669185.1 of Dyspetes luteomarginatus. Classification (NCBI taxonomy): domain Eukaryota; kingdom Metazoa; phylum Arthropoda; class Insecta; order Hymenoptera; family Ichneumonidae; genus Dyspetes; species Dyspetes luteomarginatus. The sequence goes on from OY769912.1 coordinate 9,605,469, forward strand.
TAGTTTAAAATTGTTCTCGTGAATATATAAATATAACACAGTTTATTTATATATTCACGAGAATGCACCAATAGATATAAAAAGTCTGATGGGGCATCGCATAATTCAGGTCGAAAAATAAGCTTCGATTTCCATGTGATGTCTCCTCGTTCAAACTTAGATCCAATTTGGCCCTATTATTTTATTGTGGAAAATCCGTAACGATCGGATAAAAAGTAGCCAGTTGGTATGCAGCTTTTTGCCTATTTTCATATTACCTCAATACGTACAAAATTTCTTCATTTATATTTAGCGGTTTTCACGATTTTCTCAATCACTTTAGTACATTCAAATACATTTATCAAAAAGTTTCAATAACTTGAAAAAAATAATGCAATTATCGGGTATCACTCAAATAGCTCTAAAATAAAAATCTACCAGTAGTTTAAAATTGTATGAAGATTCACGAAATTTTGTGGATAAAGAATTTAATTAAAAATTGACGAAGCATTACCGATGGCACGAAATAAAAGAACGATTCGGTACGATCGTTCAGCCAAACGAAGGTCAGGCACCAAGTCCCAGGGTCACACTCTACTTGACGATATGAACTCGAAATGCCAGCAAGATGCGTATCAAGGCCGATCTCCTATGCTGTACTGCAGGCATAATTCTTTTTCCTATACTGTATATGGGCGATTTAATGCGAACTTTACCAACTTTTTCATCATTTCGGATTTGGCTCATGATTTTTCCTATGATTTTATAAATTGTAAGATTTTTCTCACCACCCTTTTAATTGATATTACTTTTTAAATGTAAATGAAAAAATCATTTTGTTTTTCGTTTTTTTTTTTTTTTTCAAGAAATTATTAAACCATTATTTCAGAATGGATGGATTCTTTTTTCCATCTTCTGTCAGTACCGAAAAATTACAACAAAATTCTAATCTATTTTGTTAAAATTAATTGATAAAAGATAAAATTAATTATTTACCTGTCTTAAACGAATGAATAAACGATTAATTAATTCAGTAGTCAATCCTACATATATTATTAATAATATATATTGACGTGTATTAAAAAAAATATATTTATTTTCGATCGCAGGAAGCCAATTCAGTGACAACACACCGCCAGTCATGTGGCTCGATCGTAACTGGGTTTTACCCGATATCGAACCAGTTGGAAGCATCGTGACGAGGGTTAGAGCCGAAGACAACGAGCAGGACGATCTCACATACGGCCTTGAGCCTCTTGGACACAGTTACAATGGTGACGACAGTCCCCAGCCGCCATTACCATTTTTCATAAACAACAGAACAGGCACAGTTTTTCTCAACGAGACCCTTAAGGGAAGGGTAAGGAACAAAAAAAAACCATTTCTGCAATAGTTAGAAAAATTCAAGAGAGAAAAAGATGTCTGTCGATTTAATTTTTAAAAACTTAAAAAAATTTCTAACGAAAGAGGAGCTCTGGGAAAAAATCGTAAGGGGTGGCGGCGCATTCGTCATTTATACCTAAAAATGCGGAATCTCTTAGAATCAATTGCCATGCAGAGATCCTCTTTCGCGAGGAAGTTTTTAAAGAATTGATTCTATGCTTTTTTACGGTAGGAATAAAAAAAAATCTGAAATGAAGCACGTTAATATATTGTACATATTTATGCAATATATGATATATGTCTACATGTGGAAGGCATATATATATATATATATATATATATATATATATATGTACACAATGGAAAATCTATGTAAAGTTTCGCAACTAGTGTAAACTACAGCCATCTTCTTGTCATCTCTTCGTTCCAGGGAGGCCAGAACCTGTTTCTATACGTGACCGTCTCGGACGGTCAGCTCACTGCTAAGACCGAGGTCTACGTCAACATAAAGAATACCTCAGCACCCAATGGAGGACACACAAGGTATAGTACACGCGTCTTCAAAGCTTTTCTCAAGCTTCTTTGATAAATTTCTTCCACGAAACTCGCGTTCACTCTGGACGACACAATTTTCTATTCGGAGTATCCCGGAGTAATTCTAAATTTGAGGTTTATATATTCGTGGATAAACCAGACAATTATGTGAACAAGTTGAGAAGTTTATCGATCCAAAAATTTATTCGAACAAAAGAGCAAAGTTATGGATACATCGAGAGCAGAATTTATCTGAATTTATCTATAAAATTCTCCTGACAAAATAGCGAACTCATCCGAACAAGTTCCGATAGTTATCGGTATAGTTTGAAAAATTCATCAGAACAAGTCTAGAAGTTTGAAAATCCAAAAAGTTATCCGAACAAGTTCACGAATTAAAGGAAACGTTGAGACCAGAAATTATCTGAATTAATTCATAAATTTCTATTAACTAAACACCAAAGTCATCCGAACAAGTCCAGATGGGGTTATCAGTAGTTTGAAAAAGTTACGAGAAATCGTCCAGACATTTAAGTCCTAGAAGTTGAATGCACAAGTCCTGAAATTTAATCGATCAAGGTTCAAAAATTATATGAACGAGACCAGAAAATTTATCAGAAAAAGTTCAGAATTTTATTAATCCAAAAAGTTAATCCGTCCCGAAATTTAATCGTTCGGTGCTGAAAAATTATACGAACGAAAACAGAAAGTAATATGAACAAGTCCACGGAGAGTTTTCCAATTGTATGCAAGTCGTCAAAGTTTGAGTCCATAAATTTATTTGCACAAGTCCCGAAGTTATTCGAGGAAAAATATTGTATAGAAATTGAGTTAAAGATAGGAATATCATAACTCAAAAGTAAGGAATACACAAATAATATTATTAATTTTTGGCAGATCTCCATTTCCCAGTCAGCACGTTTCCGGTGGACGCATACGTCCGCCTCTTCTGGGTCTTCCAAATCTACCGGCTTATCCGCGACCATCGATGGTTCATCCTCCACCGTCGCTTCAACCGATCCCTTCATCGCCCCTGGGAAATGGTCAGAAAACAACAAAACTTCAGCCAGAATCGCCGAGGCCAGAGATCGAAGTGACTCATCGCGCGACAACGAAAAATGGGGTTACGGAAGAATCACCGGACAACAACGAGGTCGAGGGTACAGCCCTTACGTCGAAAATATCACCGAGTCAGGCACCACCGAGTCAGGACATGGCTATGACTTTGGTCCCTGTAGCTGCTGTTTGTGCCCTTCTTCTTGGCCTCGTTATTGGCATTTGGTCCATCAGGAATAAATTGTGCGCCACTCGAAAGTCCAAGGAGGACACGGTAAATTATGAAAAAGTAAAAACAAAAAAAAACACACACACACGCATATGTCAGACAACGAAAACAAGTTGAGGAAATAAGCAATCGAACCAAACTTTTACTCTCTTTCATTTTTTGACGGAATTAAGGCAGTGGGAGTAGAGCTAGTTTTTTTTTAAATTGAACTTAACTTCGATTAATCAATTAATAATAGAATTTACCTTTAACCCTAGACAGTTAGACTTTCTGGGCCTAGCCACAAAGGATGACAGTTAGACTTTCTAGGCATACTCACAAAGTCTAACTGTCCAGGGTTAACTTGAAACAAAAATGGATTATCATTTTTAATTATATGTTAATAGACGAGGCAGAAGTCAGTATCAACCAGAGTTGGTTAGAAACCCTCTAGATTTAACCCTGGACAGACTTTCTGGGTGTAGCCACAAAGTCTAACTGAGCAGGGTTAACTTGAAACTAAAATGGATTATCATTTTTAATTATATTTTAATAGACAAGTCAGAAGTCAGCATCAACCAGAGTTGGTTAGGAATACTCTAGATTTAACCCTGGGAAGACTTTCTGGGTGTACCCACAAAGTCCAACTGTCCAGGGTTAACTTGAAACAAAAATGGATTATCATTTTTAATTATATTTTAATAGACGAGGCAGAAGTCAGCATCAACCAGAGTTGGTTAGAAAGACTCTAGATTTAACCCTGGACAGACTTTCTGGGTGTACCCACAAAGTCTAACTGTCCAGGGTTAACTTGAAACAAAAATGGATTATCATTTTTAATTATATTTTAATAGACGAGGCAGAAGTCAGCATCAACCAGAGTTGGTTAGAAACCCTCTAGACTTGACCCTGGACAGACTTTCTGGGTGTACCCACAAAGTACAACTGTTCAGGGTTAACTTGAAACAAAAATGGATTATCATTTTTAATTATATTTTAATAGACGAGTCAGAAGTCAGCATGAACCAGAGTTGGTTAGAAACCCTCTAGATTTAACCCTGGGCAGACTTTCTGGGTGTACCCACAAAGTCCAACTGTCCAGGGTTAACTTGAAACTAAAATGGATTATCATTTTTAATTATATTTTAATAGACGAGGCAGCAGTCAGCATCAACCAGAGTTGGTTAGAAACACTCTAGATTTAACCCTGGACAGACTTTCTGGGTGTAGCCACAAAGTACAACTGTTCAGGGTTACCTTGAAACTAAAATGGATTATCATTTTTAATTATATTTTAATAGACGAGGCAGAAGTCAGCATCAACCGGAGTTGGTTAGAAACACTCTAGATTTAACCCTGGGCAGACTTTCTGGGTGTACCCACAAAGTCCAACTGTCCAGGGTTAACTTGAAACAAAAATGGATTATCATTTTTAATTATATTTTAATAGACGAGGCAGAAGTCAGCATCAACCAGAGTTGGTTAGAAAGACTCTAGATTTAACCCTGGACAGACTTTCTGGGTGTACCCACAAAGTCTAACTGTCCAGGGTTAACTTGAAACAAAAATGGATTATCATTTTTAATTATATTTTAATAGACGAGGCAGAAGTCAGCATCAACCAGAGTTGGTTAGAAACCCTCTAGACTTGACCCTGGACAGACTTTCTGGGTGTACCCACAAAGTACAACTGTTCAGGGTTAACTTGAAACAAAAATGGATTATCATTTTTAATTATATTTTAATAGACGAGTCAGAAGTCAGCATGAACCAGAGTTGGTTAGAAACCCTCTAGATTTAACCCTGGGCAGACTTTCTGGGTGTACCCACAAAGTCCAACTGTCCAGGGTTAACTTGAAACTAAAATGGATTATCATTTTTAATTATATTTTAATAGACGAGGCAGCAGTCAGCATCAACCAGAGTTGGTTAGAAACACTCTAGATTTAACCCTGGACAGACTTTCTGGGTGTAGCCACAAAGTACAACTGTTCAGGGTTACCTTGAAACTAAAATGGATTATCATTTTTAATTATATTTTAATAGACGAGGCAGAAGTCAGCATCAACCGGAGTTGGTTAGAAACACTCTAGATTTAACCCTGGGCAGACTTTCTGGGTGTAGCCACAAAGTACAACTGTTCAGGGTTAACTTGAAACAAAAATGGATTATCATTTTTAATTATATTTTAATAGACGAGTCAGAAGTCAGCATCAACCAGAGTTGGTTAGAAACCCTCTAGACTTGACCCTGGACAGACTTTCTGGGTGTAGCCACAAAGTCTAACTGTCTAGAGTTAAAATGGAGCCTTCAAGCAATAGAAAAAGAGTCACAAGCAATTAATGATTTTCTTATTTTTAATTTGTAGAAGGAACAAGCTTCTGTGAGCGTTTCCAATATTTCGGACGATCCGTCTCTGGTACTGAAGAGATGGAGAGGTCAGAAGGCTCAGAGCAACAAATATGAACCCTGGGAGAAGGAAAATCAGGCAGGCTTGCAAACAAAGCCCCAGGGCGACAAGTGGGAATTTCCTCGGCACAGATTGAAGGTCAGTTTGCTCATTTGCATGACGGAGCATAAATAATAATAATAAAAAATGTGAAACAAATGAAACATGAAAGAAAAAAAAATACATTAAAAATTATTTAAAAATCTTAAGGAGTAAAAGAAAATGTTTTTTTTTAATTTATTCTTGATGAAAAAAATCAACGCAGGTGTTCAGCATCCTCGGGGAAGGCTGTTTTGGTCAAGTTTGGCGCAGCGAGGCACTCGACATCGACCATAAAACTGGTCCATCCATAGTGGCTGTAAAAACCCTTAAAGAGAATGCGACCGAGCGCGAGAGGCTCGATCTTGCCCAGGAGCTCAAAGTCATGAAAAGCCTCGAGCCACATCCAAATGTCGTCAGATTGCTCGGCTGTTGCACCGAACGCGAGCCAATGTTTGTCATTCTCGAGTACGTTAGCGGTGGAAAACTTCAGAGCTTTCTTCGATCATCGAGGGAGGAGAGAAATCATGGTGGACCTGGCTTGACATCACGTGATCTTACGAGTTTCGTCTATCAGGTCAGTACAATTTTTATTTTTTTTATTTGTAATTCTATTTAATTTTTTTTTTTTGCAATTATATTTTTTTCGTCAGGCACTATTTTTGGTGAGTCGTTAAATGTATGTGGGGGTTCAATTAATGATTTTTCTCATTGATTGATCAGGTCGCAAAAGGAATGGAGTATCTAGCCTCAAAGGGAATCATTCATCGCGATCTGGCAGCTCGAAATATTCTCATTGATGAGAATCGAGCTTGCAAAGTTGCAGATTTTGGTTTTGCACGAGATGTTGCTGCCAATCAAATTTACGAGAGAAAATCCGAGGGACGTTTGCCAATTCGTTGGATGGCACCCGAGAGCCTCTATGACAATATATTCTCTGTAAAATCGGATATTTGGAGTTTTGGTGTTCTTATTTGGGAAATAGTAACTCTGGGTTCAACGCCATACCCAGGACTCGCCGCTGCTGAGGTAAATCATCAATTGTCATATTTATTTCGTTTTAAACTGGCTCACGATAGATTTGGCTTTTCTTCATGTGAGCATCTCTACGATCTCTCCATTTACTTGATTTACTTATAACCACATCGAGACATAGTGGAATCGTGAATTCTCTGCTGGAAGTGGCAATTGAATATTTCATTGGATTAAATGGGAAAAGAGTGAAAATAAATTCGTATTGTTAGATTTTTTTTTTTCCAAATGGCCTTTTATGTGATAAGTGATATATCATCATTTATAATCATCATTATCATTTCATCATTTATAATCATTTCAAAAATCCTATACGAATGTACTGCGATCTATTCTATATTTATTGCGATACATTTCGGTATAGCGATGGGTAAATGCCAATGTCAATTATAGCACAATGCAAATATATAGATTCTACTGTACCAAGTATAGCTCATACTGTACCAAGTATAGCTTATACTGTACCAAGTAAATCACGATACAAATATACAGATTATACTGAACCAATTATAGCTTATACTTTGCCAAGTAAAGCACAATACAAGTATAGCTGTGCCAAGTAAAGCACGGTACGATTTCTATATCGCAGATTCGACAATTTAATTTTCATGGGTTTGTCTTGTATTGATGCAGGTAATGCGAAGGATAAAGGAGGGCTACAGACTCGACAGACCAGAGCATTGCAAACGCGAGCTTTACAACATAATGTATTATTGCTGGGACAAAGATCCGGCATGCAGGCCGTCTTTCGGTGAACTGGTCAGCCTGACCGAGGGTCTCCTCCTCGATGAGATGGATTACATCGAGCTCGACAGGTTTCCCGATCATTCATATTACAATGTGCTTAATTTGAGCGGTGAAAAATTATGATATCGAATAATATAAATAATTTTACTATAAATAAATGAAAAATTTATTTACGTGTACCATTCACATTTTATATTTCATATTTAAAATGCACAAAGAGCGTGTCTGTGTGTGTTTGCGTTTATTAAAAGACTCGAATAATTCGACTCGTGATATTAATCGATATAATATATCGAAGCCGAAAGATCGAAAAATGCGAGTTGTACCGACCGGTCAGTGATAATAATAGTCACTCGAGTGTGTATATGCAAATTTATTAATATCATTTTTTTAATCATTATTTTCTAATTCAAATAAAACGATGTGAATGATTTTTTTTCATACTGATCGAAAATAATAAAAAAACCTTTCCGAAGATTTCTCTCATGACGCAGATCTATATATATATATATATATATTTGAAGAGACGCTGCAGCGTCTCGATGGCAAGTATTAAATAAAGAAGTTTAAAAATAATATATACATATAAATACATAATTTTTGCGTGCGTAATTTGATTAAGTTATTACGGGAAAATAATGTAATCGCCTTTTGTGAATATAATAAATTAGTAGTCTTAATTTTTATACCCCAATTTTACGTTCTCGTTATTCTAATCTGCAATAATGTAAATCTTTTTTTGCAAAAACCTTTTCCATGTACTTTCCCCTTCTCTGGCCCGTGCACATAGCGAATACATAAACGAGATTTACCAAAATATCGAGTTTAAAATGAAAAGAAAATATCGTGTGGTTCATATAAACCCTCAAACCCACTTTGGAGCGTCGATGCGAACGTGTGCAACACTGAGCGATATACCCAGCATATATATATATATATATATATATATATATATACTTTTATTCAAATTTATGGAAATTCTCCCATGCAACGTTTGTACGTAGCCCAGACTGAAAAAAGCTGATACAAGCAACTCCGGCATCGCGACTCTTCGATAAACAAACAAAAAGATACGAGAGGGGGAGAGGGGGAGAGGGAGAGAGGGAGAGAGGGAGAGGGAGAGGGGGAGAGAGAGAGAGAGAGAGAGAGAGAGAGAGAGAGAGAGAGAGAGAGAGAGAGAGAGAGAGAGAGAGAGAGAGAGAGAGTATTGTTAAATCACCATTAGAGCCAAACAAATATTACACACTGATGGTTCCTCCCGTTACTAGCTCCACCAATTTCCACCGAAATTTTCATCGAAAACTCACTATTCTGATCGAGGCAATCTATGCATCGTTCCATGGTATCGAGGAAAAAAAAAAAAATCGACTTTTTTTTCAACCAAGAATTTGAATACCGAGCCAGTGCTTTTTAATAGCGTGTATCAAGGGTGTATAAGTGGTTACTGCGTACGATATGGTGAAGGATTTTTTTACTTCTTATACCAATTCGGAGATAAAAAAAAAAAAAAAAAAAACACAAAAGTTTTAATTCGATGTGATTGAAAATTCGTAATTTTTTTTAAGTAAAAAACTAGAAAAAAAAACACACACACATTTTTGAGATCTTTTTGGAGAAGTAAAATATGAACATTGTGTGTACGTTTTCGTCAGCTGCTCTAATTCGATAGAGTGACGAAAATTACGTTTCGTCTTTCCGGGGAAAAAATAAAAAAATAAAATAAGGCAGAAACAAAATTCACGTACTTCGTGGTTGAGAAACGAATTTTTCTTGTGCAAAATATGCGTACCGCCTGAAGGCATTCTACGTGCTTGGAATCCACGATGTATTTTGAAGAAAATTTTGTCATTACAGTGCGCATTGTCTGAATATATCTTATAAAATTTACACTCTCTCGGTTTTTATTTTATATTTACAATTTTCTCGCAATTTTTCGATACGTGTTTCCGTTTCAAACGTCAGCTTGACAAGCTACATGTGCACAGATTTTATAGAAAATATCACGAGATATACACGAGTAAGCAGTGGAAATCAAATTTCTACGAAAAAAAAAAAACCAACCAGGCTTGATGTTGGAAAAAATAAATATTTCTAAATAACTTAAAATTAAATAATAATAATTCTCGAAATATTATTATCATTCTTTGGACTAATTATTAAGTATATTATTTAGTAAGTAAATATTTAAAAAAAACTTTCCTTCATTGAATTTATTTTGCTGCATGAAATTTTTCGTTAATAATCGAATAATCGAGCGTGTTATATTCTTTCCAATTATGTATAATCTAATGGAGAACAGGTTAATCTATATTGGGAAGAGCTGAGGGAACGAACAGTGAAACACGTTGCTCCATATGTATTTTCATAATCCCCGAGGACTCTCTAATGCGTGTATATTCAGGGGTCGTGGAGGTGGTCTCTGCAGAGGACGCCCTTTCTCGGCCAGTTGGACGTATTCAAATGCATTGTTATATAATAATAAATCGTCTAATACGCGAGAGACATTGTTGGAGGAAGCGTTCGGCACTGAATCGATGCCCTCCGGTGGGAATCGTCAGAACTATCGTCTCTGTAATGTTTCGTCTATAGTTTCGCCTATATACAATTATAATATAACTGTACAAAATAAATAAAATAATACCCTTGAATATAAATGAGGGAAAAATAATTTAAATTATTTGTTTATTTCAATATTATAAAGATATGAACGTTAATTAATGAAATTTCAATGTTCTGAATTTCATGAGTAACGTTTCGGTGCTGCTGTATCGAGGTCGTTTTTAAAAGCGTTGAAATTTCGATGCCCTCCGGTGGGAATCGTCAGAACTATCGTCTCTGTAATGTTTCGTCTATAGTTTCGCTTATATACAATTATAATATAACTACAAAATAAATAAAATAATACCCTTGAATATAAATGAGGGAAAAATAATTTAAATTATTTGTTTACTTCAATATTACAAAGATATGAACGTTAATTAATGAAATTTCAATGTTCTGAATTTCATGAGTAACGTTTCGGTGCTGCTGTATCGAGGTCGTTTTTAAAAGCGTTGAAATTTCGACGCAATTAATTACGATATCGCGATACATTTTTCCATGTCAGTGATTTTTGGGACTGATCATACACCTATGGCGTTTCTCCTGCTCTATTCTATTCATTATTATTCTCGACTCGAATATTTATTATTTATATATGGGCCATTTTATGACAAATCGAGTAGATTCTCGTGCCCTTCATCCCTCTGGTGGGAATTCCTCTGAGATTTTCTTCTCGATTCTTTATACGGTTATTACAACTCCCGAATACCCCCATTTTTTTCATAGATTTTTTTTTTCAACAGCCTTCATGTGAGAATGATGAAAAAAATTACCAGAGACATTTAAAAAATGTGAAAAATTTAACAAAAATCCAGAGGGCAGTCAATCTACACTGGCTTAAAATGACCCTCATTTTTCATCATTATAACATTACATGACTTTATACAACAATGACGGAAATTTTTGTGAAAAAAAAAAAAAAAAAAACGATTTTAATAAATAAGTTAACGTAACATGACGGACACTTATGTACAGCGACCAATACCGTCATTTTACTGAAGATTGAAATTACGCTAATTTCAAATTATTTCAGGAACAAGAAGTCCTATAGGCAACGGGAGGGCGGGAGGGGGGGGGGGGGGGGGCAGGACGAGAGAACGCATAAATGGAGGCCTGACCATCGTTGAAGGGAAAACAAGAACGACATATATATATATATGGATACACGCACGTTATGTATATAAAGCACCTGGAGCTAAATTGTAACAGAGGTCGTGACGACCGTGACAAACGTCAACCTGCATCATCTCTTCGTCGTCATATCCCGGATAAACTGCCAAGCTCGTTTAGCCTATATTTCATAAGCCAGGGGCAAACTCTCCCCCCCCCCCGGCCCCGCTCCAAACCTCATTCTCTCCCAATAGGGCACTATTCATTCCAATATGACTTTACCGCTCGTATATGTGCACCATATATGTATATATATGTATATATATGTGTATATATATATATATATATATATATATATATATATATATATATATGTATGTATATCTATATGTATATACACATATGTGTGTATATATATATATATACACACGATAGAACTAAAATCGATATTAACCACAATCGTAACTAACGAAGCTGATGTTCGCCTCTGCTTGCCACGCGACATCCTGTGTGTTATTCTGACCAGAGCGCCCTTTTTGCCGTCACTACGCTCGATTTTGGCGCACGTTTCACCATCTATCAAAATGAATTATTCGAAAAGTCCACAAAGTGTGACAGCACGTCGAATAATGAAATATAATAATAACGAAGTGGAGGGTAGGAGGAGGGAGGGAGGGAGGAAGAATGAATTAATGAATGAGTTTATTTAATGTTCTCCGCTACATATTGATGGGTGTGCTTTACGTATTACATCACTGTATCATAAAATGCCAAACTATTGGGTAAAAAGTAATTACTCTATTCGCTTGTACACAGAAAAAAAAACGCAATTATTTTTTTGGCCAAATCAATATATATATGTTAAATTTTTAATCGCATTGCCGTAACTAATTCTATACTCCTCGAATTCGTCATTACTATTCGCGAAGGATTTTTGTAAATTTTGCAACATTACAGTTGAAATATTGCCAGGGAATAGTTTCTTCTTTTCTCATGGTACCAAATTACAATTCAAATCCTTCGTTATTAGTTACTCCGTAATTCGAAGCTAATATTTATTAAATTTATTTTTCCTTCAAGTCCATCATGTTCCTTTATGTTTTTTGTATTTCCTTTTTCTATTGGATCTATGTGACGGCTTATATATATTTTTTTTAATTCAACTTTGAGACATTATAGTTTTGATAATCGCAGAAGAAATTAACCGACGGAGCGTTTTATGGCAGTGATTCGATAGATGGCAGCACCGCCTGCTTTAACAGCAGCCCACTGCGAACACGAAGGTGACGCAGCTGATGTAGCGCATGCGTCGTAGATCTGGGCGCTCTAAGCGTGGTAGATCGTCGAAAAATTAAAGGCCAAGAGTACGTTGGCTTTTGAATTTATCTTTTGCCCTCCATTATTTCTCTCTCTCTCTGCCTTTGTTTCTCTCTTTCTGCAGTTTTCTCTCACACCTGCGCCTATTAAACATCCCCTTAAGACAATGTGAAACACCGGTCTCGGTGTGTCTCTCTCGCTCCACCGTGAACTTCACTACAGCCATCTGTCTCGAACCTACCTCCTCCTCCTCCTCCTACTTTGTATCGCCTTAAGGCGACGTGAAATTGAATCACTCGATGAAACATCACTGAATTTACACCTCGCATTCGGCGAAAGTACCAAATTTCTCAAAAAAAAAAAACTGCTAAATAAAATGAGATGAAACATGAGAAATAGATGCAAAATCATTACTCAGTTTTTTTTTTTTTTTTTTTTTTTTTTTGCGAAATAAAAGCAAGTATACTTCACAGTTTTTGCCACAACGTCAGCTTTTTTATCAGTAGGAAAATAATGTATTATGAAGCGATTTTATAGAACTTTTCGAGTTGAAGAGAAAATGGGACAGATTAATTCATGAGAAATGGAAAAAAAAATACATCGATTAAGTAGATAAAGTCTGTATGTGATATTTAAAAAATTACTATTTTCAGCTATTAGAAAATTTATATACTCGTATAGGCCTGGAACTTTTCATATTTTCAAATTTACATATTTTTACACCATCGATTTATCCAAATTCATACCATTCGATTTTTACGATTTTCAGGTGCTCTCACGGTCATAAAAAAAAAAAAAAAAGATGTCTGGATAAAATAAACGACATTCTCCAAGTCCAGCCCTGGCCTTGTCAAAATTTTATTTATCGATCTAAATTATCGAAACCAGGGCAAATTTATAGCTACATAGACTTTTCGACGTTTTTAAATTTTCAATGAGGAAATAAGTTGGAGAATTTCGTTTTTCGTATCGTACCACGTTTTTTCATCGAGGGTTGGCAAATATTACTTGTATGTAATCGACAAAAAATTTCACTGTGAGAGCTCTGAAATCAGCTAGTAATGAGCACATGTTCTGTGTTATGGATGAATTTCTGTATAAATATTTTAACGAATCTCTCAAAAGAAATAACGTTGGCAGATTCATACACATAAAGTACCATCTTCTTACGGTTTTAACGAACATCTCATGCACAGTTGATGACAAATGATAACAAAAAAATACACACACACATCTAATATACATATGTACATGACGATCTTCCCTGGGACGATGAAGTGTGTATAATAATGTTGCAAGCCATGTATACTCGAATGGACAAATGGGACAACCTCGGCGAGTGTGTGACGCGATCTCAGCGAGAGAAGAACTCTCTCTCTGGCTCTCTTCGTTCAGATGCTTGACTCAAGTATCAGCTCATGAACTCAATTACAGAGACTGATTGAAATAAACAGATACATATATCGACCGCGGGTGTAACGAAGATTTCCGTCTCGTATAATAATAAAATTAGGGAAAATGGATGACAAAAATATTCCTCCCTATGAAATTTATCACCTGAGTTCAAGTTGAGTTTAATAGATGAAGAATTTCGTAAAAAGTTCCATGAAACTCAGGAAAAAATTATTTTTAAAGGTTAAATTATCGTATATTGTTAATATTTCGAAATGAAGAAGGAAAAAATTGTTTTTTAGGAGGATTGTCCACTTCGAAGATCGTTCACTTCACTGTATAAAAACTACACTTATCACTGTATAAAAGAAGCGCTGCGTTATCACGTTGGTCCTCAATTACTTTGAAAACTTTCGAGCCCTTGCCACTGATCAACTTCAAGCCTCATGTAAATGACATATATATATATATATATATATATATATATATATATATATATACATACTATTTTCAGGTCTAGCGGTAATCAATTAATGCCCGTGAGTTATACGGAAACGATGAACAAAAGTTTTTTGGTATGCTATAAATTAAGAGGGAGAGAATTTTGTCGTGTGAGCGAGAAGGGATTCAGGATCGTTTATCGTTAGGATCGTTTAGGAGCGTTGACAGCGACGCGGGAATGGCGATAAAAAAAAATTCTTCTCGGTTTAGATGAGCCTCGATGTTATGGCATAGGGTAGAGGGTGAATTATTATAAGCGCATATTTCGATGCCTGGAAAAGAATGTAAAGGAGGGCAGAGGGTTCAAAGAATTCATGTTATCCACGATGTGGGTTTTTATGACGTACGCCTGCCAATGCCATTTGTGACAATTCTGGAATATCTGTGAGTGTCTTTGAGTGCTTGAAAGTGTCTTTGAAAGATCAGAAATATCCGAGGCTCGGTGAAAGTTCGCATGAGTGTGTATCAGAGTAGCTCCGAATGCCTGTGAGTAGTTTTGAATACCTGGAAGTATCTTTGAATGTCTGTAAATGCCTGCGACTTGGTGAGAGTTCGCATGAGTGTGCATGAGACTAGCTCCGAATTTCGATAAGTGCTGACAAGTCACTGCGACTAATTGAAGTGCTTGCGATCAGCTGCGGTTCTCTCTGTGTCTCTTGAGTGCCGCGAGCGCAGCTGCGAGTGTCTTTGCTAAGTCTGGCACGTCTATGATCATCTGTGAGTCCGCGTGAGTATCTCTAAGTGCCTGCGAGTGACTGGGACTATATTATGACAATTTCTTTGCGTGTCTTTGATTGTCTGAGTATCTCTAAGTGCCTGCGAGTGACTGGGACTATATTATGACAATTTCTTTGCGTGTCTTTGATCGTCTGAGTATCTCTAAGTACCTGCGAGTGACTGGGAGTATATTATGACAATTTCTTTGCGTATCTTTGATTGTCTGAGTATCTCTAAGTGCCTGCGAGTGGCTGGGAGTATATTATGACAATTTCTTTGCGTATCTTTGATTGTCTGAGTATCTCTAAGTGCCTGCGAGTGGCTGGGAGTATATTATGACAATTTCTTTGCGTGTCTTTTATTGTCTGAGTATCTCTAAGTGCCTACGAGTGACTGGGAGTATATTATGACAATTTCTTTGCGTATCTTTGATTGTCTGAGTATCTCTAAGTACCTGCGAGTTACTGGGAGTATATTATGACAATTTCTTTGCGTATCTTTGATTGTCTGAGTATCTCTAAGTACCTGCGAGTTACTGGGAGTATATTATGACAATTTATTTGCGTGTCTTTGATTGTCTGAGTATCTCTAAGTGCCTGCGAGTGGCTGGGAGTATATTATGACAATTTCTTTGCGTGTCTTTTATTGTCTGAGTATCTCTAAGTGCCTACGAGTGACTGGGAGTATATTATGACAATTTCTTTGCGTATCTTTGATTGTCTGAGTATCTCTAAGTACCTGCGAGTTACTGGGAGTATATTATGACAATTTCTTTGCGTATCTTTGATTGTCTGAGTATCTCTAAGTACCTGCGAGTTACTGGGAGTATATTATGACAATTTATTTGCGTGTCTTTGATTGTCTGAGTATCTCTAAGTGCCTGCGAGTGGCTGGGAGTATATTATGACAATTTCTTTGCGTGTCTTTGATTGCCTGAGTATCTCTAAGTGCCTGCGAGTGACTGGGAGTATATTATGACAATTTCTTTGCGTATCTTTGATTGTCTGAGTATCTCTAAGTGCCTGCGAGTGACTGGGAGTATATTATGACAATTTCTTTGCGTATCTTTGATTGTCTGAGTATCTCTAAGTACCTGCGAGTTACTGCGAATATATTATGAGAACTTCTTTGTGTGTCTTTAATTGCTGTGAGGTTCGAGGTCCTGCCCGACTTACACCCAAGCGTCTCTGTAGTAATTTCTATGATTTCCTAACGAATATGCATTCTGAGAGAATGAAGATTTTTTTAAATATTATTCAAGTATTTTTTCACAATGAACGCAGTTAAATTTAACGGAGACTATTTTTACCTATGAAGAGAAGTGACGAGAGTGAAGTCGCAGGGAACCACACACTCGTAGCTACGTTCCTGAACGATCAACAAGTAGTTTCTGCGGTACTAAAGTGGCAGGAGCCAGAGAGAGAGAGAGAGAAGGCGAGAGAGCGAGAGATGGCAGGGGGACAGTCGGATATGTTTGCTTGCCGGCGTGTAGGGGGTGAAAGAGGGGAGCTAGAGCGAGGGCGAAGCGAGCCGAAGCAAGTACGTATACAGTCGTTCAGGGGGACGAGGAAAGCGAGTTGTGAAGGTGGTGGAGGGGGTGGATTACGAACTTGCCGCTTCGTTCACCGCGCGCGCCGTGCGCCCGTCTGGCTGGCAAGCAGGGCAAACTGAAAGCATCGCGTCCACGGAGTTCAGTTGAGTAAGCGCGTTTGTTCGGCGTCGATCTTTGCATCGTGACGCGTTTCTCGCGCCACACGAGAGAAAAATCACCAAAGACTTAAAACCGAATAACGAACAAAAAATATTTAAAATAAATAATCACCAAATTACTCAACTACTACGATTGTTTTTTTTGTTTTCATTTTTCACAATTTCAATAACAAACGAATGTAAAAAAAAGAAAAAAAAAAAGAAACGAATAGACATAAAAATTTCGTAACAAGTAGTATTATAGATAATATAATAGAGTTCGATCAAAATTTGTTTCGGATCGTGTTCGGATAAGTGTGATTCCGGTTCGGGATGACGCATACCGCTGCAGCTAGTGGTGGATGAACCAGCGAGATATAGAAATAGCAACCGGTTGAGATCGGGGCCTCATACCTGTAGCCCATAAGTTTCTGGGCTGCTGTTTTATTTGATTATTATTATTATTGTTACTATTATATTGTGATTCTCAACCCCATGGCTGGAACAGGACGTGCAGTGGAAAGATAAAAAAAAAGAGCGTAGTGAAGGGTTCGCTGCTAGTTGGATAGAGAGTGGGGGAAGGTTATTTCCAAGTGAAAAAATCATCGTGCTCCAAGTGTCTTTGTATTTTTTTTTTGTGTGTGTCTTTCCCTCTCCCTGTGTGTGTATGTATGTGTGTGTGCGTGCGTTTATGTGCGAGTGCTAAGAAAGGAAGAAGACGCCATTTCTTTGTGGCACGAAACGCGACGATAAGACGCTCGTGCGAACGAGAAAGAAGAGGAGAATGGAGCAGCGACGGTCCCACGGAGACCGGGGGGCCTGGGTGAGGTTCCAGCCACGGCTATCATTGTTGCTCTTGATTTACGGAACTCTCGGTAAGTCGAGTGTACATTTATACACATTATATCTATGTGTAAATGCATATATGCTTACTTGAGCCCTATATATGTAATGCATAGTAAAAGTACTATGTATACAGGATCGTAGTAGCTTTTTTTTTCCTCAGGTACATGAGTCCCTGATTACCTGTGTGTGTGTATGTATGTGTGTGTGTGTGTGCGTTGGAATCTATTTGTGTCCGTGTCGTTCGAACGCTCGGACGCGCATGCGCGTAGGTGCGCGTGGTCCCAGTCAGCGAGATATATATATATATTAGTGCCCAAGACTTCGGGCCTGATCAGAGTCGTTGAGTGGTGGGCGTGCGCGCGCATCTGCAAGTACAGTGGAGGGGGTAGATTCGTGAACGTACCTATGAGGAGTTCGGTGGACGCGAGGTCGGTTAACCTCGTACAATGGCGAGTTAACAGTGGGCCTGAAGGTCGGGGGTGGAGGGGAGACGGTAAGAAAGAAAAGCATTGAGAAGGAGAGGATCGGAACAAGGAGTGCAAAAGACTCGCTCGTTCGTTCGCTTGGAAATCTCGAGTGTGTTTGGGAATTGCTGCGAGAGCGAGGGCAACAAATGAGACTCTCGAAGAGAGCTTCGCGGCAAATCCGAAAGACCGATAATGACACCCTCGCAGGGCTTCGTGAGTTCCAGAGAAACGGAAAACCCGATAATTCGATCCTTGTACGCGAGGTGGAGTAGTAGCGTCGCTTGTCCCTAGACGCTTCTTTTCGTTATTATATTTCATTTTTAAGAGCATAAATATTCAATGATAAGTGACGAGAACACGGGATTTGGATAGTGGGATGATTAAGTTTAATTTTGACAACATTGTGGCGGGGGGCTTGAACCAGTAGAAATAATGAAAATTCGTTTATGGAATGGTCCGGTTGAATTTTGGAAACATGGGAGCGAAATTACAAGACTGGAATTGTCAAATTGGCCCAGAATTATCGAATTTGTTTGGGTTGAATTATGGGAACAGGGGAATTAGATCTTGTGCTATTGTTCGATGGTGTGGAATTTTTTAAACAGAATTCGAGGTTTTGAATCATATAAAAAATTGAGCCTGTATTGTCGAAATTTTTCGGCACAAAATGAGGATTCTAAATTGTCAAATGTTTCGTAGATGGCAGCTTCGATCCAACAACGTTATTTTGCGTGCACATATGGTAATGCGATACACACGTAAATCGTTATCATTTTCATTATTGTAACTTCGTTGATCGGCAGTTTTTTTTTTTTTAATTCAATATAATTGAACCAACAAACATTAAGTTTATACGCTGGAGAATTTTTAAATAGGAAAATCGGTTTTAGCATGAATTGCATACATTCCCCGTGTTTTTCCGTCACTATAACGGTGATGCCCTCTACGAAGAGTTTTATCATTCAGGATCCTCATTAGAGGAATTTGAGCTTGGAGTGTGTGGAAGGCTGCAGTTTAATTATGGGACGTTGTAATATAATTAATAAAATATCGAATACCTATGATGGTGGAAAGTTGGAAACGAAAAGTTGTATTATGGTAGATGGACGGAAAAAAAAATTAACAACTTCGGAATATCGATGTATAGAATAATGAACGACTTCTATTAGCAATCGATATTATATACGGAATCTAAGCTGCATAATATAAACACACTGAAATGATGCTTCAATATATCCATAATAACACGGCTGGCGACTTCAACCTACTCATCCAGGAACGTTCATTTGTAAATGACAAATTCAAGTCACATTCCCATCGCTGGGAATTGTACATTTATCTGATGACAGAACTCTTTCTCTCTTTCTCTCTCTCTCTCTCTCTCTCTCTCTCTCTCTCTCCCTCTATCTCTCATCGTGATGATAAAACCTCTTAACGTTCATCGATGGTCGTACAGAAATACATTGGGATTCATTCATTTTTATTCCCATTCTTTGGTAATGTCCTCGTGGCTTTTTATTTTTCTTCATTTTCCTCGCGACCACATTCGCTCGGTAAGACGCCGATCGCATTTTCACATTTACCAAACCATCGATTGAGAGAAAAAGCTTTATTCCGTCTTCGTCTCTGTAGTTTTCCGTCGAGCTGTGCTATAGCATTTACGGTGAAAAGTTCCAGCAAACGATGACAATGAATACTCGACGAGGAAATGAGAGAGAGAGAGAGAGCAAGTTGTGCGCGAGTTTGAAACGGTTGAATGACCAAACCGAGCGAAGAATAAACGTAAAAATCCAAAGAACGCCAGAGGGCACACGAAAGAAGCCTCGCGAGGACAAAGAAAAGCAATGCTTTTGCTGTGCTGCCGGGTCGCTGGCCGTTTGCAGTGGGTGCAGCCTCAACCGATGCACAAACTGCACGGCTCATAGACGTGGAGAGCGACGGCATCGCATAATACCTGTGCAGCTACATGTATACTCTATATATATATAAACTCGGAGCCCTTCATGTATACGATAAAAATTTCCTGCACAGTATCGAAAAGCACAGGAAATCACTGAAATGGATTAAACCATAAGAATCACATCGATGCACTTACTTCGAAGTATTAGGATTTACTGTATGAACATTAAAAACAATGATATTGAAGTTTTCATCATTGGAATGCAACGAAATTCGATGAAAATAATAAAAATTTATCAACATTGCATAGAATTTTCATTCCTAAGATTATTTCATCCGATGAATAAAATAATATGAACAATTGTCAAACTGCCCGGACCCTCCGAACTCACCCTTTACAGGGGTTAAAATTTTTGTTAGAATTTCGTTTCATCCCAACGATGAAAACTTCAATGTCATTAAAAACACAATAAATTCAATATCACATTATAACTTATCATTGCAAAATGTTGATTGACATTATTTCGTCTTTCTCATTATTTCGATTAAATAAAAATTCCCAATATTTAATCTCGTTAAATTTTGCAAATTTTTCTCAATTTTACACAGAATTATCGTGGAAAATTTTTGTCTGAACGGAAAAATTCATACGGCCCATCA
Organism: Dyspetes luteomarginatus; assembly: GCA_963669185.1. Taxonomy (NCBI): domain Eukaryota; kingdom Metazoa; phylum Arthropoda; class Insecta; order Hymenoptera; family Ichneumonidae; genus Dyspetes; species Dyspetes luteomarginatus. The sequence goes on from OY769912.1 coordinate 9,626,095, forward strand.
GTGGACGAGTTATCGATGATAATATTCTCACTGAGCGGAGCCAGTCCGTACATCGATCGATAAATTCGTACTCATATCACACGCACAAACACACTCAGACGATTTTTGTCACCCAACAAAGATTACGTGTCGATTTTCGATACAGGAAAGACGAGATAGAGAACCGAGTAGAACGACTGTTTTAGATATGATACAGTCGACGACGATCAGCGTCCTATTGCAAAAGTTCTCGGTACACCGGAAGCTGCGCTTGTTTATTCAAATGGACGGCGAAGAGGTGGGGGGGGGGGGGGGGGTGACTACGCGTACAATACACCGGGAGAAAGAAAGGATTGGGACCCTCTGCAGGGCCCTGAACCTTTTCATCAAGTTACAAGCCTCGCACAAAAAAACCATTATATATATATATATATATATATATATAAATGATTTTTTTATAAGCGAATGTAACTTCGAGTACTGTAAAAGATGTTATTGTTTTCAACAATAAATAGAAGTAACGTTCAAAATGACCGTTGCCCCAATATGTGACTTTGTAAAAAGAAACGTTACTTTGTAGTTCCCAAATGTAAGAAAAACAAAATAATTCGGAGGCGAGTATATGATCGTTACATACATTTACGTTACGTACATGATATATATATATATATATATATATATATATATATATATACATATCGAAGCAATATAATTTATTGTACTATACAATGCATCACCGCTAATTTTCAGCGCGACTTGACCACCAACTTTTACACCAAGTGCAAAGCAAACTGCAAATTCTTCGTACGTAATAAAAAAATAAAATAACAAAAATGTTTTTAAAAATGAAAGAAAGAGCATACTTTTCCTGAGTTTTAAAACTGCTGGCGGGAGGGGGGAGGGGGGACAAACCAAACATAATCTTATCAGTATATCCCCTTCTGGCCAAACGTGACTCTTATCATCCTAGCCAAGTCAACCGTGCGAAAATGACGCGTGTGTGAACGTGAGTGAAAAAACTTCGACCAAACCGGAGGGACGAGGCGAGTCTATCGAGCATTTTTATTTTACTTTTCTATCGAAGCGAACACGCAGACTGTGTCACTATTTCTTTTTTTTTTCACCCCCCCCCCCTTTTCCTCCTTTGACTCGATTTTCTATGCATATTCGCTCGTCAGTGTCCGATCCGCGGTTAGATCGACTGCCACACCCTCCCTTTATTCCTCCATTCACCGCGGCGAATATACGTCGTATATATAGATATAGATACATTATGTATGCGATGGGGCGACATATGGGGCGTTTTGGCTAAAATCGACAAGCTTAAAATTTTTTTCCTTCTATCAACGTTACAGAGAATCACAAAAGAGTTTACATTAATTTTTCTAATTTTTCGTCATTTCATGTGCAAGAAATATTGTTTTTTTTTTTTTTTTCCAAAAAGGAGAACGAAAATGTAATTAATGGGAACTATGCAATTAATAAAATGATTAAAAATTATTTTCTCACAAAATCATCAATAATCATTTTGAATAATTTTTCCAGCTCAATAGTGCATTTCTCAGATTATCATTCATATTTTTTAAAATAATTTCTTACATATGAAATAATGAAAAATCTGAAAAAAAAAAAAACGTTTTCTTTTTTTATTGTTCAGTACGAAAATATTTGTTCCAGAGAAAAGAAATTAATACAGAGATATCCGAACAATCGATGATGATCGACATTGTTTGGTCAAAAAATTATTTTGCGTAGTTACAATCATACGAATTTTTGTTGAAATAAAAAAATATTGTTTGGAGTTTTATTTAATGTTGCTCAAATATAATTAGAAATGAAGAAAAAGAAAGAAAAACAAATTGGCCTAAAGTGCCCCATATAAATCGTATATATATATATATATACAATGTAGAGAGTAACAATGGGAGTTGAAGAAAGAATGGCAGATGTTCCAATATCCAAAGTTTGATGGACTGGACGACGGCCTGTATATACATTCATTTGTACATAATAGTAATTTGTATATACATAAGAAGGATGAGCACACACACATACACACATATATATATATATATATATATATATATATATATATGTATTTCATTCCCAACAATATACGAGGCATGGAAAAAAAATCCCGTTCGAGGTATAAGAATAAAGGCTGAGAAAGAAATATAAATATGAAAATTCTCGTCTCGAAGGACAAAAGTATCCTTTGACTATTTTTCAACACGAGTCACGCTGCGACCAGTAACGTTTGTATCGTGGAAAATAATAAAAGAGTTGAGAGGAAACACGAACACCATCGACAGACAGCCCATTGTGTTTTATCGATGTATTTATTATATATATATATATATATATATATATATATATATATATATATATATATATATATTGGGTGCAATTTTTATAAAAAAATTTAAAACGGTTTGCATATATCAAATTGTTTGTTTGAAATTTATCTTCGCTGATTTCTATCACGATTCAATCTCAGTTTGGTCGATTTTTCGATTGGTTTACTGAAAGAAATTTGCATTGGAATAAATTTTGTTCATTCTGTTCAGAGTTACGTTCACTCGGTCATATTTCGAATCTGGAAATTATGTAATATTGAATTTAAAATAGTCTCAAAAATTCGAAACATTTAACACTCATTCGAATTAATTTTTTGGTTTTTCATCGACAATTTTGTCTCTGCTATTTTAACTGACGATTCTCTTTTCCTTATATATCTTTTATTCAAGTACCGCAAAGTAGAATCCTGCAAAGTTCCTTTAAAATCGGTCGACCAATTTTGCCAAAATCGTCGGATCGATCGATTTAAATCGGTAAAAAATAAAAGTTTTCCTTTCGGATGAATTTTCCACCATATTTTTGTAAACTGATTTCACTCGACGTATAAATGCGAAAAATAATACTGTATATGCACTTGGGATACTTTCACGGTTACGTAACCAAACTTTTCCATCTGACCGATGATTCTTTTCCTCAAAGATCTTATGAGTGTGCAAGAGAAAAGATCGCGAGAGAGGCCTCGGGTTCGTTTTTTTTCCCCCTTTGTGCGATGTACAATATCGCTATACGCTTTGGCTCGTAGAGTCACCGAGCGAAGGAAAGAGAGAGAGAGAGAGAAGAATCTTTGCGAGCGTGACGTATATACACGCGATTCGCTCTCATAGAGAGTTTATAAGTATGGAGAGAACGTATGTGGTGTTTCTCCGGCTAGGAATGGCAGGGAGGTTGGAACGAGAACGAGCGACCGGATGACCACGACATAACCAAGAGACGAGACGACGTGTTTTCTATCGTGTCTCAACGAAGGTCGCTGAGCAGCGATGCATTTATCTACCTAGCATTCGAGGCCTCTAACTGTATCAAAGACGAAAGGGACATCCAACGACAAAATGTGCCAAATTATTGACTAAAATATCAGTTATTGATCCAAGAATTGTCCATAGCATTGATTTTCAACAACGTTAGAATTTTTTAATCATTTATCAACAATGCTAGGAATTTTTTACCATTGATCGATTACGCGAGGTCTTTTTAACCTTTATTTAACAATTTTACAATAAATAAACCATTAACTCACTAAAGGCTCAGCTATCAACAACAAATGTTTGATCAATTAATCAATTATCGATCATAAATCGTTAAACTCTTATATGGTTAAACGTTGTTGTTGATTCAAGAATTGACCACAGCATTGATTTTCAACCACGTTAGAATTTTTTAATCATTTATCAATAATGCTAGGATTTTTTTACCATTGATCGATTACGCGAGGCATTTTTAACCTTTATTTAACAATTTTACAATAAATAAACCATTAACTCACTACAGGCTCAACTATCAACAACAAATGTTTGATCAATTAATAAATTATCGATCATAAATCGTTAAACTCTTATAAGGTTAATACTGATCAGCGATTAAAGATTTACGCTCATACCCAAAAATACTTGTAACAAAACGTTAAAATAACTTTTTTTGCCGCAAATTTTCTACTTGATGCAAAAGAGAATGAGAAACTGAATTTAATGTTTTCAGGGTTGTTGATCTCTCAATCTGTTTCACTCGATACAAATGGTAAACTACGAGTAGTTGAGATAAAATGAAAAAAAAAAATGTTACACGTTGAGTGGATCCCCTTAATTTTTATCAGGAAGTTGAAAAAAAAAATTAGACACATGTATAACTCTTATCGCTTATTTCCCTTCGAGTTTTACAGCACTCTCTTACATGCGGCTGTTTGATAAGTCTGAGAGATGAGAAAAGTCGAAGGGCCACATGATGCACTCACAAGAAACATTTGGTCTCTCTTGTAAAATAATGTGTGTGTGTGCCTATACACCGTGTGCACACACACACACTATACACATAAATATATATATATATATATCGTTCTAAAAGAGTGCCAAGTGGCTGCCTGGCAATCTGCTAGCAAGAACCAAAAGGGATTTTCTACCTCAGGAGTGATTAATCCAGGAGATTCGAGACTGGCGTGCCTGCTGCTGTGCTGGCCGGGAACGGCGACAAAGTCATAAAGAGAGACGCGCTGGGAGCGCCACGACTTTCCGTACGTGGTACAACCTGGCAAAAACGGGGCTGAAGACAGTGGCGTAGCGATTGAAGGTATCATTCGATCGTCTCACAAAATCATCTTTGTAAACTTTAAAATTAACAAAAAAAGTTTTCCAAACAAACTTAATTGATTATTACGAAATATATTAAAATACATTCGAATGTTATCATGATTCACTTTGTTTTGAGTTGATTGATTTTCTTAAGTTACTCGATTCCCTCCAGTTAATTGACCCCTTAAGTCGAAAATACGTTTATTAGTTGTGTTTGGGTTCGGTTCGAGGGGTAGGCCTGAGGGTTTAAAGAGTCCCAAAATATTATCGGAGTTTTTACTGCCTCACAATGACCCAAAAAATTCTACCAATTAGCCATAAGCCACTTTCTCTACTGACCTCTAATGGAGTTAAACAGCCTGACTTTGATATTTCTCAGTCAGGAGTCAGGAGGAGAGGAGATTTTACGAGAAGCTTTGTTGATGGGAAAAACAAGTTGAAAGTTCAACAAGAAATGACTTTGGATTAGCGAGAGTACAAAATGAGTTAACCCAGGAAATACCGCAGACACGGAAAAATCGTGCTCGAGTGTTTAGGCGAAAGAGACGCGCGTAAAATGGCGCTGTCGCGGCGAGAGAAATTGGAAAAAGAAGAGTCTTCCTTGACGCTCGGACCGTGCTTGAATAAGGTACGGGAATAAGCTCGCGAAGCTCTCTCTCTCTCTCTCTCTCTCTCTCTCTGAGCAATTATCGCGAGTCTCGAGCGCTGCAAAAGTCGACCGTTCTAATTCGTTAATTCACGTTAATTCGATTAAACCACATGGGCATCCGATGGTGGTTTGGTTGAGGAAGAAGAGGGAGTTGCGACATTCGCAAACTGAAGATAAAGCTTCGAGGGAGGGCTACGATAATTTGCTCGGTTCAAACGCGGTCACGATTTTTATCTCGAAATTAGCGAATTGCATTGGATAGTCGCCGAGGTATATTGAATCGGGAAAACTTGCTCTGGGGAGTTTCTCTATAAAAATGTGTGTGGCTGTGAGATAAAGAGGAAAAAAAAAAGTCGATAGTGGTTGCCTCAAGAGATCGTCTGCAAATAGGTATTTACGGCTTTCGACAAATTTATCTCTTCTGGCTTATTACAATAAAGTTAAATGCCAAACTGAAAAATGTCACGTACTGTTGAGAACAGATTAAATCGAGCTCGGTAATAATCAGACGTACTCGCAGGTAGGAAAAATAAATTCGCCCAAATTTAAATCGTTCATTGTTGAATCATTGCCTCGGCTAAATTCGTCAAGATAACGAACCACCAGTCGCGTATGTATATAATGGTGGCTGCTCTGAGAGAGCGGAAGTCGAGCCTCGTACGTGTCGTATGTACAAACAAGAGAACCGTATGTGGATTTACATATATCGGACAATGCATTACTCCGATCCATGTAATTGCTCTCAGTCTCACTCACAGCACTAGCAACACTTGTATGATACGAAATGGCGGTCAAATTACAAATTCATTGCAGTGAACATTACACTGATAGAGTTACACCGATTATTCAGGGTGTATAAAATGGCGGGTAGGATTTTCTCTCGTTTGTTTCATATTTGACTCAATAAATGGAATATCATTTTCAAGTCTCTCCCTCTCTCTCTCTCTCTCTCTCTCTCTCTCTCTCTCTCTCTCGCTCTCATTGCTCTGATTCCCGATAAAATAATTTGCCTTTTAAATTTACAGTGGTATGATTTGTTGAAGAAAATCATCCTCCCCCCCTCTTCAGAAGATACCCCCAAAAATAGACTCGTCTAGATTTGCTCTGTAAAATTATTCTGATAACAAAAAAAAACGTTTCTCTGAATGCTCCTACAATAAACCAACGTCTGGAGAGACGTTGGTTTATTCGAAAGATCATCGTCAAGATCCTTGATTGTTTAAAATATTCTCGTTGCAGATAAATTTACCCCCAAAAATAGTCTCGTCTAGATCTGCGACACTTGTATGGTACGAAATGGCGGTCAAATTACAGTCATTGCAGTGAACATGTTACACTGATTATTCATGGTGAATAAAATGGCGGGTAGGAGCATTTTCTCTTGTTTCTTTCATATTTGACTCAATAAATGGAATATCATTTTCAAGTTTCTCTCTCGCTCTCTCTCTCTCGCTCTCGATGCTCTGATCCCGATAAAATAATTTGCCTTTTAAATTTAGTGGTATGATTCGTTGAAGAAAATCACCCCCCCCCCCCCCTCCAGAACATACCCCAAAAATAGTCTCGTCTACATTTGCTCTGTAAAATTATTCTGATGAAAAAAAATCGTTTCTCTGAATGCTCCTACAATACTCCAGACGTTGGTTTATTCGAAAGATCATTGTCGAAATCATTGATTTTTTCAAATATTCTCGTTGCAGATAAATTTACGAGCGCCTGATTTTGTGAGTGATTCCAAGATTATGAGTGTCCATGAGTCATTGTCAAAGTAATTATATTGATCTTGCACTCAGTATTATCATCTAGATGATGATCTAGATAGGGCTTATATGTATTAGCGGAGCTGGCTTACTCTGTTCTATTTTCATTAATATTTTTTCGCGTATTTTACGTTCCCATATTTGCTTTTGTTACTATAATATAATAATCGGGTGAATTTTTGGCCGGGGTGCAGGGTCAGGGGCGGGCGTGGATTCGCCGTTGACATCGTTGGGAGCGCGTCAGAGCACACTCACAAAAGATTCTTTGTTCGACAATAGTTTCTACGATTCTCGTTTAGGGGGAGGGGGGGGGGCACGCTTGATCGGCAAACCGTGGAGTTGCACGCCCTCGTCCTTCCTCACCCCTCAATTCCTCTCGTCAGTCGTGCATGTACCCCTCCAACACCATAAATGGTGGGCAAAAATTTGGGACGAGTATTATACATTTACACAAAAGTTCATTTGTTTATCCTTAAAAAAATTATTTAAAAAAAAAATTGAAACAATACTTTACAATTTTTTGAAAATCACATTTCAAATTATAATGAATAAATTTTCAAATTATGTATTCATTTCGTGTAATTTTTCTTTCCATAAAATATGAACCGTATGAAAAATTAGGGCCCAAATTCTAGAGGGTGAGGAGTCATCTGTCGATTTGCTATGGAATGTCCCATGTATACGCACACAAACACTCTCTCATTCTCTCTCATCCTCTCTCTCTCTCTTTTTCTCTCCGCTGAGAGTGAGAGATAGAGAGAGGGAGAGCCTGTAAACTCTACTCGACCCATTGACCTGGCGTTTCGAGTGGTGAACGCAACTCATGAAAATAAAAGTCGTAAAATATCGTCTGTATTTGACGGTCTCGGTCACGTAAATCCACATTCGGCATAAACAATCGGAAAAAATAATTCTCGAAAATGTTCAAAAGTACTCGAACGCTTCGTTGTTTCCATTTCAACGAATAGAAAAAAAAAAGAAAAAAAATAACGATAAAGACAAATAAAAGAAAGAAAATATCCCAGACACGGTGAAAGATAATGATTATAGGAACTCGGCCCAGTTGGATTTTATTTTTTTTTCACGAATATATTAAATATTTTCCGAGAGAATCTTTTTTCCATTTTCCATATTTCAATCTTGACGATATCCTATAGGTATTACTGGCATCAGCAAGAAAAGCGACCCAGAAATATGAAGGGTCCAAGTAACTGGAGAAGGGACGAAGATGATGTACAATGTGTAACTTCGTCTAGAAGCGTTGAGAAAATTTCCATATTCTTCTTTTTCCTCTCTGACGTGATACTCGAGTCTCTCGTGTTTAGTACTCAAAGGCACCACCAGGCGGCCCATGCACACGAGCCCTGTAAGCTCTTTTTCTCGTCAGCCCTACCGCAGTCGTATGACCTTTCAACCCCGCATCACTTTTATAACTCAATGCACACAACTTGCGAGAAGTAACCTCTTGCCCACCGCGAAAAAGGAGGAAGAAAAAGGCGAGAAAAAAAAAGAATATGTAATAAGTACGTTACGTACCGGAATGTGATAGCGGGAAAGGAGCTTCGGGAAGGAGGCCGAGCAAGGCATAATTTAATGTGTAGATGAGTGTAAATAGGTTCGTGCAATGGTGGCACTCTCATCGCCACTCTTGAGTATCGCGGGACAACCTGACCAGGGTACTCTACAAGATGATGGCCTTAGGCACTTTTTTCGTGGTAAAAGTTTTAATCTCACGAGAGAGAAAACTATTTCACTCGTACATCGCTGTAGACCAATAAAATTCTAAGATATAAAACTTACGAGTAAGGCTAGGAAAATGTGTGTGTGTGTGTGTGTGTGAGAGAGAGAGGGAGGGAGAACATTAATACAAAAACTTTGTGAATCTTCCCTTAAATTTACCTGAAAGGGTAAAAAGCTTTTAACGATCTCGAATGAATTTTAAATTTACGAAGTCGAGTTGGACACTACATTGGAAAAGACAAAAAAGATCGCTCGTTTTACCATCACCGTTGAGTCGGCGCTTCATTCAAAAGTTATCACATTTCACACCGTTAGCGAGGATTCCGGGGAGCAACTGATGACACAGCATCGGGCGCATCATACAGGCTATATCTGTGTACATTATTCGTCCAATATATGTACTTATGCTCGCGAGCAATTTACTAATAACGAATGAAACGTGAAACTGCGAGGATTTCAATTAACGTTTATTTTTATACGCTATATATATACTAAAATCTCGCTATGGATACGTTTCATAGGCATATGCTATGATAAGTTGATTAAAAAAAAATTAGCACTATAGACATACTATGTTGTATGAAATTAAATGCATCACTTATCGTCATTGGACGAATGTTAAATGAGATACGCCATGCGGAACACCCCTTGTTGAAGAGGGTCAATAGTGAAAATTAAATCCTTCGTTTTGGTGATATTTCATCATTTTATGTACATTCAATACGATGATACATAATGTACGTGTATTTAAACGTAGCGAACTTTTTGTTATCGATGAAAATTTTATCTCGCCTGGGGGTTAATTAAAAGGTCACTTTTGCATTTACACTCAACCAACACCAAATTAATTTCGAACCGAAATATCGTGTCAATTGATTTTATTCCTGCTCAACTTTGTACTTTTCACACATTTACACTTTGTTGTACTTTTCACACATTTACACACTGAGTTGTACTTTTCACACATTTACACTTCAAACTCTGTACAATGTTTTTTTTTTTTTTTTTTTTTTTTTCGTGAAATACTTTTTTCGGGTCTCTTTGATGCTGGAGTACTTACAATGTTACAAAAAGTCGTGAAATAATATTTATAAAAAGATTTCAGTGTGTGTGTGTGTGTGTGTTTGTGTGATGAGATCGGAAAATTTTAATGGCTATATCTCGAGAACGGCTCGAACGATTTTCCTCAAAGTTTGCACAAAAATCGACTCGGAAACCAACTTGATTCATTGCAATTTTTTTGTATCTCAAACGCTAATTAGTTGCTCACTTTATGATTTTTTTTTTTTTTAAGGTTCGTTTTTATTCAATCAATTTAAGCTAATAATATTAAGCAATCAATCAATCAATTTAAGCTAATAATAATAATTTAAGCTAATAATAATAATTTAAGCTAATAATGACCTTGCCAAATATACAAATTTGATGAAATTTTTTAAATTCTCAAATCTTCAGTTAACTTTGAGGAGTTATTTCAAAATTTTCATCACAAATAAAACAACGTTTGACCATTTTTACGATTAAATTTAACAAATATATCGATGCGACCTGTTCTAATTTTTGAAATTTCAAATTTCAAAAAAAAAAAATCGATTAAATTATTTCATGGAAGACGAGAGTCCTCCATATAAAATTCCATTGTGTTCTCGTAATTCTTGCTGATCCACAAAGCGTTTTCTATGAGAAAGCCAAAATTAAATGAGGTAAAAATCATGAGGAAACAATGTCCAAGTTTCAATTTGTATTTTTTCTCTTTTGCCCCCTCAAAATGGTGGAAAAGTTCGTGGAAATGTGGATAAGGCCTCGTGTTGGGCCTTAGAATCGGTCTCAATTGTTCCACTCAACGGTTCGTGTTCCCGCCGTCCACAAGTACGAGAGAGAGAGAGAGAGAGAGAGAGAGGGAGGGAGGGAGAGAGAGCATGAAGTGGTGGCGTAACTGGAATACAAGAGCAGTTGGATTCTTAGCAACGTTGCCAGTTCGAAGAGTACTACGAGGCGTTGTCATTAATACCCTCCACCTCGGTGCACACCTCTCGATCTCTTTTGCATTCTCCATTCTCGTGTTACATCGTTGTAATGGGCAAATTATATACGTACACCATAAAGGCACTGTGAGAAACCCGTACTTTTGTCTGGCATTTATCGCGTAATCGTTGCACGGAGCTCCACCTACACAATCTTGGAAAAACGAATGGGATCTCATCGTTTGAGAGCCTCGACAATATTCACAATGCTCTTGGGATATTCCCATATTTTAATACATATATAAGGATTCGTATAAACTCATTATTTATCAAAATATATACACACGTAGATCGTTGATTCAAAGTAAGGGAATGATTTTTTTTCTCTCGACTTTAGCGGAACTTTAGTGAATTAAAAAAAAACAGAAAAGTACATTCGAGCAAATTTAATTATCTTTCGAATGAGACTAGTTTTATTGCGATCGGATGCGAATTGACTTGGTGCGAGTGGATGAAATGGATGCTTGGAAAATTGAGGCTGTTCAACGAGAATACTGAAAATCAATACTGGGAGCCATGAAATCCTATAACGATCGATACCAATTGGGAAATACCTCGCAGCGATAAAAAAAAAAAAAAACGTCCCAATAAGTCCCGATTGAACAATTACAGACGAAGATAACACAGCCTCTCTCGAAGAGATTCTCGCTTCCTCGCGTTTGCGCGAATTCGATTGAAATTTGTCATGCACTGTGAGAAACCCACACTTTTGTCTGGCATTTATCGCGTAATCGTTGCACGGAGCTCCACCTACACAATCTTGGAAAAACGAATGGGATCTCATCGTTTGAGAGCCTCGACAATATTCACAATGCTCTTGGGATATTCCCATATTTTAATACATATATAAGGATTCATATAAACTCATTATTTATCAAAATATATACACACGTAGATCGTTGATTCAAAGTAAGGGAATGATTTTTTTTCTCTCGACTTTAGCGGAACTTTAGTGAATTAAAAAAAAACAGAAAAGTACATTCGAGCAAATTTAATTATCTTTCGAATGAGACTAGTTTTATTGCGATCGGATGCGAATTGACTTGGTGCGAGTGGATGAAATGGATGCTTGGAAAATTGAGGCTGTTCAACGAGACTACTGAAAATCAATACTGGGAGCCATGAAATCCTATAACGATCGATACCAATCGGGAAATACCTCGTTGCGATAAAAAAAAAAAAAAAAAAAACGTCCCAATAAGTCCCCATTGAACAATTTCAGATGAAGATAACACAGCCTCTCTCGAAGAGATTCTCGCTTCCTCGCGTTTGCGCGAATTCGATTGAAATTTGTCATGCAATCGTGCTTCTCAGTGCTCTTCAGATCTCGATTAATCGTTCCGAAAATTCTCATTTATCGACATTTTTCATATCGAAAGACAATATCCTCGGGTTTGGCAGTAATGGATATTGAAGAGAAAAATTCAACCATTTCCACGAGCATTGATTTAACGCTCGAAAATCTTTCAATCATATTTCATGAAAATCGTTAAAAAAAATTTGATACACGTCGCTTAAGCTATCAGACAGACGTGCACCATTGATTTTGGATGTGGCTCCGCTCATCACCAGAGCCCATGCTGGACGAAATATCATTTTAGTGTTTATTGCCCCGTTGGCGATCACGTAATGGCTATGTGCATCGAAGATACGACCGCAGCGACTGAGAGTGTGTATTGTGTGAATATTCACAGAGCCATGGAGGGAGGGGGTGGGGGTGGGGGGGGGGGGGGGTACCAAAGGTTCTCTGTTCACGCTGTAAACGGCACTGATAGAATTCACGTACGCTCAGCCAAGTAACTCTGTGTCCGTCACGTACGGGGTCAATATACGTATACATATATATATATATATATATATGGGGCATTCCATGCCAAATCGACAGATCCACCATGTGACCCTTTGAGATTTCTCAATTTTTTATACGGTGAAAACCCTTAAAAAAAAAGTTGTAACTCGAAGAATGTTTTCTCTAGGCGGAAATTTTTGTTCCAGATGTCCTCGTCGAGGATATTCTCCTTTGACGTAATATATATCGACGTACATACGGATAAATTCACGTATATAAATTCATAATTTCAATTGTCATGGCGTGTACCATAATTTGTCGATTATTCTGGGGAGAAAGTACAGAATATAACGATCTCTCGTCCATCACCACGTGCGAGTGCAACGTGACGACTATAGTTGTGAGAACCAAATTCGCCGCTTGTTCATACAGCTCAGTTATGACTTATCAGCTCACCCCCCCCCCCTCTCTCTCTCTCTTGCCCCACTTTAATTTCGCATGTTGCAACAAACGTCCTGATGACCCGGGGCTTTATTGGAATTTCGATTTGACAAACGTCGTTATGGGATCGACGAGCCAGATTTCGCACACCTGGCTGACCAATCGACGCTCGGACTGTCACGATAGTACTCTCGAGATTTCATCGAAACTGTTTTTCCGTCATTCCCTGTACGCGTATATATGTATGTAATATCTTCCCATATCCATACACGCGTGTATATAAATATACACAAACATACGTGTATGTGAGAGATATTCGCGCACATGCATTAAAAATAAATAATAAAAAAATGACGCAGATTGCAGTCCGGGACCCCGAGAATGCACGAGGCATTTCCAGGGTGCGACATTTTTTTTCGTTTCCTGTTTGTTTTATCCAACTGATTCATCTCCGTATCGGCTTTCCATAGCTCTTCGGGAAATATCGTTGGGACGATTCTGCTATTTTTGTTCATTTCACACATCGTGAACGGGATTCAGAGATTCTCTCGGTGGTTCACAGATTTTTTGTTTGCCTTTTTATTTCTTTTTTTACCCTTCACTCTTCGGTTTTTTTCCTCGCTTGTTCTCGTGCCATCGGTTTTCTCTCCTCCCGAGAGGGAGCGCGGAGCTCGTCAGCTGGAAACATGGACCGATTAGTCATTTTTGAATGTGACAGGTTTGCGGCTGCCTCAATCATTCCTCGTTCTCGCTTCAACGCGAGTGTGAATCGCGTTCTTTTTTTTTTGTTAATTCTTTTTTTTTTTTTTGTTAATTCTTTTTTTTTTTTTTGTTAATTCTTTTTTTTTTTTTTAGCCGTTTTACGCAGAGAACTTTGCGCTTTAGTTTGTGGGTTTATCTGCAGGCGCTGCGCCTCGAGTCCTTAAATATTTCAAGCTCTTTCATGATGAGGCCGCATAACGTTTTTCCAAGAGGAAAAATTTATACAACGTTGTAAAATATTCGAGTATATACACGCTTCGAATTTGCCGAACGAAGCGAACTTAAATGTTTATTCAGGCTTATCAATACACCCCGTTTGCTGCAAACAGCGAGACTTTTCATAAAGTTTCATGAGAACAAACGGGAAATTGTATAGTGCGGAAGGTTTTCTCGTCAACGGCATAACACGAGGACGAGATTTTGCCGCGTTTTAGCTCCACTCGCATCAACAATGAAAACGATCGTTTCTCATTTTTCACGTCGACGCAAAAATTGGAAAAAAATCGCTGGCTAAGAAACTTGGGGAAATATTATTATCGAAATTCCTAGAATCCATTTCATAGCCTGGAAATTTGCCCACAACTGGTAAAATCATTTGTTTATTAATGGCTAAAAAAAATGTTGAAAAACAGCCAATTTTGGGCCTTAATTTTTTTTTTTTTAATAACATAACTTTGTAGACTTTGCCTCGTGTCTTCCTTCTGGACTGTTCCAGATATTCAAAATATAAATCAATTAGTTGCTAATCGTCTCCAAGATTAAGAGCTGCTCATGACTTTTTTTTTACAAAATTTGCGATTACCTTCCTGTTTTAGACGATGTGTACCTTCGTGAACAGAACTTGTCTATGCGCACGAATAACTCATTAGTTGGCTCTCGTTCAGCCAGCCAGCACGCCATAGAAATCAGTCGAGACGTAATCAGGTCGTTTGAAGGCTTTTCGCAAAGTTTGCAATATTCCTGAATTGGCGATTTTAACTTGACCCTTGTACACCGTCGTATGTACAGCAACATTACTGAGCAAATCCTGTACATATTTCTTGGCTAGCCAAGAAACTCTCACGATCTCGATGAAACGAGGAGATCAAAGGGAAAAGCGAGACTTTAGCGACTAATGTTGGTACTCGAGGATGAGAAAAGTTCGTGTATTGCTGGTAAGGCAATCGGGTGGAGTTTGGTTAGCCATCGAACGGCTCGTAACTACAAGAAAGTAAATGGTCCGTGAAAAAGTTAATAAATAGATAAACATTAAAGATTGGTAATGTCTATACCGATCAGCTATATATATATATTGATGAGAGTATGCAGTTATTTTTTGTTTGCACTCAGATCTTATAAAACTTTGAAAAGTACAAAAAACGTAAATTTGAACTGTTTACTTCGAGCTAACTTGAAGCCTTCGTTAACATTAGCAATGGGGGACGAGCGATGAGGTTGTGTCTTGCACAATAGTCAATTTCTCGATATTGCCCCATGGCAAAAGCCTTGCGAGAGTACACCGAACACAATTGTGCTGACTCGTGTGCAATTGAAATATAAGCTCACAGAGCGTTGTAGTTTTCATTGTACCCGCAGGCATTGCCCACATTGCATTTCCTCTGTTTCCATATACTCTACTTCATTACCACAAATATGTGTTATAGCTACTATAGATGGTATCATAGCAGTCTGTAACTAAGACAGGAGACGGCCCGCATCACGTTCTCTGTTCGTCCACCCGATCCACAAATCCTACATGGCTTTATAAGCACGTATATGCATTTCTCGCCAGTTCTCGCCAATACACAATCGCCAAGCTCTCTCTGTACGTATATGAACTTCTGTCTTGTGCCAGTTCTCGCCAATACACAATCGCCAAGCTCCCTCTGTACGTATATGAATTTCTGTCTCGTGCCAGTTCTCGCCAATACACAATCGCCAAGCTCTCTCTGTACGTATATGAATTTCTGTCTCGTGCCAGTTCTCGCCAATACACA
Organism: Dyspetes luteomarginatus; assembly: GCA_963669185.1. Lineage (NCBI taxonomy): Eukaryota > Metazoa > Arthropoda > Insecta > Hymenoptera > Ichneumonidae > Dyspetes > Dyspetes luteomarginatus. The sequence continues at coordinate 9,641,855 of OY769912.1, forward strand.
ATCGCCAAGCTCTCTCTGTACGTATATGTTATGTCTCTCTGTTCTTCACTGGCTTTTATACTCAAGCTCTTTCCCTTTCTCGCCTCTTTTTTTATCCTTATCTCCCCCATCTCTTTCTGCGTTGTACCAGCCCGGACTGTTAGAGACAACAGTGGCTGAGATCAGTGCCCGATCCAACATAAAGCTGGTTTCTGCTTCCTCAAGCGTGTATGTTGGACAGGACGCAGATCCCAGCTACTGCTAGCTTTACTGAAGTTTTGTTTAATGGGCTTGTGAGCAAAGCCCGCACTAAACAGAACTCTACTCAATTTTTTTTGCGATTTTACTAGACCCAGACCAAGGACGTAGTTACCATATTATCTCTTTGTATTATTATTGTTCGTACCTCTCATATATAAGTATATTTAACCCTCAAACGGTGACTTGTACCAGACCCAAACCAAGGACGTAGTTACCATATTATCTCGTTGTACTATTATTGTTCGTACCTCTCATATTTAAGTATTTAACCTTCAAACGATCCACTGGTAAAAATACGCACCAGCATTTTGGTCGACAATAACATGCTACAATATGTGAATAAAACGCAAAATCCCAATTCGTACTGGTGTACCCAAACCAAGGACGTAGTTACCATATTATCTCTTTGTATTATTATTGTTCGTACCTCTCATACATACGTACGTACTTACTAGTAAGTACACGCAAGTTCGCGTCTTCTTCAGAAGTTTTTACATTGCGTTTCACGTTTCCCTGAAGACTTCCACTGGACTCATCTCTCTCATTATTCACGTTTAATTCCCTCCAACGAGATAAATATAAAGTCCACAACGAGCCATGGGCAGGAGCCCCTAAATATTCTCGGGTTCTCTCCCTTCTGTCCAGCGCGCCACTCAACACTCCTGTTCACTCTCTCTCTCGCTCTCTCTCTATCTCCATTTGCCTTTATTTTATTTCATTTAATTCTATCGAAGTCCCCATCTCTTTGTAATTTGTCGGATGGACGTATGTAGAGAGAGAGAGAGCTACTGCCGGCTATTATTTAATCAGTGCCGTGCAGTACGAACCTATAAAGGAATTCTATGATAACAGTGTCGCGTTCGCTCGGAGAGCCTTTATTCTGAGAGCTCTCAATAATCCTTTTTACACGAGGCCCCCCCGCGTCTCTTTGGCAGTCACATTTGCGTTGAGCATACAGCGACAACCCAGAGCGACAACCCGGTTCGAATGACATGCACAAGGATGAACAAGTCCGCGGACAATATTCCTGTGTCACAGAGTCGATCCTTGGAGAGAGCGGAACGAGAGAAGTACAAAGGTGATGGTGCAGCTTGTCATTAGCGTTCGCGTCCACCACTGTGATGGACCAAAGGTCTTCCTGTGCAGACAAAAAGGGCTGGACATTGTCCGCCATTGATGTCTGCAGTCACAAAAGTACAGCGAACGTTCCGTTACGTATTGAAATCGATGAAATACGTGCGTAGAAGTCTTAGACACCTGGCCCTACCCCATAAATGGAATCTTTCATCTATCGGTGGAAAACACTTGAAATTTAAACGAACCACTTATTTTCCTTATTTCCATGTTCCGCGTTTCTTCTCAACTCCTCCGCTCTGCCACGTTTTTATGTTTTCGTCAAAGTATCAGGTTCCTGGTACTCCAGTCATATTCCCAAGTATCAGCTGTGCTGATTTTTTTTTTTGTCAGTATTTACAATGTGCGTTTTATGCTCAGCCTCCGGGTCTTTTGGTCGGAACTTTCGAAACGTTATCACAAGAACGATACGCCTCGCTTGCCTCTGGGCCCTCGGGGGAGATGCAAATGTTCTTGGTACTACATGGGGCGAAAAGAATGGTAACGAGTAGGAAAAATGGTTGGCCAAGGAAAAAAAAAAACCCTCCACTTGCCAGAATTCACAGATAGCTTCTCTGCACTCCACACTCTTTTATTGTATTCGCGTGTGCTAGCTCGCTCTCGTAATACTCCCTCGAGGCTGTTGGTCGCCAAAGTGGGTTATGGGATTTCTTTCCTTCTTTCTTCGGCTTCTTATATCTTGTAGTTCTTTCTTCGCCGAGGATATATGTAGAGAATGAGAGTACCACGGGGCTGTCTACGTACGTGTACACGTGATTCACCGTTTGGATCATGATACCAATTTCCAATGGGTTGACGTGTTGAGAATTTCCGATCGGTCAATCGATTCTACCTTCGGCGCATTTTCTCTCTTCCCCTCTTTCCAGGCCTCTGCGCCCAAGACTTTTCGCTCTCTCTCTCTCTCTTGTCTCTCCTCTATTCTCTCTTCTCTCACAGTCACATCTCTCTTTAGTTCTGTACTGCATATATATCTCGTACATCTGATTCTATACAGAGTTTCGCGCAATGGTTCATCCTCGATACAGTCGTTGGCCTTCTCACTTCTGTCCAATATAAAACTTTTGGAAACTAAGCCTGAATGAATGGCCAACGACTCCATTGTTATTTTATAGAGTCATAGAGAGAGAGTTGTCTGACCCCGCAAAAGTCTCTCGTCTTATCCGATCGTGTCCCGCATCTTCGTGCAAGGCAAGGCATTTTTTGTTTTTTTTTCATTCACCCCTCTCTTTCACCCTACACATTTTTCTTCTTCTCTTTTTGCCACGGTTTTGCTTCACCAGTCTCGTATTTTCCTCTCTGTTCCGAGATTGGGTTGTCGAACTCTCGCGGGCTCTTTTACAACCCTCCGAGATCACCTTCCGGCAATGTTTTTGCTGCTATTTCTCCATTTCCACGCGCCCAGCACGGGCATTCAACTGACCTTTTTTTCTCCTCATCTTCCTCCTCCTCATCCTTTCCTCTTCGCGTAATTCTCTGTCTTTTTACACGACTTTTCCTCGACGTATATAGAATATAATATACGCTCGCGACATTTTAACGTCGACGATGCCTTTTCTCAAAGTCCTGCCCGTAAGATATTTGCAGACACATGGAGCCCCCTAGTGTCATCATCAAGCAACTTCTGGTACTCGAAGAGGTTTTTTCTCTTCCTCGTAGAGCAAGTTTCGTTTTCGAGATAAAAAAAAAATGTCCGTGTGTGTGTGTTTGTGTGTGTGTGTGTGTATAAAAGTCAGCTTGATGAGCGATATGGAGAAAGTCATCAGGCAAAATATAGTAAAACTTTTATCAACTCTTTCTGGATCAACCCAAAAGAATTTCTCGATGCAGTCATAATAAAAATTCAAATAATTTATAACATTATAATCGTTCCAGTGCTTTTCATCATTTTAGACAAAATATTTTCTTATTCATTCCAAAATTAACAGTATAATATCATAATGCTAAAATTAATCAATGAAAATAATATGAAAATTTTTTGACCCACTTTTCGTAATCTTGGGGTAAATACGAGCCGAACTTATTACATTTTAATATGACGTGGCTTATAAAAAAAACTCTGAAGGAGTATCATATATTTTCTCTCCGCAAGACGTCAGACAGTCACAAAGGCAGTTTTATCCCGTGTACGATCATCCACAAAGCTCCGACCGTCAAATACCCAGCAAAAGGAGCTCAAATTTTTCGACCCATTTATTGCTTCGATATAATTTTTGTACAAAAACTGACAGAGTCTCGAGTGAAATCTCAAGAAATAACCAGGCTTATTATTTAGTCTTTGCCTCCCTGTCTCATTAGCACTTTCGAGCTTTTTACTCTCTCTCTCTCTCTCTTTCCCATTCGGCCATTTTCATATTTAACCCCATATTCAAGCTTCTATGGTTTATCGCAAAGAGAACTAATGAGATTTATTTGAGAACTGAAACTGCAAAATGCTTTGCTTTGACAAACTTTTTTTCAACCCCCTACCCCCTTTTGGCAATTCTCAACTGACTATTTCTCGAATTTTGCAAAGAATTATGCACATCACTTGGAGCATTTCTCAGAAAGCGACTGGACGAATTGAATCGTCCTTATCCACCAAAATTCAAGGGGTTTTCGATGGGATTTTTTTTCCTTCATGGCTTCGTGCTCGGTCTCGTCGTTAACCCGAGCTTTTTTTTTTTTGTTCAACCTCCCCATGTCTGTCCATCTGTAGGTACATGGCCAGGCGTATAGCCCCTGTGGATGGAGGCTGCCTCGGGCAGAAAGTCAGTTGCATATCTCGAGCCCTGCATCTGCACGCGCTCGCACCCCGAAGGAACCTTTTTTTTTTTTTTTTTTTTTTTCATCCCCCGTCATACATGTAACTCGAAATGTTTCACGGGGCTCGTCTACGTGATGACACGTACCGCATGTTTAAAACGTGAGCGTGACTCTGTGAACTACAGTGAGACACGAAAGATCCGCGAGGAATTAAATATTTCCAGAGGGACATTCGTGTTTTAGGCAACGCCAACGTACTTCTCCCACGAGAAAACGCACCAACAGCTTGGGAACTCTTCCCGAACTCAACGAGTATAAGGCGAGAATTTTTTTTTTTTCTTTCTTTTTCTCTGGTCCCCTTTTATTCCGGATGATAAAATTATCATTTGTTAGAAAGATAAAATTTTCTTTTCTTTTTTTTTCGTCAAATTGTTATTATAATTAACGAGATTGTCATTTAAACTGGAGATGAGATTTATTATATTTTCGGGAATGCGATTGAAACATAGAGAACGAGAGATTGCTCGCAATAAATCTTTCATTACAATTCAAAGAACGAAAAAATTTAGAAAAACGATTTTTCGATTTCTACTTTTTCTTAAATTTTAATATTTCAACAATGTCCCGTGGAACGTTTTTCACTCGATATCTCAGATTAATTACGTTATTGGGGTATAAAAAAAATTTTTTAAAAAAGTCGTCAGTTCCCTTCGTAGTAAAATGAATCTTCACCGATCGTAAGCGACTTATGTATCATATATATCAATAATATATTGTATTATTATTATATTATGCGCATATATAGATGTACCGGAGGCTCATACATACCCCTTGGTGCGTTTTGCTTCACCAACCCCTCGGGTGTGTTCTAGTTTATCGTATAGCGATGTACAGCTATTATGTAGCTATTTGGGCATCTGTGTGGATGCCTGTGCGTCTGTCAGTGTCTGTGTGAGCCCTGGGCAGTTCTTGCATACGGTGGCAGTGACAATATATTTATTAGACAATATATTATATATATATATATATATATATTGGAAAGTTGTTTGTTTGTTTTGTTTGTTTGTGAAAATCGAACCCAAATCCAAAACTCAAAAAGATACCCAAGCAAACAGAGTAGCTATTGCGAGCCATCCGCTAGTATATATATACACACACACACACATATTTATATGTGTATATCTATCATAAAGTGTCGGATTCTCGTAATAAAATTGACGTCAGCGAAATGTCTGTGGAAACGAGAAATCGTGATCGTGTATACACGCGACCACGATTCCCGTTTCTGCAACGTATTACAAACCGATTATTACCAGCAATACTCTCTTCTCCCATATACCAAATATGCAAAATTTTATTCCATTTGCCGACTAATTTCATTACGTAAGTTGCAATTTACGAGCTGCAACTACAGTCGTTCAGAGCATCAACGAAATTTGGTTAGAATTGAGTAATGTCATTTGATGGAACATCCACAAGGCGATCGAGTATATTGTGCTGGAATTTCAAATTATATCTGCGATTTAAAAGTAACACGAGAAAATCAAAATAATCGAATTATTAATCAAAGTGAATTTCATCCAATATTAACGTTGATGGATTCGCTTTAATTACATTTTTTTTTTTTTTTTTTTGTTCATTTATATTTGGGAAAACTTTGATATGACTTTGATAGCCTCGGGGCTCTCGCATCAATTTCATATATGTTTTTGTAATCGATGTTTGCAATTTCGTATGATGCAAATATTGATATTTCGTGCAGATATATTTTATCAAATATTGATGAGCTTTCCTCCAATATCGCTGCAAAATCGTTTGAATATTATTCGTAATGGAATTATACATTCGACCATTTACGAAATGTGAAATTCCAACGATGTGTTTTATGCGATTTAAATGCCAGGAAAATATTAAGGGACTTCTCATTCTCAGTACACTATTTGAAGGAAATTTTTTTTCTTCACAAAATCGAAGAGTTAAAAAATTTGATCGTTTCATTGAATTAAAATATCGGCAAATTCATATATAATTTTCTCAAATATTATTTAATAAGGACGTAAAAAAAAAAAAAAGAGTTTGTGTCAAGAATGTTAAATCCGATTCTCCAAAAATCTCGGATTCTCCAAAAATCCGAGTTAAATCGAGCCCAAAGTGGTTCAATGAAATTTCAAGCTGCTGGGACTACAAAAATTTGCCATGATATGGATTACCTTTTATGTCCACGTGAGCTGATAATAGAACACGTAAATATTTCATAACGCGATATGCATAATGGAGTACACACAGGTGTACGTCTATATATTCTATCTTATGTAAATTACTCTATGCCCCGGATATTTTCCATTCTTAAGCTTCCCAGTGGCGATCTAATCAATGAAGAGCCAATGGTTACGAGGGGCCATTCATCAGGGTGCGGCTGTTAGTTATATAGTCGACCATTATGCATGACTAATTGGTCCTGGATTAATATATATACATATATATATGTGTGCATACTGCACGCGGCTCATATTTAACTTGGGTAAACCTAAACTTGAGCGCACATACATATATACATATATACATATATACATACATAAACAGATGCATATTCACATACGCCTGGGTAACCCAAACAAGGATATCTGGAAGAATGAATTCTGGAAGAACGATATTGCGAAGAATATACCTGCGACAAGCAATGTCTGCAGCAATTCTGTACGTAAGAATATCTGCAACGTGATATTTTTGCAAGAATGTCTATAAAAACGTTAAATGTACAAAGTGTCATAAAATGTATTCGATATAGTTGCTATCGCCAGTTATCCGGAATATTTTACACGAGAATCGCTTCTTCCGCTATATCTACATATTGCGTAATTGCGTTAGCAATGGCAGAGACAAAGAAATGCGATACTCTGCGAATTCGCTCAACCATTAAACGAACAATGTTGCTGTGTGTTACGCATAAAAGTTTCATACATGCGTAGAATGGCCAAAGTACGCAATAAACATGAGGATTTTTCACTGGCTGGTTTAATACCATACATAGAATAATAATTAAATATTTCCTTGTGAACGAGAAACGCCAATGCGATTGTCACATTGACTTTTAATTTCAACGGTATAAATTCTTTGATCACGAGGCAAAACATGTCAATTTTTTTTTTTTTTTCTAATCGAGATAAGGCCATATTTGAGGTTGGGTAGGCCAATTGGCACTTTTCTGAATGTCAAACGTTTCTAGTGACTATATATATATATCCCCACCCAACCCAACGATGAATGGACGTACAATTAAATGTTTCCATTCCGTTTGTATGACGAACTCGTTCACGATGCCGAGTGAGGAACTGTTGAAGAAAAGCTACAACGGGGTGTGGGGGGCAAGGCAAAGAGGGGAAACCCGAGATCCAGTCATGAGAGTGATAAGGCATCGCTTGACGCAACTTCTCTTCGTGGAAGCCTCTAAGTCATGGCTGACTCAGGTAGGCCAAACCACGAGAGGATGACGAAGAAAAAATTGTACGCACTCTTTCGTGTATGAGAGGTCGGATTCGAGATGGAGAGGGGATATATATATATATATATATATATATATATATATATATATATCTCGCCTCGCTATATATGTATATAGCGAGGCGGGAGTTTATATATTTAGTGAAAAGAGTTGAGATGACGTCACGCATTCTTGGCTTCACTGTCAGCGCTTCCAAGCTCGTATACATATATATATAAATATATAGATGTGTGTGTGTGTGTGCGTGCGTGTGGTATGTGAAAGATATCCGCATATAGTATTTATCGTTAGTCATTTATACATACAGGCTGCACAGTCACTGTTGTACGCCGAGTTCTCTCGTTTTGTAAATTGACAACTCGATAGTTTGGGGCCAGCACTGACCATCGCAGACGTTCCAGGCTCGATGAGCCAATCCACACAGAGACACAGCACGGATGTAAAACTTAACTGCAAATATATATTTGACCTTATGTATATGACAGAAGGTCATAGAGAGACAGACATACGTGCCACACTCTGTCGTAGCCAATGTGGGTCGTTTCAATGCATGCAGGAGCTTTGCTTTTGGCGCTCGATATTTCCACACACAAAGTTGAGGCAGGTCGTTTCCCATTTACATATATCTATATCGATACATAAATGTGCCTATCTATACGAATATATAAATGTGCGTATGTGCGTGTCCAAACATATATTTACGAATACATAAATGTGCGTGTACGTATATCGATAGGATTTTATGGATCGTAGCAATGAGAACTTTGTAGAAATGCTCTCAGACTACGATCAGGTGTCCTACTTGAGGTATTTTTTTTTACGAATTTTCCCGGAATTTTTTAAATTAATTTTGTCCAACTCATCATCGTTCGTCATTATGGAGAACTCGTTGCATCAGTTTATGAAATTTATTCCAGCGTTTCTAATTTTTTTTTAAATTTTATATATATATATATATTTAGTATACTGTATTTACTTTTACTGTACTGTACTTTTTTTTTAGTATATGTAAAACTATTAAACTATTCAATTATTTCGACTATTTCAAATCATTCAGTTCACGTAATTTAATTTTAACTATTATCCATAGTTTTACTGGCACTGAGAAGTTTACAATTGAGTCGCGTACATCGAAATAAAAAATATAATGCTATTAATAATAATTTGCATTGATTGCAAGCACTTAATTAATTTTCATCCATGACCATGAAAAGTTTTTAAAAATTTTGACGCACCAGTAGAATAATTTAAATACTGCGCGGCTAATGTAAATTTACAGATCGATTTTAAGAAGAAGAAAAAAAAAAGGTGGCAATTATCGTGGATTTGTAGTGAAAATGAGACGCGAAATATTTTTGGTACCCTAGAAAAGTCGTTGCATATGCATTATCACGTTGACCCAACTAATGCGTATCACTGAGCTCTTGTTTGTTCGTTGTGGAATGGCAGGATCAGATAATACGATCACTACCACCGTTTACCCAGTCGTTACCCAGTCGATCTACATATTCGTAGCTGAGTTCAGGCGAAAGAGATCGACGATATATATATATATATATACGTTTCTACATTCATTGTATATATATACACCTGCACGCTAGATATATATATATATATATAGCGTACAGGTGTATATATATACAATGAATGTAGAAATGGATCCGATTACGCGCAAAACCTCTAGTAAGCATTGCCCAGTATGTTGGTTCACGTTCCATCAACGAAACGCCCAGAGAGTACTCATCCCTTGGTGATCTCTGCACTCGACTCACTAATATATACATATATATAAGAGTACGTATACGTAACACAGTACAGTATACGTAATTATATATAGATTTATCAACTTGTAAGACTACATATATCTGTAGATACATGTCTGATTCCACAGCAAACTGAAACATTTGCCAGCCGCTGCCAATTAAAAAAAAAAAAAGAAAAGAGAGATCGCGATACAGAGAAATTATGGTGTCGCAAATTTTCTCAAATAACTGCTAGAAGTTTTCCAAACTGGCAACAATGAAATGATAATCAGCCGACAGCGATGAAACGCACAACTCTGTCTTTTTACTCATAAAGGGGGGGGGGGGGGGGGTTGGAATTGGTAGAAAATGGTCTATGACACGTTCAATTCCACAAGTAACAATTTTACCTTAAAGCATACAGTGTGAATTTGTTGATTTATTATTGAAAACATTCGTGTATCTCGTTATTTTATATTATCGGCTTTTCAAGGATATTGAATTTTTTTTTAATTCCCATAAATGAAAATAAGAGATATATAGTAGTTGCATTTATTTCCGAGTATACCCTTGCGGGTTTTCACATAGTTCCCTTCCAAAATTGCAGCAAATTGAATAAGAGATATATTGAAATATTGAAATTTGCATAAAGTACATTTTAAATAATTTTCTTTAGAATATATAAATTTTGGCTAATCATCCTACGGATTGATTCATCCCAAATTTCATAAGCACGATTTTTATAAATACCGAAATCCGATCAAGTGTACATGATTAATTGAATCTGATTCACCATTTTATATGGTGAATTACTCGCTTGTGAATTGGGTACAAAGAAAAAGCAGGGTTCAAAGGATGATAGCTGAAGGACTAGTGCAGAGAGAAAGAGATACAGAGAGAGAGAGAGAGAGAGAGCTCACCCACTTGGAATTTTGTTCGTAATTCTCTTTCATGGCGAGGCAAGCGTGGAATCGAGTCTTTTCGTTTGTAGGCAAAGATTCGTCAAGTCAAACGATGCAGCTTCGCGTTTTTCTCGAGTGCGCTCTGCTTCGAGTCTGCTCAAAGGCCAATGTACTTTACGGCACATACTTGACTCTACTGTGATATAAATTGCTCATACATGGGCTGTTCCAGCTGAATCATAGCAATTTTCTGACGAGGATGGCCGAGCCATTTCTCAACAGTTCAATATTTCAACGTGACACAGCATCATGAAGCAAACTACATTCGCAGAATGTCGAGATTAAGAGGAGTAAAAAAGATACTGATGTAGAAAGGAAAAAAAAAACGTTGAGAGCTAAGAAGATGTCTTCGTAATAATCAACACTTTGCGCGCTTTGGCACTCTCTACGGAGCCATTTCTGTGTGTATGTCTGTGTGTTTGTCTGCGAAGTGTGGTGTAACTTTTAAGATGCCACCGAGCGTTGGAGGCATCTGCAGTACCTCGTGATGACGTATAGCTGGGCGAGAACCGCGACAAGCTTAAAGGATGTGCCGGGACTGCTGAAAGTTGATACGTTGAAGCTCAGTAAGGTTACCTACCCCACAATATACACTCTTGTATCCAGCTACTGCTATACAAACACACTATAATATCTATAAATATAGATATACCAAAGTCAAAAGCCTCCACACGGTGAAACTGGCGAGTTTGCCATGTTGGGACTCCTGCGAATTTCTGGAAGTATCATAAAAGGGCAAAAGTCATTTTCACACCGCGGAAATGCCAGTTGAACACGCACACGGGCATAGAAAATGATCTCTGTGTGTGTGTGTGTTTGTGTGCGCGCGCACTAACAAGAAGACGGAGTAGTCGAGTTCCTCGTTTCTCTCGCGCTTGCCAGAACCGAGAGGGTCACTGGTGCGAGCGGTAATGAGCCAAAGTAATGGAGATTGGTGTTAGCTGCACCAACCTACCACATCCCTATCCTCGTTGGCTTCTAAGACAACCCATTCCCTCTTGCTAACCTCGTTTCAACGACATATGTCGTACGCGGAGGCGAGAAAATGGAATGAGAAGCTTGCCCGTCCTTGTTTCGCTGCTTCGCTGTACACACTTGGTTTTAACCAAGATGTGCGACCCACGACAACGGACCAAGAACCTCCATTATTTAAATGGAACATTAAGCTCATCCACCTATTGGCCAACTGAGAGAATTTTTCAGTTGCCAGTTTTTCGGGCGATCACCTTTGCCCTCGACCTATAGTCATCAAAGTTAGAAGAACAAGTTTAACCCAATAAAGGGTCGTTTATTGGGTCTGGACCTGGTCTGGAACTTATCTGAGTCTTTACATCACGTCATCATTATCAGTATATCCGTATTTGTTGCATATTTTCTTTTGGGAAATTCACGCTGCAGTTATCGTCTGTCTACTCAGTTTAACTAAGTTCAACTATAAGATACGCCATCCAACAATACATAGTAACCAAACACCTGCGTGATTAAACGGAACATTACGCTGGTCAACCTAAGCTGTTAGTTATTGTTGACATATGCAATTTCGACCAAGATGTCCTTGTTTCGCTGTATACATTTGGTTTTAACCAAGGTGTGCGACCCACGACAACGGACCAAGAACCTCCATTATTTAAATGGAACATTAAGCTCATCCACCTATTGGCCAACTGAGAGAATTTTTCAGTTGCCAGTTTTTCGGGCGATCACCTTTGCCCTGGACCTATAGTCATCAAAGTTAGAAGGACAAGTTTAACCCAATAAAGGGTCGTTTATTGGGTCTGGAACTTATCTGAGTCTTTACATCACGTCATCATTATCAGTATCAGTATTTGGTGCATATTTTCGTTTGGGAAATTCTAGAAGTCTACTCAGTTTAACTAAGTTCAACTATAAGATTCCCCATCCAACAAGACATAGTAACCAAACACCTGCGTGATTAAACGGAACATTACGCTGGTTAACCTAAGCTGTTAGTTATTGTTGACATACGCAATTTCGATCAAGATGTCACGGTCAAATAACTCCATGATTAAAATGAAAAATCGCCTGCCAACAGCCAGATAGAATTCATATGGTTTCAGTTTCACACGAAGCAACACAAATAATATCTATCTCCTATGGTTCTTTAGTTTGAATTTCATTGGCCGAAATACATTTGATGAAAACGGTCAGGCAAAAAGGATCAGGGCGAGGTTAGCAACAAAGTTTCACCTGTTTCCTTGATTAAACTATCAAAGCATTATGTTAGCTTGCTTTGGAAGCAACTTAAGCAAGAGAACGGATCGAAAGTAAATGAAAAGAGGGGAATGGACGATGGCAGAAAGGATATTACCCTCTCCATGCATTCCACCTCGTCTCTCAGTGGCTCAGTTAACTACTAAGTCATTAACGTAAGTAGCTCGAGTACCGGTATAACCGACAAATAGAGAGAGAGGGAGAGGGAGAGAGTTGATTGAGATGTGGATAGATATAGATATCGGGCATGATAGCCCAGGCCAAGGATGGTGTAACATTGATGCTGCTCGTACAGGCAGTTATAAATTGTAACGTAACTCGATTAGCTCGTCGGGAGAATCACTCTCCAGCCTGATGCGGGGATGAGACAGGGAGAGGATCCACCCACCCACCGTGGTATAGGAATTAACCCCGGACAGTGTTGGCCCAAAGCCCCACGGTGAGGAATCACGTGGATGCGCTGATGGAACTTTCGAATTGGACAATCTTGTGTGCGCTCTGATAGAAATAAAATGACAGGGGGTGCATCGGTACGCGAGTGACCGGTTGAAGATGGAATAAAAATTAAAAAAATAGGGAAACTAGAATAATTTTATAGAACTTTTTTTTTTTCTTTAAGAAAAACCATGTAAAACGTTTATTATTAAACAGATAAATATTTCATCCCATTTTTTTCCTATCTCATACCCTTTGGATAAACGTAGCGTAACGAAACGTTTCGGAACTTAAAAATTTATAATCTATTGAATGGAATAAAGGATACTCGTTCGTGGGATATTTTTATTTGATCGTGAAAATGTTCCTTTTGAGATCGATTGATCCTCTCGACGGACCGTCTCCTCCACCGAGAAGGTTAATCGTCACCCGGGCTCCACGTTTTTGTGTCCTTCTCTTTCTCTTTATCTGCCATCGTCGTTGAGGCTCGTGCGGAAATGCCCCGAGGAAATTCTTTGACTTATAATTGAATTTCTGTAATCCGATTTCCGAGGAGGCATTGGCTTAGAATAGACACCCTCTATAATTTATAAGGGTCCCGAATCGGTAATCCCCAACCCCTTTTTCCACGACTCCTACTTCTTCCCCGCTCATTCTTGCTCGCTGCTCTTGGTCTTTTTCCTTTCTGGATCACACAGTCACGAGCTCGTAAAGCCCTATGTTACTGGCATCGAGCTTATTTTACTCTTTTCAGCCACTTTTTTTAAACGCGATCTATATATATATGTGTGTGTGTGTAAATCTAGATTGGCGACGGCTATACGCTTTAAATTCAATCCAAACAACTTTAAAAAATATGAAATGATTTTTTTTTTCTTTTTTAAGAAACTCCCGACTGAAAGATATTGAATCACAAAACTGAGTAACAATTTTTAATTATTTATTTAAAATAAAATAAATATTTAAAATTTGATGGTTGAGAATTTGGTCAATTTGGCGTAGGAGAGACTATACATTCACACGTTTGTTGTGATTCCGCAGAGGCTAATCCTCCTTTCGGCAATTGTGCAGCAGATCGATGAAACCTCTGCGGGGACAGAGCCCCGATTACCGGGCCATTTCCGGTCACGTTACATAGACCTCTCGATCCCTCTATCTTCTATGTAGGTCGCGAATTTCGGCTCGAATGTAATTAGGCCTTGATATACCGAAGCTGTATTTATACGAGAAACTCTCTCTGGTTCGGTTTAAATGACACACCCGGTACACAGAACCCCCCAATTCTTGTACATTACGATGGCGACGGTGAGATATTTTTATAATATATATATATATATATATATATATTATATATTCTATATTCTATGTATATATATATATACGCGTAGTTTTATAAACATACTAGTACAGATTTGCTCGTAGAGAACTACGCGCAAATCCGCAAATCGTCCTGGTGACCTATAAGTGCATACTACACCCTCGCATACACATTTTCTCCCGTAGACCCTCCTTCATTCCGGTTTCTGCAAAAGTTTTCACCCTCGTTGAAACTAAATTTTTCCCATTTCATCATTTTTTTCCGTACTACACAGCGCATATTTACATTTAAAATGTTCGTCAGCGCATATATGCGTGTGTGTACATACATTTGTGCAATTCATTGAAAAGTTGCATGCCATTCAAGCTTCGAGGCTGTATGCACATTCCTCGTATATCTGATGCAATGTATAAATGTGAAAAAAAAAAAAAAAAAAAACAAAAAAAAAATCCAATAAAATTTGATAATTAATCATAAACCGTCGGAAGGAAAAAGCGAATATGTGCTGGCTCATTATCCATCGCAAATTTATATCTGATTCGAAATTATACTGTGAGCAACGATGTATCGCTGCAAAATGAAACATCGAAGGGAAAATATTTATGAAAGTTCTTCAATCATTTTTCTGACTGATATTGGAATTTGATACTTTTCAAAACATCGCTGCAATATGAGATATAAAATTTCTCGTTATTCTTATTATTTCCAATTGTTTGGTTGTGGAAAAAAGATAAGGTATTGTTAGTTTCGTTAAAGCTGCTCGAGGGATTTACTATATTTTAAATGTATCATCGATTTCTAAGGGAAAAAACATCGAAGGGAAAATATTTATGAAAGTTCTTCAATAATTTTTCTGACTAATATTGGAATTTGATACTTTTAAAAATATCGCTGCAATACGAGATATAAAATTTCTCGTTAGTCTCGTTAAAGCTGCTCGATGGATTTACTATATTTTAAATGTATCGTCGATTTCGAGCGTCTTGTGTTCTTATTATTTTGTTTTTATTCAAACGTTACGATAAACTTTGGAAATTTCGGCCCTGATGGATAATGTACGAAACAATTGCAGCATGTTTATTAATTATAATAGTTTTTAAATGGGAATTAAATTTTTGTCAAAGAATTATTTGTTACTCTGATAAACCAATAATTGCAAATTATTTTCTAACAAAAAAATAATCACAATTATGTTAAAAATGGTAAAGTATTTTTTTTGTTCACAATTTTTTTATAATTTTCGATAATTCTTTCTTTATACCTAACAATATTTTTTTGGTCAATAAATTGGTTATAATCTTGTTGGACAATTGTTTCAATTTTTTTTTTTTTTCATTCCTCATCTGACCATCGCTGATGCATTTGCATAATGAGGGATTTTTTTTGCAAATGGGAAGAAAAAAAATCGAGAAATTTTGGATGAAAACTGATTGGAAAGAAAAATAAATGAGTTCGTCTTGGAAATCTTGAATTTAGAAAAACTTTGAAAATTTTCGTATGTTAGTATTTGGTTTTGGTAGAGCTCAACGCCCTATCACTCGAAATGGTCCAAATTGAATTTTTTTAGGATTATTTGGTTAGGATAATATTTTTCTATATACCTACGTGGTCTTATCGCATTTCCTTCGAATTGGAAATTGCCAACAAAGCATCTTGGGCACTCGAGTGCCTTTGTAACAGAGGGGAGCCAGGAAGGGAGAAAGAGAGAGGGAGAGAGAGAAAGCAAAGGGCGTATCAGTGCGGCTGAGAAACGGACGAACGAAGAAAACGGTTCGGTCGGGCAAGCGGAAGTACTCATTTAAATATTTACCCACCTCAAGCTATTATCTCAGTTTCTCGTACATCCCTGCCGAGCAATGGAACTCCTATCGAAATGAAAATTTTGAGAGATGCGATATAGATCGATTGTTTGTTGTTCTGGTGCAAAACACAAGCACATTGGGATTTGTTGAATAATACAAATTTTAATAGATAGATATTGACAAAAAAAAAATCCCGAATGTGAACTGTTTTTGACGTATCGTGCCTGGCAGCTAAATATAGAATTTTCAGGTTTTTTTTTTTTTAATTAAACAGTTCAAATCAAATTTATTTTCATGAGCCAAAGCACGATCTTTCAATCTTGAATTATTTCAAAAATGTATACACTCGTTTCAATGCGATTTCTTCTGCGATTTCGCGATTTCTTCTGCGATTCTTATAAAAACATTTATTATCGAGTGAAAATAAATCCAGTACTGGTAGTCTACATAGTAAAATTACTTTATCACTTAAAAGCATAACTTGTTTGTTAACTATTTAAAATTACGATCTGATAATAAAACAAATTTTATCATCAAAGTTGGTGAATATTAAATGTTCAAATGGAGATTTTCCGAGGGAAAGTTGACGCTGGCACGTCATACGAGTAACAGGATCTGCATATAAGTCGTCTATAGCATAAACTCTTATTGAAATGAGAGATGACTTGGAATAACACATTATTCGATTCTCCATTTTGTTCGTGGCACTTATTATAATAATTATAAATCATCCAGCTGTCTATTTATAATTTTTCTGCATAAAGTTTGAGCAAAATTGCCTTTGTCGTTAATAAATATTGCAAAACCTCAAATGAGTCGAACTGCAAAGTAATTTTTTCCTCAATTTTTTTTGTCTCGTTTTCATTTTGCTCTTGTATGATAATTTTTTTTCATGTCAATTCTGAATGATAAATTTCCATCAGACCATCAGGTTTTCTTATCGAATGTGATGCCAAGCAAGAAAATGTTGAACTGTCAAGACGACTCCATTCTCCATTTTCCATCTCATTTCTTCATGCCTCAATTTTCACTCTTCATTTAATTTTAAGTTAATCGAGCAATCTTTGTTTAATGACTTTAATGACGTTTATACGGTGGACCGAAAGAAAGTTGTGCGTGCGTGTGTGAGAAAGAAAGAGAGGGAGAGAATTTGTTCCACAGCAACCAAGTGTAAAAAGTTTCTATAATGAAGTATCGAGGCAAATTCACAGTGTCGTTGCGCTCAACCGACATGGGGAAGCCTTAGCAAAAATTATCGACGTGTTTGGTCTGACTACATTTTCCATTCGTCGAGGTACAACGATGAACAACGCAAAATTTACTGATGGCAATATCTACTGAATTTCTTATTCCGTCTATCGTTTACCCTCCACATTTATACATTTTTTATTTCTCCAATGAATTTTAACCAGAAACGAGGATAATTCATATAGAGACGAATAATTGCCAGATAAATGATATCACACTTTTTAGATTTTATCGTGTGAATCATTTTTGTATGATGAAGAAATTAAAAAAGATTTCTTCGTCATACTAAACCACCTTGCAACATGCCAAAATAAAATAAATATTTAAAATTTTATGGTTCAGAATTTGGTCAATTTGGCCGAGGAGAGAGTATCATTTTACTCTTTTAACCCACTTTTTTAACGCAATGTGTATATATATGTGTGTAAATCTAGATTGGCGACGGCTATACACTTCAAATTCAATCCAAACAACTTTGAAAAGTATGAAATGATATATATTTTTTTTTAAATAACCCCCGACCGAAAGATATTGAATCACAAAACTGAATAACAATTTTTAAGCCTCAGCAGAAATTATCGACGAGTTTGGTCTGACTACATTTTCCATTCGTCGATGTACAACGATGAACAACGCAAAATTTACTGATGGCAATATCTACTGAATTTCTTATTCCGTCTATCGTTTACCCTCCACATTTATACATTTTTCTTTTATCCAATAAATTTCAACCGGAAACGAGAATAATTCATACAGAGACGAATAATTGCCACCAACAGCAGTGAAAAATGAGACGAATGGGTCCATGAGTCTGGAATAATCGCATAAATTTCTTTTTAATCCGAGAATTATCGCTCAGAAGTGTTTGCCTATCTAACTCTGAATTTTTCCAATTTTTAATTCTATCAAACTTTTTATCCCGTGTAATTTTTGTTTGAAAAACTCAATACCAAACAGGAGAGAGTCGTAAAAATTGACACAAAAAAAAACTGCGTGCATTTTAGGGTTGTAACAAACATGTAAAAAAATTAAGACTCCGTCATAGATATGACCTTGTCGATTTGGACTGGAGTGCCCCATATATACATTAAATGTTTGAACGTAAAACTGCAAAAGAAAAAAAAATAAAAAAAAAACATTTTACAGATTAACACATTTTGATTGCATATTTTATAGCCATTACGAGAAATGTATAACATTTTCAAAGGTTTATTCAGGGTCGAAAGCTTCCTCTTTATCGGAGCGAGAAGACGAGTTTTCCAAGCTGCAATATTTAACACGAGAGCTTTGCGTAAATTTCAAGTGGGTAATACGACAGTATAGAAAGCCCAAGAGAGGGAGAGAGGGGGGGGGGGGGGAAGGGAATTGAGAGAGAAACACACAGCGAGAAGCAAACTCCAGCTGCAGGTCAAATGAAACTATAACGTCAGCATAATTATAAGTTGAACATCATCCCCTTCCCTCCATTCTGCGAGCCAGCCTGAATGCGTACGTATACACACAGAGGACAGAGTAAAGTTAAACTATATCGTAGTTGAAGGTAAAGCACGTTGCTTTTAAACGGCACTCCTCGACGCCCTTCCAAAAATACTCGGAGGTTTCTCGTGGTGATCGACTCTCCGAGGGACCCCCAAATATACTATATACATAAAAAAAAAGGGTTAACCAAACTAACTCGAAGCATTGACATATGAAGTTGCCCCAACTATGGATTTGCCCAGCAAAACCCTCCCCGTTGGTGGAAAAAAAAAAAATCATCTCTCAGGGGTAAAAAGGTCTTTCGTGTACGAATTTTTAAAAGGGGTCGCAAAAGTTTACTTATCGTTAAAGTTTTTTTTTTTGTTTTTAAATAAAACAGTCACAAGGACCTTCCAAAGAATATTTTGTCGATATTCCAATGTTCGCGAAAAAAAAGCTCGTTATTCATAATCGCCGATGCTTGATGAAAATGGATTTCTGACGTGGCAGCAGCTGTTTTTGTTTAATATTAAAGTGATGTTTAAATTACGTTTTTCATTTGGAAATTATTCTCCCGTCAGAGGAAAATGTGAAAAGACGAGGTGAACCATCTATTATTCATACAGCTTTATAAAAAGTTCATGCAAAAAATTACGGGTGTTTTAAAAATTTATTTCATCGTGAGAAAATATTGATTCTGCACGTTGATATTTCCGCTGGCAGGTCACCGAATATCAGGTTCCTTGAGAGAAAAAAAAAAAAGTTTTGACTTTTAATCCTTGAACTCGGTCATCCGGTTGAATTATTAACATTGACAAGAGGCCAAAAATGTCATCTTTGCCCAGCTTTAATCACAGATATTGCCATTTTTTTAACGTCACGTTTAAATGAAGAGTATTGAAGGTTCGAAAAAAAAAAAAAAAATTATAAACCAGCGATAAAATGTACAGAATGGACAAGGATTGAGTGTAATAACAGAACGTGACGCTATGCTGATGAGCTGCATCTGTTGGTATTAAATACTATTTTGCACAATTTTTCATTACAAAAAGATTTGCTTCACCCTTAAATTTTCTAAAATTCACCATTTCGATATGATCCACCGATATCTCGTAAAAATTTGCACGAACGAAAGTTTATCACTCAAGGATTATTTCACATGATCCAGGCATAAAAATGGTCTCACGTACTTTGCGCATTAATTATCTGAACCCCATCAACGTTTTTCAAATTTTTTGAATAATTTCTTCAATGACTAAAAAAATAATAATTCGATGTTATCAAGTTGTTAAAATGTTGAGAAATCGTTGCAAACTCTTAAATATAGTATAAAGTCTCATGTTTGGGTTTCCAGTCACGTGACACGTGTCTGTGTAATTTGGCTTCATACACAACTCCTAAACTATATCATGTACGAAAATTTGTGCTGTGTCTCATTGGATAGCGACAGTCCTTAGCGACCGGTTTATTCGCAAGAGGATTTAACCCGAAATACACAGCGAGTAAAGATGAATGTGCACTTCAAAATTACAAACCAAGTGATTAATAAATCATACATGTCGTGCAACAATTTGTCAACCAAAATTGAATCGACAAATATTTTAATAAAACTGCATCAGTGACAAATTTATTCACTCATTCATCACGAGTACAACATTTGCATTTAATTTGCATTAAAAAATAAAAAAAGATCGAACAAGTTCATCTCTAAATTTGTAAAAAAAAAAAAACGTTAAATATATTTAGCAGATTAATTAAAATAAACAATTAGAAATCAATTGAATTTATTTTAATCCACTTTGTCTTAAATCTTAAGTCCTTCGATATTCATTAGCTCATTTATCAATGTCTCGTTCTCTATTTTTGTTACAGGTGAGTACGAGTACTATGATGACTAAAAATCTACTACGTGCCAAATATACTCAATATGCTGTGGGTGTAAGTTTATTCTTGAAATATTTGACTACCAAGTACACCTTGAATGGAATGAAAATTGAAAAAATTTGTCAGGTGTAATTTACGTGCACTAAAAAATATTTTATCCACTGAAGAAAGCTCAGACTGCTTCAGTGAGCTACAGGAATATAGTTGCTTTTTTTACCGTTAGGTGGCAACGCCACCAGTTGTTTCTCACAAGTAAGAGGCCAAATCGATCTATTAAGTTCAGGCTCAATATATTCTTCTCCGCAAATACGATTTTTTATCAGTCTAATCATTTTTTGACCTTTTTCAAGCCCTTTCGCGAACTATTGACTATATATACGATAAATTGCTTGTTCGATTGAAACTTTTCCTGTGCTGCGCTTACCTCGCGATTTTCCAGTAAACATTCAATAAATTCTTGTCTGAGCACAAACCCCCATGTTTTGGATGTGTTTTCGGGGTTAAAGTACGAGTCTCTAATGTTTTTCACCCCATTGCAGTTCTCGTATACCCACAGAGACCTTATTGCAATTATTCTCTCGGAAAATCGATAATAATGCGGTACTAGTGGTTTTCCCATTTAGGGGGATCGCGCATTTGAAACACGAGACATTATTCCTATTGTGCGAATAGAGTGAGACACATGCCAACAGCAGTTAGCGTAATGATATGAAAGAGAGAGAAGGAGAGAGAGAGAGAGAGGGGAGGGGGGGGGGGCTTTCAGTTTCAGGACGTTAATGCCTAAAGCGACGCGTTTTCCATGGGAAATGCATGTCGAATTAGTTGAATAAAAGCTCTATGTTGTTGTTGTTATTGTTATTGTTTAGAAGCTATTTTCTCTTCCTCGTAGCAGATCTCTCCCATTTTTCCCCCGCCCCCACTTATTCTCTCTCATACACACACACACACACAGTCGGCAAGAATTTCACTTCCGTATACTTGCCACATACTATTCGTACCGAGCTTGAGCATAACACGAGTTAGAGATGAAAACCTCGGTACGAACTCCGACCTCAATGAGCGATGCAATCGTTTTCTACGAACGTTAAGTCCCTCTGCCATGAACGTCCATTTTATTTATAGCGTGCTCGAACTGCTCTCAGAGTTCTCTATGGACGGGGCTGTTGGTGCTTGTAATCCTAATAATTGATAGTGTGGACAATCTCTTGAACAGCACACGAGCTTACTTTGCCACATCATAACACACAAATCCCAACTTTTTATTCATATCAGAGATGCATGTTTATCCAGATATAAATGGAACTGGAAATAAGACAGGATGTATCTATATTTATGTAGGTCAGTATGAACGAAGAGCCGATGAGAGTTTGAAAATTAAGTTTGACAAGCGTCAGATTTCCAACCCAAGATCCATAGAGCTAAAAAAATTTTTCTTCCTTCTCTCTCTCTCTCTCTCTATCTCCCTTGCCAACTATTTTTCTTTTCGTTTTGAAACTTTCCCTTCAACTTTTTCTCAGCCCTCGTTCCATCATGGGCAAAGTATATTTACTCAGAGCTCTATGCGCCTGAAATCGATTGAGAGAGTTCTTGCTATTCGAGACTTCTCGATAATACTTTAGGCAGCAAACAGGATTTATATTAGAGTGGAGGAGTCACCAGTAAGATATTATAATACGTATACTATTCTTTTAATGTCGAGACAATCGGATTATCATATACTTTCATTGTTTCCTCATAGCTGTTGCGACTAGTTTTGGGGTATAACGTACCCTTCATTGTACCAAGACTTAATTATATTATACTTTTAGTCCATTTGTGGTGAAACTTGTGAAATTGTCCGAGACGGAAGTCATGGGGTTTGGAGAGTGAAGAACTTTATTATAATTGGCAAAAGCGTACATGGGGGTTGTTGCGCCGAGGGGGATGCTGATGGAGAACCACCAATGTACCCGTGGTGATCGTTATTGGCAATATTGGAGAGAATCAGGCAAACTTGCTGTAACCGTCCATCCAAAAGCGAGCCAGAGAGGGGAGAGAAAAGTTGGTTCTGTGTGTATATTGTATATATATATATATATATAGCTATATATATATATACGTAACACAGAGCTAAGTGCACACGCCTTCACCATTGTCAGCCCTCCCGCCCTGCCAGTCACGAACTCTCGTACGCTTTCCTTATGCGAGTTCCCCTGGCAATTAAACGAGGGATGTAACTGAGAAAAACAGTAATTGAGAAAATGGCGAAAATGTATGAACAGTGGAGATGGTGAAACGATACTAAAAGCTCTCGCGCAAAGTGGTCAAGACCAAGTCTACAAAATCTTTTAAATGTTGTCTAAAAATATGGGTGAAAAAAACCCATAACGACAATAGATTTATAGCAGCTCAGACAGACGACACATAATTTTACTTTTTTACCCCCAAATGTCTATCACATCTCCGAAAATAATAAATTCATCCTACAGCTCATACGAGTTTAAAATGCCCAAATAAATTGAAACAAATCAATTCAGGAGCAACTAAACGAGGGATGTAACAGAGAAAAAGAGTAATTGAGAAAATGGCGAAAATGTATGAACCGTGGAGATGGTGAAACGATGCTAAAAGCTCTCGCGCAAAGTGGTAAGCACCAAGTCTACAATCTCGTTTAAATGTAGTCTGAAAATATGGGTGAAAAAAACCCATAACGACAATAGATTTATAGTAGCTCAGACAGACGACACATAATTTTACTTTTTTACCCCCAAATGTCTATCACATCTCCTAAAATAATAAATTCATCCTACAGCTCATACGAGTTTAAAATGCCCAAATAAATTGAAACAAATCAATTCTTGGTAATTTTTTTTTTTTTTAATTTCAACAGAGAATAAAACGAGGAGAATGAAATCGGGCTTCATGATTAATTAATTCGACGAATATCACGCTGATATTTGATTATGCAACAGCTGCACTTTTTTTTTCCTCGATTTTCCGCAAATCTCTCTTGCTCTACGGTTACGAATATCACGCTGATATTCAATTATTCATCAGCTGAACGACTATTTTTTTTTTCTTCGGATTTTCTGCAACTCTCATAATCCAGGCAATCCAGGCATTGTATAACTGTTATTTCAACGACATGCATTGTATATCGTTGGAATAACAGTTCGACTGTCTGCCATGTGAATGCTGCTGCACGACTTTCATACGTTTAACCAGCTCACATCTCCGAAAATAATAAATTCATCCTACAGCTGATACGAGTTTAAAATACCCAAATAAATTGAAACAAATCAATTCTTGGTAATTTTTTTTTTTTTTTAAATTTCAACAGAGAATAAAACGAGGTGAATGAAATCAGGCTTCATGATTAATTAATTCGACAAATATCACGCTGATATTCGATTATTCATCAGCTGAACGACTATTTTTTTTTTCTTCGGATTTTCTGCAACTCTCATAATCCAGGCAATCCAGGCATTGTATAACTGTTATTTCAACGACATGCATTGTATATCGTTGGAATAATAGTTCGACTGTCTGCCACGTGAATGCTGCTGCACGACTTTCATACGTTTAACCAGCTCACATCTCCGAAAATAATAAATTCATCCTACAGCTGATACGAGTTTAAAATACCCAAATAAATTGAAACAAATCAATTCTTGGTAATTTTTTTTTTTTTTTTAATTTCAACAGAGAATAAAACGAGGTGAATGAAATCGGGCTTCATGATTAATTAATTCGACGAATATCACGCTGATATTCGATTATTCATCAGCTGAACTACTATTTTTTTTTTCTTCGGATTTTCTGCAACTCTCATAATCCAGGCAATCCAGGCATTGTATAACTGTTATTTCAATGACATACATTGTATATCGTTGGAATAACAGTTCGACTGTTTGCCACGTGAATGCTATTGCACGACTTTCATACGTTTATCCAGCTGCTTCACAATATGTATCATATTGAAAAGAGGGAGGGGTGGGGGAATGGAAGAAATAACGACCATATGAATCGTATTATTATGTATCGCATGCATGTATAAAAGCGAGTTTGTCGGCCATGTGTGTGTGTGTGTGTGCGTGTGTGCCACACTTTAACGTTCGTTTCTCTCTCACTCTCTCTTTTTCGATGCAAATTACGATATTTTGTAACCAAACGTGGTAAACCTTCGATGCTGCTTTTGCAGGCTATAAACCAAAGTGGATTCTCGATCTGTGAGTCATCCACCAATCAGCCGTTCTATATATATATATATATGACGCACGAATGGCTTGGTAGTTTTTAGCCACTCCATCACGTGAGCTTCATGTAAAGGGCTCAATATATATATATATATATATATATATAGTGGTATACAAACTCGTAAAAGTTATATACACGTTCATTGGTTTAGGGGTGCACACGCGAGTGGTCCAGAAAGAGGGGAGTTGAGAAGAATAAGAGCTCGTAGCAGTGAGGAAAAGTGAAACGAGGACTCGACTGAAAGAGACAGAAATATATATATATACGAGAAATGGGATGCGAAGGGTGTTTGGGACATGGAAGTACACGGAGAGAGGAAACAAGAGGCTGCGTATATCGTGGCAAAAATAAGAGAAAATGGAGGGTTGAGATTCGAGGGGGCTGTTGTGCATCATGCCCTCTTGTGCCTTCCATATAGAAAAGGAAAGTTATATGTACATGAAATATATTGGAAAATGTATGATTTTTTGTCTCGCGAAATAAAAGCCCCAGGAAGACTCTCTATAATAATTAACAAAGTAATTATTGCATTGATTTTTCATTTGGATAATTGCCATTGAAAACCAATTATTTTCTTTTCCTATAAAAAAAAAAGACACACCGAGATGATGCAACTCGTGGATGTTCCGATACTTCGATAGCTCCATTTTTCTCTCCACTTTTTACCCTTAGCCATTTTTTTCCTCTCTTTCAGTCACTTTGAACCAACTAGGGCAGCCTTCGCTCTCTTGCACCTGCTGCTGCTTCATTGACGAGTGCAACGAGAGTAGCTGCTTCATTGACGAGTGCAACACCATTAGATAACAGCAGCATTATTATTACATTTGTACGAGACATTGGGAGTTAACTCTGATGGACTTTTTTTGCCATCGAATGATTGGCAGTTTCGTTAGAAAATTGCCATGTGCGATAAAACAAACGGGCATGTCAATAATTTCTTTTTCGTCTGCTAGAGTTGCCAGTTATTGATGCGCACCCTTAAAAAAGTAAAAATGGGGTGGGCACGCGAAGTCAGAGAAGAAAGACAGCCCTCAATGCGTTAAAGTTCTCCCAAGGCATTTGAAGTTAGCAGATCTTTCCAAGCGCACCCAAACGAACGTCACTCGTCAATTATAATCTCGCCCTTTAACCCTTCTCAGATTTTATTTCTACCAGGAGGGACCTCATACAGAACTCGATGAATGGACAGACCCTGTGACGCCTACATTTCCGCTATATAAAGACTCTTTTCCTAAGTCCAGGATAGTTGGGACACGTCATGTTATATATTATAATTCACTGGAACGTTTTCTCAATTTTTTTTTCCTTCTCTCTTTTTTTTAATAATTTATTATCTCGTTTTTATATAGAATATAAGTGTCGAATTTTTCAAGTATATATTACGAGATGATAATATTAATAATAAATTATCTCTGTCAGATTATTTTAATACGAATTGATGGATGAATTCAAATAAAAATTCATGTTATATACCAGTTTTTTTTTTTTTTTTGTTTATACTCAGGCATAAATCTGTCAGTGAAATAACGATATTCGATATTTCGATTCGTACAACTGGCACTTCTTCCCAGTTGTCATCGCGATGGAAATAACGTCACTTATCCACAGTATATATATATATATATATATCAGCATTTATGCCAGAATCGTTGAAAATTGTCGATGGTGAGTTTTTACGTCATGTCAAAGTTTATCCCTCGGAATTTCCTCGTGAGACTTCTCGTCATGTCCGACGTCGCCACGCGAGAGGAGAACGTAACGAGGGCATAGTTGAAAATCGAAGCGTTCATCGTGTTTAATCGAGGAATATATATATATATATATATATATATATAGAGAGAGAGAGCGAGAGAGAGAGAGACCCCTGGTTAATGTTCTCACTTAGTACAGATTGACGTGGGATAATGCGTGCATATTCGTCATTCAGTTTCTCGTATTTCTGACATTTCTCGACCTGTCCATGTCACTCTATCTTTGACGTATGAGGTTTTCGGTATCGAAGTACATTGTATTACATAAGACCGTCGAGCACAAATCAATAGAGTCGTGATCCTTCCGATTTTCTCTCTTTGTCGATTTCGCAGCTCTCAAGAGGGTATTTTCGAGTAATACAAAACGTGCAAAGCCAGAAAAAACAAAATACATGGCCAATACCCGAGGAGGATGAGTGCGATCCGTTACGAGGATGAAGAATTGGCCAAACGTGCCATTGGAATATCAATATCTCGCTATACCAAGCTCGAAAAACCCAGCTGGTTAAATTATTTCATCAAATGCTAAGTGAAAACTCATCAACTCCATCTGCCCAACGACTTTACACTGTTCACTAAACTTGAATTTCCAAGTTGAGCTTGTTTCATTGATATTTATAAGATACAACAAATCTGTGGGGTTATTCTATTCGGAGCCATCCACAGCCAATTCATAACTAACGTTAACCCAGAAAAGTTCTCCAACTCCGTTTTAAAGAGACAAGTGAGTTTTAATGAGTTTTATCTCGTCTTTCGAATTCTCTCGTCGATAATTCGAAATGAATTTCTCATGATACATTTAAACAATAGTCTCGATCGTATCGGTGACACAGTCGACGTTTAAAACCCATTTTATATAACTTTAAACTCGCTCTCGCGTTTTTTCAGGCCAATCGATCGATTGAGTTTAAGTTCTCTGATCCCCATGACGAAATTGTTTCTGTTCGGGCCGCTTTTAATTACTTATATTGCACACATACCAAGCTGGAAAAACCCAGCTAATTTAATTATATCATCAAATGCTAAGTGAAAACTCATCAACTCCATCTGCCCAACGATTTTACACTGTTCACTAAACTTGAATTTCCAAGTTGAGCTTGTTTCATTGATATTTATGAGACACAACAAATCTGTGGAGTTATTCTATTCAGAGGTTCATGCCAAGCACTCAAAGACATTCGGAGCCATCCACAGCCAATTCATAACTAACGTTAACCCAGAAAAGTTCTCCAACTCCGTTTTAAAGAGACAAGTGAGTTTTAATGAGTTTTATCTCGGCTTTCGAATTCTCTCGTCGATAATTCGAAATGAATTTCTCATGATACATTTAAACAATAGTCTCGATCGTATCGGTGACACAGTCGACGTTTAAAACCCATTTTATATAACTTTAAACTCGCTCTCGCGTTTTTTCAGACCAATCGATCGATTGAGTTTAAGTTCTCTGATCCCCATGACGAAATTGTTTCTGTTCGGGCCGCTTTTAATTACTTATATTGCACACATACCAAGCTGGAAAAACCCAGCTAATTTAATTATATCATCAAATGCTAAGTGAAAACTCATCAACTCCATCTGCCCAACGATTTTACACTGTTCACTAAACTTGAATTTCCAAGTTGAGCTTGTTTCATTGATATTTATGAGACACAACAAATCTGTGGAGTTATTCTATTCAGAGGTTCATGCCAAG
Organism: Dyspetes luteomarginatus; assembly: GCA_963669185.1. Classification (NCBI taxonomy): domain Eukaryota; kingdom Metazoa; phylum Arthropoda; class Insecta; order Hymenoptera; family Ichneumonidae; genus Dyspetes; species Dyspetes luteomarginatus. The sequence goes on from OY769912.1 coordinate 9,670,234, forward strand.
CACTCAAAGACATTCGGAGCCATCCACAGCCAATTCATAACTAACGTTAACCCAGAAAAGTTCTCCAACTCCGTTTTAAAGAGACAAGTGAGTTTTAATGAGTTTTATCTCGGCTTTCGAATTCTCTCGTCGATAATTCGAAATGAATTTCTCATGATACATTTAAACAATAGTCTCGATCGTATCGGTGACACAGTCGACGTTTAAAACCCATTTTATATAACTTTAAACTCGCTCTCGCGTTTTTTCAGACCAATCGATCGATTGAGTTTGGGTTCTCATCCCCATGACGAAATTGTTTCTGTTCGGACCGCTTTTAATTACTTCTATAACCGTTCCACAATACGTGCATAATATTGGACAGTGTGAGCATACGCGAGCCAACTCACCTCATCCAGTAGCATATATGATATTCGTAAAACATTAATATTACGTTCGTCCAAAATCGTGGACAAGAAAGTTCCAGAGGCTTGCGGCGTTTCAGCGATGAATTAGGATCGAGTCTCATTACCAAAATGTAGGATATCGTCACATCATCGCGACGTTCGTCGCACCCAACTATCATTATTACAATTATCACGATTCTAGCTCGTTCAGAGTGAACAACTCTATACACTGCTAATTCTCAAGTTGTTCGTCGCTCTTGGCATGAGCCACTAATTTGCCTATTAGCTATATATATATATGCGTATAGATGCATATAGAAGAAGATATAATGGGGAGAGTCGCAAGTAGCGACGGAAGGTACACTCAGGTGAAATTGAGTGCGTTCGCGACTTCCCTTCCGACGATCAAATATGCACGGTTCTCTGTGCACAAGGAGAAGTACCATAGTTCGATAATAATTTACGGAACAAGGAGAAGCATACATATACAGATATATGTATGTAACGGCAATAGAGGAGATGTCAGATATCAGCACAATGGTTCTCGTCCATGCACTTCAGAGTTGGAGTCGAAATGGTCAGCGTGTGTACGATCAATGGCACTATTGGCATAACTCTCTCTCTCTCTCTCTTCTGAATGCTCCAAATTCACGAATATTATCACCCTCCTTTCTATCTCTCTCTATCTTGCGAGAGGGATGAGGCTCCGCTTTTGGTTCCGGCAATTTGCATTACTATATGAATGCCGTACTGCACAAGAGGTATCAGAATGCAAGTGTGCGAAACAATTCTGGTGCAATAGACACGTCTATGGATTCGTGTGTACAAATGTATATTTATACATACAGTATAAGCTCCATTAATGGTAACTCGTACGAGGCCAAACGCTGTCAACTATAGGGACGCTCTTTTTCTTCCACTCTTTCCTTTTCGAAAAACACTTGCGGGCTCGTTCTGGCTTCGGGAAATAAACAACGAGAGAGCAAAAGACTCGCTACACGAATAAGATTTTGTTTTTTTTTTTTCTTTTTTCTTCGAGTTGGGGACGAACTTTTCATCTTGGACTGAAAACCTGCGGAACTTCTCATATTTGTCTGTGTCGATCTTCATTCATGATTTATTAGACAAACTCCCGGCGCCCCCGTCAAATCGAATTTCTACCGCGGTTTCCCGCCGTATATCAACCACATCATCCACCCCTTTCGTCTCGCCCGGTACCAATTGCAATGCACTCATGCTACACAGGGAGAAGCGCCATTCGGACTTGCGAACACGTCAAATCGTTCATCAAATAATTCCGTATTGTAATGTATGGTATTTGTGTGTTACATGAGACTGTCAGCGAGAGCCCCTTTTGTCTCGAAAGCTCCTCGTGACCTCTCGAGGTGCCATCGTTGACTGATTTATACAAAGTGATGATGAATATCAGTAAATGATTTAGTGATTGTCCATTGTGCAATGATGAGGGATGTGAAAGTAGTCCTCATGTTTTTCGACCTTATTGGTCTATTATTATTATTATTATTATTATTATTATTATTATTATTATTCAGTATCTTTTTCTCTCGATTAATTGATTGATAGCTCCATCATATTATGAGGGAGAGAGCCAACTATTTTATTTAATTCACTTAATGAACAAAATAACTATTAAAAAATAATCGATCATTCTAAATGACGATAATAATTAGTTTTGCAAAATAGTTAGTTAATGTAGGTCATAATAAATAAATCCAAAATGATCCCTTAATTCCGTATTGTAATGTATGGTATTTGTGTGTTACATGAGACTGTCAGCGAGAGCCCCTTTTGTCTCGAAAGCTCCTCGTGACCTCTCGAGGTGCCATCGTTGACTGATTTATACAAAGTGATGATGAATATCAGTAAATGATTTAGTGATTGTCCATTGTGCAATGATGAGGGATGTGAGAGTAGTCCTCATGTTTTTCGACCTTCTTGGTCTATTATTATTATTATTATTATTATTATTATTATTATTATTATTATTATTATTATTATTATTCAGTATATTTTTCAGTATATTTTTCTCTCGATTAATTGATTGATAGCTCCATCATATTATGAGCGAGAGAGCCAACTATTTTATTTAATTCACTTAATGAACAAAATAACTATTAAAAAATAATCTATCATTGTGAATGACGATAATAATTAGTTTCGCAAAATAGTTAGTTAATGTAGGTCATAATAAAAAATAAATAAATAAATGATCTCTTTTTCTTTACTTTATCATCGCTCGCTCATTAAAACTTGTATACCTTAACGAAGTTTCGTCATAACGAAGAATGCAGAAGATTGTTTACTTGCAATATATATTCTTCGCTCGTGCATAAAAATACATATATACGTAAAAAAAAACACAAACACTTCCGTATATATTGCAAAGAGTTTGTTATTTGTTCGATAAAACGGAACTCCAAGACGCATGGGAGGTGAATTGATATTGGAACTGGAGAGCGATAATGCTTCACGTCCTATATAATGGACGTAGCTTATATCACATATATATATATATATATATCACATACATATGCAAGAAGGATACGTCAGAGTGAGTAAAGAAAGAAAGATTCAAGTAGGAAACGACAAGTAGTGCATATTCCCCCCCCTTCTCCATTCCCCTCGTTCCTCACTCTGAGACAAGTGAGAAGAGACACTTGGAGAGGGGGAAATATATAATACGAGCTCTCTCTCTCTCTCTCTCTCCTCTCTTCACAGTCTTCTCTGGAACCAGTTCGAACTCTGCCACTCTGCCAGATTGAAAATGTTTTTCACGGTGAAAAGCAGCGCGCCATAACCAGCTCTGGAGGTTTGTAAAAGCACAAGAGGTGGGATATCCGGGCGCCGTGTCGACGCGCTAAAATCATCGCTAAAGTAATACCCCCCCACCCCCTCGATTATACCCCTGGAGATTATACACCAAGCGCCATGCATTTTTTAATTCGAGAGGATTCCGGGGGTGGGGGGGGGGGAGCCCGGAATCCTCTCGTCCTTGTTCGAGCTCGATGCATAAATCACAAAGTTAACTATCCTGCCCTATTAGCGAGATCGATGATGTGTTGACGGTCTATTTTACCCTAATGAAAAATTTCTCCACGTTCTCATCATTATAATATACGTATTTATATGTTAAATAAATCGGTTATCTATAATATGGAATTATAATCTACTCATTTAGCCGAAAATCATGCCAATGTAACTCGCATGATTGACTTTATTACTCATTAAAGTAAAATTTTCAGATATTTTCTCCGATTTACGGACCGATGAATGGAAGGGGCAATAGACGAATAAAAATTCTGCATTGAAATAAAATAAAAATAATAATACGATTGACAGAGCCCATACCGATAACTTGCTTTATCAACGCTCTAGTGATTATATGATTATATATATACATAGGCAGGAAGGGGCAAATTTTTCCAATATATATATATATATAAATTGGAAAAATTTGTGTGTGGAAGTTGAAAAATTGGAAAATATATATAAATTGGAAAAATTGGAAAAAAAAAAAAATACCGATAACTCGCTTTATCAACGCTCTAGTGATTATATGATTATATATATACATAGGCAGGAAGGGGCAAATTTTTCCAATATATATATATATATAAATTGGAAAAATTTGTCCCTTCCTGCCTATATATATATATATATATATTTATATATAATCATATAATCATAAAATCACTAAAGCGTTGATAAAGCGAGTTATCGGTATGGGAAGTGCTCTGTCAATCGTATTATTATTTTTATTTTATTTTAATGCAGAATTTTTATTCGCGTATTGCAAAAATCAATGTTGATGAACGTCTTGTGTGAGATTCTGAACACGTGGAGGATTTTTTTGTAATTGAATATTATTATTATTATTATTATAAAATTATAATTCTTTTTAATAATTCGATATTGCGTAATCAATAATTAATTAGGGTAATTTTTATTTTATTTTAATGCAGAATTTTTATTCGTCTATTGCAAAAATCAATGGTGATGAAAACCTTGTGTGAGATTTTGAACACGTGGAGGATTTTTTTGTAATTGAATATTATTATTATTATTATTATAAAATTATAAGTCTTTTTAATAATTCGGTATTGTGTAATCAATAATTAATTAGGGTAATTTTTATTTTATTTTAATGCAGAATTTTTATTCGCGTATTGCAAAAATCAATGTTGATGAACGTCTTGTGTGAGATTCTGAACACGTGGAGGATTTTTTTGTAATTGAATATTATTATTATTATTATTATAAAATTATAATTCTTTTTAATAATTCGGTATTGCGTAATCAATAATTAATTAGCGTAATTTTTATTTTATTTTAATGCAGAATTTTTATTCGTCTATTGCAAAAATCAATGTTGATGAACATCTTGTGTGAGATTTTGAACACGTGGAGGATTTTTTTGTAATTGAATATTATTATTATTATTATTATAAAATTATAATTCTTTTTAATAATTCGGTATTGCGTAATCAATAATTAATTAGCGTAATTTTTATTTTATTTTAATGCAGAATTTTTATTCGTCTATTGCAAAAATCAATGTTGATGAAAACCTTGTGTGAGATTTTGAACACGTGGAGGATTTTTTTGTAATTGAATATTATTATTATTATTATTATAAAATTATAATTCTTTTTAATAATTCGGTATTGCGTAATCAATAATTAATTAGCGTAATTTTTATTTTATTTTAATGCAGAATTTTTATTCGTCTATTGCAAAAATCAATGTTGATGAACATCTTGTGTGAGATTTTGAACACGTGGAGGATTTTTTTGTAATTGAATATTATTATTATTATTATTATAAAATTATAATTCTTTTTAATAATTCGGTATTGCGTAATCAATAATTAATTAGGGTAATTTTCATTTTTATTTTATTTTAATGCAGAATTTTTATTCGCGTATTGCAAAAATCAATGGTGATGAAAACCTTGTGTGAGATTCTGAACACGTGGAGCATTTTTTTGTAATTGAATATTATTATTATTATTATTATAAAATTATAATTCTTTTTAATAATTCGATATTGTGTAATCAATAATTAATTAGGATAATTTTTATACGAATATGTTATATATAAATTGCCCCCTCCCCCTCCCTCGAGAATGTAGCGATAATGTTCGAGCAATCTGTCTTAAAGTTGAAGGTACGAATTTTATAAATTGATTGTACCTGGATAACGTGCAGCTTCGTATTAACTACTAAGGTACTTTTGTACCGCAGAACGTACATTGGATATATAGCTATGCACCACCATATCACACCTCTAATTTCGCCCACCTCGCTCTCTCTCTCTCTCTCTCTACATTACATTTATGCGCTATAATGGACGCGACCTCGACTCTGGAGTACGAATAGCACCAGTGAGTGAGAATACACGGGTGCTCTCGGAGTGTGAATTGGAACACCTAGAGAACGAGAATGAGACCCACAGTGGACGTGCATAGAGAGAGAGAGAGAGAGAGAGAGAGCGAGAGAGTCTCATCGGGCCTCTAATCTCCGGTATGACAGCCGTCCGTTATCGTTATCGTCATATAGATGTTCATCGTGGATGGTCTGGCGCCGCACCCATCTCTTTTGTACACACATATAAATATATATATACGAAAGGCCGTTGCACAAACACTCGCAAAAGACCCTTTTATATATTATAGAATTTGTCAGAGAACATGCGAGAAATGGGCGATGAAATCTCACTGGACTCTCGTTATCAGGTGAGAATTGGAAAATGGCTGACCCTTTTGTACAGACGAATATATACCAATTACCAGGGTATATATATATATATATATATGAGCTTTTATATGAGTCTCAAGGGTACTCGACTCGTGTCCCATAAGTTTTATACTGTCCAAATGGTTTGAAACGAATTATGGGAAACTCACCTAAAGGAAATGTCTCTTAATTTTTTTAATTGCTCGCAATAGAATCTTTAATGTTGAGACAATAATACAAAAAAAAGTGTCCATATATACGAGACGTAAAACAAGGAATCGAGCAATTTTCAGTTTCTCTATTTTCATTTGCATAGAATCAAATCCCGCATGAATATTCACTGACACACGCACAGACACACACACACATAAAGATATCTCGGGCTGTTTTACGGATGAAAGTGCAGGGAATACAAAGTTTCGTGTCTGAATTGGATTTTAATTCGTTAATCTGTTACGTAAAATCTCTAGTTTGTACGGGCCACAGAGACCATGGGATTGTGCACCGATAACAGAATCGACCCTTTCTCGACTTCTTCGTGTCTTTCGTCCGCCTGAATTTCCATTATTTTCTTCTTCCCTTTCTTGGCTTTTCCCAAGAGTCCAAGTTGGATCAGGAAATTGAACTCACTGACTGTGGTCAGAGATGAACGATGCAATGAAAAACATGGAAGAGTCAAAAAAAAAAATGAGAAGATAATTTCTCTCTCCATCGAGTTATTTCTTGATCGTTCGAATGCAAACACCGATTTCCTGTATATTGCAAATTTTACTTTCCCTCTCACTCTTAGCTTCTTCTGATACTTTTTCTAGCCCCATGGATAAAAAAAAAAAAAATCCATCCATACCGATGGGGGGTTAATGCTGTACGGGCGTATTCGACCATCCATGAGCATAGCTTGAACGTCCTCTTGTATTTAGATTATCGATACACTGTGTATACACATGCTATAGTTTGCTTGGCTTTGTTCACAATTTCTCTTGCCGATTTCGTGATCGCGAGGTTCACCCTCGTACCCCTGGGAGTTTACTGAGAAGCTTGGGGGTGCGAGAGAGAGAGAGAGAGAGAGAGAGAGAGAGAGAGAGAGAGAGAGAGAGAGAGAGATAGAGTGAGAGTGAACCGCAGTTCCCCGACACGTGTTGCAAGAGCTGGGCTTGCAAAACGATGGAAGATCCCCGCATTTTGCCTCAGGGGATGCACGCAAGAGCATCCCTTGCGCGAATATAGCCTTGGAAAGTCTCTATAGCCGTCGGCCACACACACACACACACACACACGCAAATACAACAGACACAAAATACGTATGTACTTTATATAGTAAATAACTAGCCCTCTCTCACGACCGTAGATCGAAATGAAATTTATGTTACAATATTGACCGCGTGAGAGGCTGTACCTGCCATGGGAAGCTTAATATATGGGATCGAGTTTGTGTTCATTTTTATGGAGCGAGAGGTTACCCATGGGATGGGAAAATGTGAGGTTTTATCGCGGTACACGAGGCACTCGTGGATTTGGTGACTGGCAACTTGTGTGTGTGTGTGTGTACAGTCGATAACGATATGATAGACTGAAAAATTGGGAATCGAGCCAGTTAGCTAAACGTCATATCTACGTCGAAAAAGCTCTTATCACTTTTTCCTCGGATCCAAATCTTACCAGCATATATATATATGTATATGTAAGAAACAGCGAGAAAAAATATACTTGCCACGTTCTTCCTCTCATAAAAAATTCACTTCGCAGTCAACGTTTCATCGAGACTCCGTTTTATATAATATTATGATGACTCGTGGTGCAATGGCCGGATGCATTAATATAAATAAAATTTTGTTTGGATTGAGAGACGTCGTGTGTATTCAATAATAATGAATCAAGATTCATAATAATTTATTAACGTTTATAAATATTCTCATAATGAAATTATACTTCATCCTTTTGTCAATTTATTGTTGGATTCTTTTTCTTTTTTATTCGTTGTGCAGCTTTTTTTTATATTATTTTTTAATTAAACTAAATTTATGTCTATATATATATGTACTTGTCTTGTGACCCAATTAATAGACATTTTTACCCAACCAGCAAGCAATGTAATTGAGACAATCTGTTTCTGTCTCACTGCGAGTAAACGATCCTAAAATTTCCATAAATTCCATTTCATGGTTGAAAATTCACTCGACAAATTCCTTTAGTCTACCTTGGTAGATTCACATTAGCCGTTGCTTCCAAGGCTGTAATAGTGCACAGTCTAGTGCACCGTTCGTACACAATAAACGGTGTATGAAATGGATCCAGCTTAAAGTCATTCGTGACTGCAGGCTCAGTGGAGAAGTTAGTCGTAGGCACGCACAAAACTCGGTTATCTTTGGCTGGCAAGATTTTCCTCGTAGTCACTCGAAACTATTGGAGTTTTGCGTTCGAAGATTCGCCTATGGAATCTCTTCTACTTGGGCGAAAATACGATAATAATATACGTGAGTATTTACATATATCGAGGCGTCTGGCTTTGAACGTAAGCCATCCGTTGATAACATCAACGATCATCCCGATATACAGTCATCCCCCCTCTCATTGAACATTGTCGAAAATGGAATTATATGGCACTAGGGAGAGTAGCCTGTACCATAGAGCGTCCCCCACCACGGGCTGTGGCGATCGTGGCGCCAAGAGCGCCTGCGCCATGCTGCATAGAGGAAAGTGGGGCTAACGCCTTCTTCTCTCTGGGCCTTATTTCGAGAGGGTAGGGAGAGAGAGAGAGAGAGAGTAGAGGGGAGAGCGTTAAGTTAGAGGGAGTTTACTGTATGTATTTTTCGCATGTAAATTGGTAGAGACACGGAAAAGAAATTGAAACATATGGACAAGCTCACAGTGTTATCACTGTATCTATATATACGTGTGTAGGGATTAGCCGGAAAAACTTTGCTGATAAGAAGGAGAGTGCGTTCTTATTATAGAAAGACTCGAATACATCCGGCTCTTATTGTATAAGACATATGTATATAGTTAGATATACATGACTAACGAGAGTTTTTTAATGCGTTCATTGCCACGGTACGAATAAAACCTCAGGATTTTAGGCATAATTTATTTTATGAATCTGGCACGTGCTGTACGACTTCGTAACGCATGTGGCGTCAATGTAACGTTGATGAGAGAATGAGAGAACGAGGGAGTGGACGATGATCGTGTCGATCTTGGTATGGCCCTCTTGATGGCTGCCTCACATATGGATGCAGCACAGTGTGCATAAATTTATATATACTGTACGCGTTAACAGCTAGTATGGCATGTTCCGGGCTGGTATATACTAACCGTACTCAAGCTCCATTGCCATCATGTGTCACACACGCGCACGCTTCTCATAATATAAACGGAGGGATATCGGCAGAAGAGGAACGTGCGCGTATATTTTCCATATAATAGTTTCACACGCACGTACACACACACACACACACGCACACATATAACGAGCTCCGAATCGAGAATAAAGCATCTCAAACTGGGGTCACAGACTCACTTTTTTTGCACAGGGTTGCAATGGACGGGGATTCACAAAGTGTTTGCCTCTCGAGCCAGAATAAATTCATGCGGACTCGCTCAGTACCCGAAATAAAAAATATCTCGAAATCAATTGGAATCGTTAAAATAAGTGGGTGAGCGGACAAGCGAGACTGGTGACTGACCCGCGGACTGACCCTAGAACAGATGCAATGTCTGCAGACGGGGGGAAAGGAAATGAATATAAAAAAAAAGAAAGTATTTGATTAACACAGAAAATATCAAGCTCTCAGATTCAGTAAATCAAGCTAATTGAACAATTTCCGCTGTGACTAAATTTAGCATGAAAAGCAATATTAGACAGTTTTTGCACCGTCAATATTGGCCTCTGCCATTTCTGCTATTCTTGGCTCCTCGTGTGGTAAATGAATCCATATATAGATGGGCAAAGCAGCTAGACAGGCAGAAAGGATACACACATACAGACGATTCTAGTAAAATTTCTGTATTAAAACGACCTCGAGCACCGTATGCATTCCCCTTGCCGAGAGACCACCCTCCGGCAGACATCCCCTATATATATATATATATCTATATATATATATATATATATATATATATATATATATATATATATATTAATACCAATGTGAGATTCAGCGTGATGTTACGTGGCCTATTTTACGATATTAAATCACGCCGGTGAAGCTTGCACGGTCCACCGGCTGGTCCCCCTATATACTTTCATCTCTCTCAATTCATCCCCTGCCCCGTTCGTTGGCAACCCTTTTGTATAGCCCCGTTACAAATTTACAATATGTACCGCGACGCTTACGTGGATCCCTCTTCTTTTCCCAAACCCCAGAAGCGAATTTAGAACTCCATTCGTTCTGCGGGGGTTTGTCTCAACCCCAAATCTAGTAGCCACCCCTTCCCCCTCCCACACACACACACACACACCCATCGTTATTCAAATTGATTTAATTTGCATACCACGCTCATTGTGCCTCGAGATCTATTTTGATACACATGTAGACGCTGTATATGAGCCAGATATTCGGCCTTTGCTGGCATGTTCTAAGCCACGTAGACACAGTCACGACCCTTCTGAACCAAACCACTTGATACGTACAAATATGAGTTAGTCCAGTACGTATAACTACAATGTCCCATATGTATACGTAATATTGGATGTGCAAGAGAGACAGTGCAGAGAATCCCGCGGAGTGAACCAGCCGATACGGGCTATAATTCATTACGGCCCGATCTATGCACCAGACCCGTGTGGAAGGCTTATAATATATATCTATAATATGTTCGATGTGTTGTATGCCGTTCGTGACCCTCTATCGTTCTACATACCTCTGCTGCCGTTGCACCGCATCCTAGAAATTATGCCCTGGCGTGTGCATGCACATGAAGTCGACATTTGTAGCCGGGAGAGTACTGGCTTATATATATGTATATATGTTTCTATTGTATGTATATATATATATACATGTTACTATTGTATATGTTATATATAGGGGTACACCTGGGTATACACAGGTCGAGGTCGTCCATCCACGTACCAATTCCTTCGGTCACCGCAGAAACTTTGTATTACCCTTGCAGAGTCCAAATCGTCGAGCCATACCGAAGGGAAATTCGCATAAAGTGACGAGACAATTCTCGAGGGATTTCCGTGTTTATGTCAACTCGATTATTTGTTCTATCTTGATCGTTAATTTTTAAACGGAGAGGCGGCGATGGAGGATTTGGAACGTTTGATCGTAAAATCGTTACTTTTGGGTCGAGTTCATGGTCTGATTCAATTAGCATCATGGGTCGAGCCAAGTGGGCATCAACAATTCCATCCGTATAACGAGTCAACTGGATTTGTCTTAACCGCGTGTACGAGTTCAGTTTAAATATGGCTGCGTCTCTGATTTAAAATTGTCAAGATTCTGTGACCTCTGCCCTTCCGGGCCAATTGCTTATATGTACATAAGGAAATGGGAAATCTGAGAGATTTATGCATTTAACTCAAGATCGATATTCCCGATTAACCCGCGGTAAAGTTGATAGAATGCTCAGTCAAACGTTTCACACGTGGCCAATTGAGTGGTGATAATTCTAAAGAAGAGTCAAAGTTCACTTCGCACCCTACCATCGACACGATAATTAAATTCATTAATTAATATAATTTAATCGATCGTAATTCTATAAAGTGAATTTAGACAATGAACCATGTAGCTTCGAGTAATGACCACCCAAAATTATCACCCGAATCATCAAACAATCCCGGCCGTTAAAAATCACAATAGTGGTGCATGGAGACCCAACGAACTCGTGGAGGGTCGAGATGATGGTCACTTGAGCGTTTAGTCACTTGACACGGTCCATAGCTGAGTGATGAATGATATGATGATTCATAATGATAGCCTCCATTTGTAATGAACCCCGCAGTCAATTGACATCACGTGATGAAAATGAAATGGAAAGTTGACCCAGTCAGTATCTGGTCAAAGTCCACTTTCCCACCCCGCTTCTATCACAATCACTTGCCCCCATTATTATCAATTTAACCATTGATCGATAATTCTTCAAAGTGTAGTGACTTTGGTCGCGATTACCGGTGCAGCTTCCAAGAAGACCAACAAAATTATTTCTCGTACGAGCCAACAAGCCAGCAAGTTAAAAATAAAAATAAAAAAGCCCACGTTGACGATGTTGAAATGGATAAAGGCAATTGGAGTGTATGAGGATAACGAGAAAATGTGCTCTAGCCTCAATCCAATGCTCTCGTAAAGCTTCGTTCCATAGACGAAGCTGCAAGAGTGTCTAAGTAAGTCCATTTGGATCAGCGCTTTCTCGCAGTCATTAGCCGGCTTACTCCATTCGCAAAAGCACTCTTTATCCGCTTCTATATCCTCAACTTCGGTACGGAAAGGGATGGGGTATCATTGGGGCGAGTCTGACGACGAAGCTCCGCGTAGAAAACGAGGTTTTGCTGGCCACAATCACTAGATCGTGTTCTCCCTTGTTGCTGGAGTTCACCCCCCTTTGACCCTACATTTTACACGCCACGAAGACTGCTTTACCCCACCTGAAGTTCTATGCAGTCATCCATAGTAGTCTCAACCATGAACATTCTATCTCTATTCCTCACGTCGAGGTTTCTCAGCATAACTCCTGGACTTGGTTATTTGGCTTATCGACATTCACAACTTTTCCTCGTGTTTCAATCCTTGTATCCTCTCGCGCATCCCTTTCACGTTTGTCCGTTCGACCGAATTACAGGATTTTCATCTTGCCTATGCATCCCTCCATCGTGTTCTCTTTCTCTCTTATCTGGCTGTCCCAGAACGAAACAACCGCGCTCAGCTATGAATATATTTGAGATTTTGAGTGCGGTACGTACACACGAAACGAGTGTTCCAATGAATTGAAGTGGGTCGAGAACACGAGCACGTGTTGTATGCTAATAATAAATAAAGCTCAGTCCAGTTAAATCAGTGCAATAAACGTTATGGCGTTATAGCTGCAGTATGGGACTTATCCGCGAGCATGGGATTTCAATTTTTTTTTTTCGTACGAGTAATCCACCATCAAGCTCGAGAGCTACAAATGCGATCATCAACCTTTTACAACAGTTGATGATTTTTAATTAATCATTAATGGAAGAATCATTAATTCGGCGCACAGAGAGCTTAAAACTAAGTTCAATCTAATCAAATCTAATTTATACTTTTTTTCAATCAATCTTTCAACATTTGCAATCATCCCTTGTTCAAAAAAAAAAATTCAACAACCCCGGTTACAGCATCATAAATAAATAAAAATTCTCAATCATTGATTTCCGGCCGTATTGTTAATCCATCTTAACAATAACCATCAGAATTATCTTTTGATACTTTTGCGGGTTCTCGGAGAAAGCCGGAGATTTGATTTTACCGTTCAATTTTCGTGATAAAGCTTTAAGAGAAAACGCTCTGTGGCTTCCAGCGAGGGTGTAGGTACCCCCCTCCTCGTTACGTTCCAACTTTACCTATACATTTAAAACGTTTCCTGTGTATTATCACATATTTCTATATCGTCGTTATTCCTTCGCTGTACATACCAATATACAATTTATATACCATCCAAGTATTACTGAACTGCCTATAGAGCAAAATGTTGGTAGCTTCGAGAATGAGGGTGTCCCTTCAGCTCGATCCTGCATAGACTCAACACAGCCCATGAATCTCAATTCGGATTAAAAATTATAATCCGACATTGGGCAGGCGCTGTCAAAGCTTCCTTATATATATATGTGTATAAAGCTAAATTATATATATAGATCTTCCGGTCGACGCGTTCCCAAAAATGAAAGGCTCCACAATGAAAATGATTGGAGTGGAGAGAGACATGCGCTCGAAAAGTACGCTCGTCTGTATTATGTTACGAGGGAATACACATCGACAAATTCCCCCATAGGGGGGAAGACTCCCTCTCTATGATTGAATGGAAAGGGACTAATTTCCGGTTGACGCTTTTGGTCTTGCATATGGATGGCAAATGAGAGAAGGAGAACTTATGATGACGAAATAAATATTAGTCTGCCTCGAATCAGAGGGGCTATCCAGTATGTGTGTAATACATCGGTTCTGCAATGTTCCGGTCATCAATTTTTTTATTTATTTTTTTATTTAAGGGTATTGTAGGAACGAATTCGAAGGGAGAATTCGAACACCCCTCGGGCTTTTGTTATTTTCTCTACTGGCAGGGATTCAGGTATCCCTACATTTGTATGGGTACATTTTCTTCTACACACCTATACATCGACACATATACACAGAGACAGTACATACGAAGGGCTGGGTGAATGACATCTGATGAAAAATTTGATACAGAAACGTTTACGCCAAAATCGATTGCTGCTGCTGCATTTTCAATACGATAATCGATTCTGCATATCGGCCTTATCTGACATTTTTCGTCTCGAACGGACAAAATCCTTTTTGTGTCTATTCATTTTCCTGTCATTATCGGACTGACATATCCCTCCCGAAAATTTCATTTTAACTTGGAGATTTTACGAATCTACGTTGGCCTGCAATTTTGTCAATGCATTCCATTTGCTCTTGTTATTAGTATTATTATAATTATTATTATTATTCCCTCTCTCTCTCATCTATCGTTCGGTCTGTCCAGCTGTCATTGAAATTGGTGATTTTTAACTCAGTCAATTTAACTCGACTGTCGATATTCTCGTTGAAAATAGTTTCCCATCATTGGAAAGCTTCCGAGCTTTAAATATCGTCGAATGACCATGGAATCCTCGGTTGTTCGACATTTTCTCAGTTAGCCAAATTGACATTGATGATGATTGATAAAAATGGAAAGAGTTATCATTTGATTAACAAAAATTCAGCATTTTTTCACACTCTGGATATACGAGATATACTATATATATATATATGGATCAATTCAATTTCAATTTAATGTATACTATATATATATAGTATACATGGAAGCCTTTGCAAGGGCTCGTAATATTCTATAAGATATCATCGCCAAAAACTACCCTCGAATTACGGTAAAGCTCAGAGCTTCGTAAACTCTCGACAACTTTTGCTAAAATCCAACGTTGCGCCCTGTAATTATTCGACCTTACAGCATCGCGGGTGTTACTCACGTGGACCGTAAATTTAAAACACAAGTTTGTAAACCTTTTACTCCAGAAAATTGACACACACGTCGGATAGACAGATCGATAAATATTTATCAAACCGTTAAACTGTTGAGATCTTTCTGTCAAAAAAAATAAATTAATAAGTATATCGAAAAAACTTGAAATATATTTTTGCGATAAATAATTTTTCACTAGCGACAGAGTTTCATTGACTTTTGTGCACAAAAATAAATGTTCTCGCTCATAGTATTTTCTTGATGATCATGATGACGATCCTGCATCTGTATAAACGTAAATGGGACTCATAACCCTGGTCATCATGATCTTGATGGTCATGATGATGATCCTGCATCTGTATAAACGTAAATGGCTCTCATAGCCCTCGTCATCATGATCTTGATGATCATGATGACGATCCTGCCTCTGTATAAACGTAAATGACTCTCATAACACTCGTCATCATGATCTTGATGATCATGATGACGATCCTGCCTCTGTATAAATGTAAATGGCTCTCATAACCCTCGTCATCATGATCATCAAGATCATGATGACGATCCTGCATCTGTATAAACGTAAATGGCTCTCATAACCCTCGTCATCATGATCTTGATGATCATGATGACGATCCTGCCTCTGTATAAATGTAAATGGCTCTCATAACCCTCGTCATCATGATCATCAAGATCACGATGACGATCCTGCATCTGTATAAACGTAAATGGCTCTCATAACCCTCGTCATCATGATCTTGATGATCATGATGACGATCCTGCATCTGTATAAACGTAAATGGCTCTCATAACCCTCTTTATTTTTACCTACAACGCATATATTCTAGAATGTGTCGAACAACTCAATAAGTTCTTGATTTACGCTCGATATCCTCCCTCTCTCAGCCCTCTTTTATCTCTCATCTTCTTGCAATCTTTCCAGCAGCCTCTCATCCAATCTCTGGCTTCATCCCCTTGTGGATTTAATATGCACATCAACATCGCAAATGATGCTGGAACATTTTGCTAAAACACACACACACGAGCACGCGCACACACACACGCACACATGGATCCAGAGTGTGGATAGAGAAAAACGGTCGTCTACAAAAATGGTCGTGGTTTGTCCTCATTGCCGTAACGTTTGTCTCTCTTTCCCTTGGACGTTAATACGACGCTTGGGAAAAAGGGCTCGTGTGAACGTTGTGGTAATTGCGGAAAAAGGCTGTGACGATCATCTTGGGTCCTATTAACGCCAAGACATATGACACGTGCGTGCTGGTAAACTTTTTTCACCATCACGTGTGTGTGTATATATATATATATATATATATCCAATGGTCGTCTATGTCGATTTTGTCAGTTGCTTTTGGCACGTAGGTGTCCATTCCATTATATGGGAGGATGCATGGTGCACGCGCGCGTTTGCCGATCAAAGACTTTCATTTGGGCTCATTTGTAACTCCCCCTCCTCCTTCTCTTGCCCCCTAACATCGATGAAAAGAGAGCGAAAGTAATTTCCTCGTGATGACATTTTTCTCGTACGACGTACACGAACGTTCTTTGTTGAACGTATAAACTTTTTCGTTGTTAACAAAATTGTGTATATTCGAGTTCTGCAATTTTATGGCCCCTTGAAAAGAAATCTCTTTATTCGTTTGGATTATTCAAAATAAATCCTGCAAAACACCTTGAGCATTTTCTTTAAGCTGACGATTGATGAGAAATTTAAAAAGCGACAAAAAGATTCATACTGAAGACTCAAATTGAAATATAAAAGTTTCGTCGTCAATAATGATCAATAAAGTCTTAAAAAATTCTCGTAAACTTTCTCAATTCATTTGCGAAACGAAATTCTTCATGAATAGGCTTTCCTTATGCGTGTACGTAAATATTTCACACCACTTTATTTGTCATATGACGTTGGAGCTTTTATCAAAACTGCTATATTTGGACACTGTGGATTTTTTTTACTTCAAGGATGATTGATAGAATAAGTGATGAGATTCGTGGTGGCAAAAAAATAAGTGAAAAGTAGTCCATAAAAAAACGAGTAATCAGTAATGATCAGACATTATTGTATAAATTTCCGGCATTTTCATAAATTTTCTTAGCACATATTTATCCATGTAAAATTATCGATCGATGAGAAGTGTAAAAAAAATCGTAGTCAAAAATGGAACATGAAAGAACAACCTGCTGAAATATAAAAGTTTCGCCGTCAGTGATAATTAGTAAATTCTTTGCAAATTCTCCTCATTATTAATTCATTTACGAAACGAAATTCCCCATGAATAGGCTGATGAGATTTGTGGGGGCAAGAAAATAAGTGAAAAGTAGCCCATAAAAAACAAGTAACGAGTTATCATCAGACAACATTATTCGTTTTCCGCATTTTCATACATTTTTTTATCGGATATCCATCCATGTGAGAATAAGGATCGCGTATTCACGGTAGTATAAATTCGGCTCTATTATCAAAGTGCCTCAATCATATATATCCACGCTGAAAGTTCATTCGTACGAGGTAAAATTGAACACGAAGGAAAATAAGATCGTAAACGTTACGAAGAAACGCCACCAGGCAAATGCTTGTGAATATCGAGACTCTGCCTTCTAACAGGTTATCGAGCCAAACTTTTCCCTCGGGAAAGCGCCAACGTAATCGAGAGAAAAGGCCGATATCGTTGCATGGGACCGATTGCCCACTGGCTGGTCCCCACGACAAACATATTACTATTTTTTTTCCAACAATAAAACAGCCAGTACCGGCGTGAATGATCGTAATAAACTTTTCAATGAAATTGAAAAAAAAACGTTAAAAAAAAACCTTTACCATACCTTTTGATACAGACGTGAATAAAAAGTAGAAAAAAACGCATTTCAATCCTCACGATTTATGTTGTGCCAAACAGCGCCAGAATTTCAATCGATTCGATCCCTTTATGCATGTTTCTCCTATCGACGTGAATCATTTTGATCCGTTTTTTTCTCTCTCTCTTTCTCTCTCCCTCTATTCGGCCGTTACTATTTGGCTCAAAGTGCCGAGTGTTTTACATAAATTTACTAACCTACCTATGCGACAGTAGAACACCCTAAAAATGATGTCACAACACACATCACTTTTCTATTATCATACGTAAATTTTCCTGTTGATAGTCGAACAAAGTGGCCCAGAAACTCGTTCGAGACGCTAGAAGCACCAACATGAGGGCTTCAAGAGGAGCCGAGGGAAATTAAAAAACGAGCCTTTCGTCAAAGTGTTGGACTGATGATGGTTTTTTCCATGCAGGTGGATTAAGTTACGCTGCACGCATTATATCCGTACAGTGTGGCCTTTCATGTGGAGTGCATATGTTTATATATATATATACATATATACATATATACACATATATATACATATATATGAACGTACCTAGCAAAACGAGCTGCACATAGACGCGTAATGAAAAGCGTACTTATCCCGGCTTGTTCCGTATTTCTGACAGGCGCTTAACGACCCCGTATACATGGAAGGCCTCCCGCGAAATTATGCGCACGAGAATGCAAATGTTGGCTGGCTCACAGGCAACTTACAACAGCCCTTTCCCTATATATATATATATATATATATATATATATATATATATATCCAAGCCCCGCCGTTTTTCCTCGACCATCCAGAGTGCCGCGATGAATGCAAAACTTACGTGTGTTCCATCACATCCAAGACATAACACAATCACGGCAAGTCCCCTTATATGAAGGTTCGCGTTTCGGCATGAGACTAGAAACTTCCGGGCCGCACGTGATGTGGCGCCTCCACGTGATATTTTTACATTTTGCAAATACAACGAAGAGCCAGATAGTATTGAAGTCACGGTATGTACAGCATTCGACTATACCTTCGTGCAAGGGGTGCTTCACGCCATTTATTTGTCACATGACGTTGGAGCTTTTATCAAAACTGATATATTTGGAATCTGTGAATTTTTTTCAATATCTGCGTGAATTGATTTGCCCGTTTGGAACATTTAAGGGGTTTACTTCAAGGATGATTGATAGAATAAGTGATTAGATTCGTGGTGGCAAGAAAATGAGTGAAAAGTAGTCCATAAAAAAACGAGTAATCAGTAATGATCAGACATTATTGTATCCATTTCCGGTATTATCATAAATTTTCTTAGCACATATCCATCCATGTAAAATTTTCAAATTCTCGTAATTATTAATTCATTTACGAAACGAGATTCCCCATAAATAGGCTTTCCTTATGCGTGTACGTAAATATTTCACGCCATTTATTTGTCACATGACGTTGGAGCTTTTATCAAAACTGATATATTTGGAATCTGTGAATTTTTTTCAATATCTGCGTGAATTGATTTGCCCGTTTGGAACATTTAAGGGGTTTACTTCAAGGATGATTGATAGAATAAGTGATGAGATTCGTGGTGGCAAGAAAATGAGTGAAAAGTAGTCCATAAAAAAACGAAGAATCAGTAACGATCAGACATAATTGTATCCATTTCCGGCATTTTCATAAATTTGCTTAGCACATATCTTCTCTATCTTAGCACAAGACCCAACACAATCACGGCAAGTTATATGAAGGTTCGAGTTTCGGCATGAGACTAGAAACTTCCGGGCCGCACGTGATGTGGCGCCTCCACGTGATATTTTTACATTTTGCAAATACAACGAAGAGCCAGATAGTATTGAAGTCACGGTGTGTACAGCATTCGACTGTACACCTTCGTGCAAGGGGTGGAACGAGTTGCTCTGGGCAGCGTGCGAGAAAGTGGAGAAAAAATTAAGTACGAATGGTGGAGAGGAGATATGGAAACGATGCGAAAAGGCATAAGAATAGGAATAAAGAGAGTGAAAAAGAACTTGGCGCTAAATATCAGAGACAAGGGTGGAAAAAACATGCGAGAACAATGAAATCTCGATATAGAGACACGCGAGAGATATTGTGGCACAGGAAGAGTCAAAGAGGCTCAACCAGACTGGAGGAGGATGAAGAGAGAATGGTGGAGAAAAAAAAAAAAAAAGTACCATAAAAGTCAGAGAATTGACTCGGGCTAGGGGTGTGGTAGGATTGGAGATTTGCCTTACCTCGGGGGGCAAAAGGTACAATGAAAAACAGGCTAGGGGTATATCGTATGCTCCGTATCTTTTGTGTTGGAGGACGAGTTGAGGGCAGAACAATTCATGCGGGTGATGCACGACCCGGTGTAAAATGCAGAAATATAAAAGTGAGCGTTTCTTTGAGTGAGAAACAGACTCGTACTGATGAGAGTTGGCACGAAATGCACGAATGACTGGGCAGGCAGACAGGCGCCTCTCTGTGTCTTCCTCCCCTTTCCCCTCCCTCTCCCACTCCTACCCCTTGCCCTTTACTCAATAGGGGTGGCCCAGTAACTGGGTTAGAATGCTATAAAAATTAAAGATAGCGAACTCGCGTATGGTCAGTGGAAGCCCCCTCACCCTTCACCCACCCCCCACTCATCGCTTTTACCTCAGATTGTATTATTTCAACAAGGCCCGAATAAAACGAGCAGAGATTCAACCCCCAAGTGATAAATTTATGAAATACTCCTTTGACAGATTATATACACCGTCGTAAAAAATGGAATTGGCGAACGTGATAGTGGACGATTGAAATAAAATGAGGGTCGCAGTGTCCCTGTTACAAAGAATCTGGGCTTGACGTTGAAATTTAATTATTCCTAGTTTCTCACAGTCACTTTAAAGATCTATTTAAAGATTGTCCAATCTTTGGGTCAAGTCTGGAAGAGATTTTAAAATTAATTTTGAATCCTAAGAGACGACATCAGTTTTGTAAATTGGACTTGTAAGATTCGCGAACAAACTTGCTGGATTATCTTTTCTTCATACTCCCTAGTGGCATGTCCAGCGTTGAGAAAACTTTTGAGTAGGATTTATGGGAAATATGATCGAAAAACACATGAGAATTTTACTCCTTTGAGAAATTATATACCGTAAAAAATGGAATTGGCGAACGTGATAGTGGACGATTGAAATAAAATGAGGGTCGCAGTGTTCCTGGTACAAAGAATCTGGGCTTGACGTTGAAATTTAATTATTCCTAGTTTCTCACAGTCACTTTAAAGATCTATTTAAAGATTGTCCAATCTTTGGGTCAAGTCTGGAAGAGATTTTAAAATTAATTTTGAATCCTAAGAGACGACATCAGTTTTGTAAATTGGACTTGTAAGATTCGCGAACAAACTTGCTGGATTATCTTTTCTTCATACTCCCTAGTGGCATGTCCAGCGTTGAGAAAACTTTTGAGTAGGATTTATGGGAAATATGATCGAAAAACACATGAGAATTTTACTCCTTTGAGAAATTATATACCGTAAAAGATAGAATTGGCGAACGGGATAGTGGACGATTGAAATAAAATGAGGGTCGTAGTGTTCCTGGTACAAAGAATCTGGACTTGACGTTGAAATTTAATTATTCCTAGTTTCTCACAGTGACATTAAAGATCTATTTAAAGATTGTCCAATCTTTGGGTCAAGTCTGGAAGAGATTTTAAAATTAATTTTGAATCCTAAGAGACGACATCAGTTTTGTAAATTGGACTTGTAAGATTCGCGAACAAACTTGCTGGATTATCTTTTCTTCATACTCCCTAGAGGCATGTCCAGCGTTGAGCAAACTTTTGAGTATGATTTATGGGAAATATGATCGAAAAACACATTAAGAGAATTTTACGCTACAAGGAGGAATCGGCTCACGAGCCACAGAAATAACCTTTGTCATGAGGAAAAGCTCAGTGCTTGTCAGTCGATGCCGAACGACGAGCGAGGATCGAATGAGGCGATGAGTGAAGAAAATCGAAGAGAGCTCACCAGAGACCATGAGAAATAATATGAAATAAAGTGAGCAGGACCGGTCGAACATGGTCAGAGCAAATGGACACAAGAAGCAGAACATCCCACAACATCCTCGTCAGAGTTAGTTTAGCCTGTAATTATAAGCCAACTGTAATATGTTGCCCTGTTATTTTGTGCCATCTTTGGTGTGCGAGGTGACCCGAGCATCACTAACCAGCCCACCCTTTCATGCCTGTATGCCCTTTGAACCCTTGTTGCAGCGACCACAGCAGCCCGGCCATCAACATTTGTAGCTTCGCCCTCTAACCCTCATCCAACTTTTTCATCCCCCGAATGCTTTTGTCCGATGCATCTCGCGGAAATAATACGATATGCCGCGTGGTCTCGTGTGGCCCAGCGCAAAAGTTCCATTTGCTGTTTCATGGCACCCACCGAGGAAAATGAATGAGGACAGGTAGAGATCTGACACCATCTGATCTTCCCCACAACCGCGGCCTTATTTTTCTTCCATACCAGCAAACACATCGGGGATGCTTTTTTTATCTCGACTCAAATCGAACTCGTACAAAGAGATATTTCGACAAACAAAAAGAGAATATCGAATGACGATAATACTCCGCTGCCAGGATCTCTTTTATCCGTATAACAGGTTCATGCTCTGACATTGCCTTCCCAAATTTATATCTCTGGCTGTGTGTCGCTATGGGCAACACATGCCATATCCCATTTCTGCAACGAGTCTCTATGGTCCTTTGCCTTTTGCTCGGGGCATTTTTTTTTTCTTTTTATCCCTTTCACATGCACACATACTAACCCCGGTTAGTCATTTCGTTCGGCGCTTCCTCGTATACTTTTCCCACTCATAATGGCGGATGCAATTTCGCATATATGACCGAAGGTGATATATACCTCGCTCGAGCTTAGCACACGCGAAGGGAGAAACTTCGTTTGACCTCAGGATGTGGATCCAATTTTTATGCAATTCCCAGTGTGAAATATGATCTAAGGGATGCTGTGGAATCAACAGTGAGTTTTACTGACTTTGTTGCGATATTTGCAACTATTTATATGAGGGGAGGGGGAGGAGAGTTAGACGAATATCCAACCGATCAGCATAGCTCACAAGTGGGTTAAGCATTTGATTCGCAATCGAGAGATTTGGCTTCGAATCCCTGTCCAATTATAAATCATATTTTTTTCCCTCCCAATCACACGATATGGAAAAAATCTCAGTCTGACCTGATTTAGCCGAATTCATTAACTTCTTCGCCCGATTACACTTTATTTTATGATAAAATGTGCAGCCATTTAATTTTATTTAATCTTCGTCCAGACGAACATCGTTAAATACTTCACTTGCAGAGGTTGGCAGTAGTCAAAAAGTTCATGAAACGATTTTTTTTTTTCTTCTTCGCGGTCAAATCACAGTGTGTTTTCTAAATGAGATTATTACTAAATTAAAAACGTAATATTAATATATTTTATAGAAATTTTATTATTGAGTCGCGTTAACTTTGGCTATTTGCTAACAAAAAAATTTTTATGGAGAAAGTTCTTTTTTAATTTTTCTTTTTCTTTCCACCCTCGTATATATTATACTTTAGCGAAATATCGTTCGAGCATATCGCCTCGCATGTTTCTCGTAAATGTGTAAAGATACATCCAAAGTTGGTACGAGAACTCGATTTCTGGGTGGAAGCTATAGAGGCAGAGTACTTATAGTTGGGCTATTTTAACACTAAGCTACGAGAACGCTGCTAGGATCGGGTATAAAGATATTTGTGCTCGATGAATACAGTCGAGAAACTCATCGATCGTTCGTATGACATGCAACCTTTTCTCTCGTCTCTATATATATATATATATATATATAGACATTTATAGCATCTGCAGCCTGCAATATTACGTACATCGCGAGTTTTTGCGATGAACCCATTACGACCCATTTTTCGCATGACGTGAGAAAGAAAAAAAAAATTATACCAAGGTGTACTTTGAAAGCGAAATAAATTCCAGTCAATTTACCATGGCGATAAGCATTCCACGTATATTTTTAAACCAAATATTGAGACGATAAGATATTTATCGTGATATTTTCAATATTCTATTTAAAAATCATTTAATATAATTTAATAGCAAAGTAATGAAAAATATAATTATATCTTGAAGATATGAATATTTATTAGGAAAAAAAATGTAGCAGGGCTTACGTTAAAAGCGAAGTAAACTCCACTGAATTCTCCGAGGTGATAACAAATCCACGTACAGCCATTAAATTTCCTTACCAAACATTTGAATTGACAATTCCATTAGGTAAAGCGAATAAAGTTTCTTCTATCTTATAGACATTTAGTTGTCTCTTTTGACAAATAAACCTAATATATTTGATGGAGTGTATATGGGGCAATTGCTTAATTTATTATGCAATGTCCTAAGCTACTATATATATATATAAAAATATAAATATAAAAATAAGCTACTATATATATATATAAAAATATGTAGAAATTAGCTATTCCATTAAAGATTTGAATTGGAATTTATGAGTTTTCAAAATCCCAAAGTACCGAGAGTACCACCCAATCACCTAGAAATCTCGCCCTTCTTCGATTTTTCTTCTACTCTCGAGTAGCAAAGGCGATAGTTTAAACGTCAAAAATATTCCGAGAAAATTTAAAATAACAAATAAAAGTAATGAAAAAATATTTCGTCGAATAAAAACAATATCCAAATTCTTTAACTACAAATAAATCATAAAATTTGATAAATTAAGATTAAGCAATACATTTTTTCACGTAAATTTATTTTATTTAGAAAACAGATTAAATATTAAAAACTTTTTTTTTTTTTTATTGTTTCGAATGTGAATAATTTTATTTATTTATTCTGAAACTCGATATTTATCATTTGTACATCGCGAGATCCACCGAGAGAATTTTTTTTCACCGACGTTACTCTATCGATCCTATAATTTGCGTCGAGGAAAACTTATGAGATTACATCGGTGACAGTGCGAGTAGAAGAGAGAGAGAGAGAGGGAGGGAGAGAGAGAGAGAGAGAGAGAGAGAGAGAGAGAGAGAGAGAGAGGGAGAGAGAGAGAGAGAGAGAGAAAACAGTCGTCGATGTTCCCACGGTGACACTTTTTTTTTATCTCATGAAATTATGATAACGCGCGTAGCGATATTTTTTTTTTTCGGTCGGAATATGCCGTGCTCTCGTCCATCTATATATACGTCTCGATCCTATACTCGTAGATCTCCATGACAAATTCCGATACTACGATAAATAATGTTATGGATTATGCAAAAGTTTTTGGCACGCTTGTATATTTTGCGATAACAAATCTACATCACGAATGTTTGAGACAATTTAGCTCGAAGAAATGTGTAGGAAATTTTTTCAACATTTTTCCACATATAAAAATAAATAATATTCATTTAATCAAAATGAAATTAATTTACCAGAAAATTATATATTTTTCGTATTATAGTCGATCGTTGCTCTCGAAATAAAAATAAAAATAATAGGCAAACAATCTTGATTTTTTTTTTCCTCTTCTGATAAGAGAGATAATCAACGAATCCGTGACAATACGTATAAAAGTATAATATATAGATACACAATATTGGAAGAAGAAAGAATCATCATCTGAGCATCACGACTATACACACATTAAGAATTTCTTCCCCTCGATTTCCTGAATGATGAGGGGGATGAATCACCAAATTCCCCAAACGGAAAAACGAACGATTGCAAAAGTTATTTAGTGGTATTGACTGCGTCCCCACCAGCAACGAGGAAGCACTCGTATATAACAAGTTTTTGTCTTTCTTCGGGAACAACGCGTTCAAGACAACGTGAAGGGTCTTAACGATGAGGAAAAGTTGGGGACGAAGTAGTCGACACACCCTCGTCGAGGCGTTAATTTCGCTCGTGCCGTAATTTCTAATCTCGTGGCACGTTTTCTCGTTTTCTACCCCACTGTACATACTCGAGTATCAAGAGACGATCGAGGGGACTTGGTAAAAGCATCGTATACTATATATATATACAGTATACGATGCTTTTACCAAGTCCCCTCGATTTTTTTATTTCTTTAATATAAAAATCATATGAGCAATTGAACAGCAAATTCCAGAAAGTGAATTGAAAGATCTGTCGATTTTGCATGGAATGCAAATGCCGTTTTGGAATGTCCTATATATATATATAGGACATTCCATGCAAAATCGACAGATCTTTCAATTCACTTTCTGGAATTTGCTGTTCAATTACTCATATGATTTTTTATTTCTTTAATATAAAAATTATATGAGTATATATATATATATATATATATATATATATATATATATAGGACATTCCATGCAAAATCGACAGATCTTTCAATTCACTTTCTGGAATTTGCTGTTCAATTACTCATATGATTTTTATATTAAAGAAATAAAAAAATCCAAATACTTTGATTTTTTTTTACTTTTCCATCCACCTTTATTTGTACGCGGATAGTACTCAAAATTTTATTTGCTCACTTCGATCCGTGACTCAACACGCGTTCATTTTACCACCGATCGAGGGTTTGAGGATTTTTTTTTTCTTCCTCGTATACAAGCTCTTTCCGGATCGTTCATCGCGCAGCGTTCCCCGAGGAAAACCTTGCCCCGAGGGACGTCACCTCCCCGGTTAGATTTCCTCCGCAGTTAGTTTGTCTCTTATCCTCTCCCTTGTCCGCCAAGCGTCCTCCTCCACCCTCGCGCACTTTTGTGCCCAATTTTCTCGGGAAAGTTGAGAGAAAATTTATCGGAGAGCCATGGGCTTTTCGGTGTCTCTTTGTTCTCTGCTGGGTAATTAAATTATAACGTGAAGTAACTTTTCGATCTTTCTACCAGAGTTATATATATATATATGCTATATATATATATATATATATATATAGCATATTTCTCTTCCTCTTTATTCTTGAAAATTCTGATAAAGTGAGAATATTCTCCATTTAATTTAGTTCTCTATAGATGAACGTTATTGCATTTAAGGGTACAATTAAAAAATATATATATATTTTTCATTCTTTTTTATTGATCCCCGTGACATTTCTCGACGAAAAGGGTCGTTTCGTTGAAAAATAAGATTCAATTACGAGCTTTGGTAATTACGAGGGTTAATTGAGGAATTCTTTTTTACTGTAAAATTTCCATAAAAAGCTTCTTTTTTTTTTTTATATTCTCATTTGACATAATTATTACAGTCTGTATAAATTGGTCACTTTAATCTCTCGTTCTTATTTTAATCGAGTGCTGCTCGATCAGATGAAAATATTTCAAGAGACTTGCTAAATTCCATTCGATGGTGAGAGAAGATCTTTGCATGGGCAGTGCATAAAATTCGGTGATCTTAATTAGTAATATAAAAATCAATTCAAAAACCGAAATAAAAATTTAGCCATCGTGTATATTCGTGGATATTTTTGATGACAAATTTGATACTATTAAATTTCAAATATCCTCGGTCAAAAAAATTATAGATCCTCGCTAATAATTCCAATTAGCTTTGATTTTCATAAAATGGCGGCAACTACGTTATCAGGAGTGCACCAGGTTGGTTTAACAATAAAAAAAACTGATAACCCACTTTCTTGAGCGATGCTGATCGTTAGTCTATCAATTTTTTTCGATATATGCAAACGGTGATTGCCCTGGTATGTTCCTTTGATATTAAAACTTCAACGTCCTCACTCTTGTAACACGCAACTTGTATTTTTCATCGCGAGATAAAATAGACGAGAATACTTTTTTTTCTTACGTTCATTATTGCAAAGCATCCTAATAAAAATAAATGAGTAAATCAATTAACGATGATAATAATAATAATAATCAATTTTTATAATTGATCAATGTGTTTTGTCTCCACTTTCAACCCCTTTAAATTTTCTTCCCCGATCTTATCCCCTCCCACACTAATGCTAAACTCTTATGGTCTCTCATGTTCCATGTAACGAGCCCATCCACAATAAATTTTACATATACCTCAACTATAAAAAATTATCTGCCCAATACAAATATTTGGGAATACAAAAATTCTCATATAATTAAAATCATATTTTCCTTCCCATTGTCAATCTTTGAGAAAATAACCGTTTTTGAGAGTCTGCTGCAGCTTAAGCGTCATTCAAAAGAAATCTGCGCACTTTGAAAACTTGAACATTCTATTATAAATATACGTAAAAATAATGTAGCATTCCTCACTCCTCCGCCCATATTACCATTTCATCCCTAACTTTATTCATCCCTTTACCCAAAATAATACTCATCCATGGGCGAAAGAAATTAATAATAATAATAATAATAATAATAATAATAATAATAATAATCAATAAATAATAATAATAACCGTTTTTGAGAGTCTGCTGCAGCTTGTTCAACGTCATTCAAAAGAAATCTGCGTACTTTGAAAACTTCAACATTCCATTATAAATATACGTAAAAATAATGTAGCATTCCTCACTCCTCCGCCCATATTACCATTTCATCCCTAACTTTATTCATCCCTTTTCCCAAAATAATACTCATCCATGAGCGAAAGAAATTAAAAATGATAATAATAATCAATAAATAATAATAATAACCGTTTTTGAGAGTCTGCTGCAGCTTAAGCGTCATTCAAAAGAAATCTTGAAAACTTGAACATTCCATTATAAATATACGTAAAAATAATGTAGCATTCCTCACTCCTCCGCCCATATTACCATTTCATCCCTAACTTTATTCATCCCTTTTCCCAAAATAATACTCATCCATGGGCGAAAGAAATTTAAAAAATAATAATAATAATAATAATAATAATCAATTCATTTCACATAAACTTTGCAATATTGCGCGAAATACTTTGTCTTCGTAACGCGAATTCCAGTAATCTTGTGCGAATGGTTGAGACGGATTTCGCGATCGTGGGTGAGATAGAAATGGTTGCGCCCCCCCCCCCCCCCCACCTTCTTCACCCCGCAGACATCTCTCGCCCGACCTCCCTATCGCATTCTCGTGATGAGAATAAATTCGGAAAATGGCTGACACGAAAGTCGTCCATTCAATTTCATTTGGTGTAATCCACGTTGCTATTAATTTTCAGCAACGTGTATATAACGTTGAATTTTTCACGGCAATGCTTGGTCACTGCTCGCAGAAATCGTCCTTATATATGGTATAAGACAAAAACGAATGAGAGGTCCGGCGTTAGGTCCATCGCGTCTGAGAAAGTGATGCTGCATTGCCTGGGTGCAATTTCTAAACGCACTCCTGCAGTTTGAAAAATTTGTCCGAGTGAAAATGGAGAGATTGATTGATTGATTGAATATATTTAGGCTTTGGTTACACACCTTGAGGCCAAGAGCGAGAGAGAGAGAGAGAGAGAGAGAGAGAGAGAGAGGGAGGGAGAAAGAGAGCAGAAGAGCGGAAGAGAGAGAGGGAGAAAGAGAGCAGAAGAGCGGAAGAGAGAGAGAGAGAGAGAGAGAGAGAGAGAGAGAGAGAGAGAGAGAGAGAGAGGGGAGAGAGAGAGGGGGGGGGGGAAAGAGCAGAAGAGCGGAAGAGAAAGAGAGCGTCGAAAAAGGGGTTAGGCCTTAAGGGGTTACTTTTGACATCGATTGTGCTTGCCGCAGATACATCCCAAATGAATTTAAAAAAAAAAACAAAACAAATTCGTTAGTTTTTGATGTCGCTGCATTAAAAAAAAAATATTTTATTCAATCACTTCCGGTACATTTGGTACCAAAATAGAATCGTACATCTTTGCCATAGCTGTCGATGGAAAAAAAAAATCACGTTAAAATACATCATGGCAAAAAACTTTCGAGCGTAATCCGAGCAATATCCACGGATTATTGTCGATTTCGAGGAATAACGCGCGGCGCGTGCGTAAATTTTTGCCGTGAGGGGCAAAAAAAGCGGAAACGCAAAAAAAAAAATTGCAATGCAAACGGAAACTTGATAGACGATGTCTGTACTGAAGAAAAGTGTCAGCATATTTGTAATGGTAAAAAAGAATAAAATAAATTAGTTTGATATTTTCCCATTATTATTGTAAATTTAATTTGTTTTGAAAAATTATATATCAACTGAAAATATATCGAGTTTATTGTTTATTATATATATATATATATAGACGAGTAAGTCACGTTTACTGTTTGATTAATATGCTTGAAAATTCGCGCTGCGATATCGAATTTCGCCCGTTCGTTTGAGAGAGCAAAACCGAGTAATTGAATCACAACCGCGGCAGATGTTGCCGAGAAGAGAGCCTCGGCAAAATTTGTATGGCCTCTTCGAGGCGGTTATACCACGGGACGATGCACTTTGCCATCATTGACTTCAGAATAAAATGGTTCGAGGCTCACCAACGTCATCTTCGGCGAGCTGCCACACACACAAACACACACACACGAAACGGACCAACAACACACCATTAAATTTCTACTCTCGCCACAGCATCTTAGCAATCATTGTTCATCCGAGCGTGCTGGTTTGTAAGCCCTCGATCCCTATAATTGATCGAGGTTTGTTTTTCTTCTTTCGCGCCCATACTGTTCGAAGTGTGGCCGAGACGATTGCCCAGCGCCTCTAGCGGTGGCGTCACTCAACCATTCTCGCGTTTCCCTAAACGCGCCCCCTCCAAATGGAGAAAAAAATCCTACAGCTTTATAGCTGTAGGATTTTTTTGGACCATTCAAACCAGAAATTAAATGGTCCATTCATCATGGACCATTTCAAACCAGAGTCCCCTCTGGCGTCCATAATTTTCTATTCTTCTTTCCTTTAAATAATTAAGAAAATAGTCAACTTGTAGCACACATGACTCGATTTGCGGTCACTCGATCGAGTCAGTGAATCATCTCCAGTCAAGAATATTATATCGTCATAACTCAAAAAAATTAATTATAAATTTTCATACATTTTTCAATTACCCTGCACGAACAATAACGTTAAAAGTGATACGAGTGGTGGATGTTCGGTGAACGGGAAGGTGAATTTTCGACGCTGACGTACAGTTTCGACTTTACCCCCACGAGAGAGAGAGAGAGAGAGAGGGAGAGAGAGAGAGAGAGAGAGAGAGAGAGAGAGAATTCTCCATTTCTCGCGTGTACTAAGCTATCGAAACCGCGCGAGCCTTCCATATGCACAACTATACAAGTTGCTCGATCAACTTTGCCTATACACATTGACTGAAAATCGAAGGAGTCTAGGAATAACACCCGAGGTTCACCCTCAATCATGCAATTATACGGCAAATTAGACGAGACTACATATATATACGTGTGTGCATATCAAGATAAAGAGAGAGAAAATGGCCGCGTATATTACAGATCTATTTAAATTTGTCCAAAGGGTGCGGCGCTGCGCTCGACTCAATCTTGGGTAATTTGACGATATTTTATTAACGTTTCTCCCCCACTTAATTCCATCACTTCTCGTCAACTTACGCGTATTTGCTCTCCCCCTGGAGCATTTACATTCCACGTCAATCCATGTCCACTGGACTCAAATAATTTGACCACTTGAGACCGATTTGGCTTGAGTTGTGACTCGCTCCTCCATTCGTCCCGAGCCTTTTCCAAAAAAGAATTCCAAAAGATATCTCTGAACGACGTATTGTCCCATTATTTATTTATTCATTGAATATTTAACATAAATATTCTCGTCTGTTCGATCGGTGACAGATATACACGTACGCGAAAAAAGTCACTAAAATTCTTATTTTTCAACACTTCTCTGTTTGATCAGAAATTGAAGAATTCTTTTGGAATATTAATAGAAATGTCTAACCTTTTTTTTTTTTTTAATCGATTTACTTAGTCAACTAAATTCTCTCTGAATAGTCAATATACGTGATTGCATCAACTTGTGTGGGTTCGAATTAATCGAGACTCGAGTCTATAATTGTATGATAATTCTAGTCTATTATTGATAGAATAAGGGTGTAACCTCTGACCATGTGGCTTGCCAATGAAACCCCCTTTGTTCGATGCCTTCTGCACAAGCTCCACATATCTAACGAGGTGCATTCACAGGGATGATACTAACCTCACATCTATGTAGGCCAGTTTCGAGCTTTTCGTCCGTTCGATTAGTTTATGTATATATATTATAGCCAACTGCGTGCAGCTATAACTATATATATGTGGGTCAAAGGTGCGCACAGATCATGCTTCTCTACTGAGGAGGCTTTGCGAACGTTATACGGGAGTTTCTGTTCTACATATTCCGTCATACATCGGAATCTTATAACTAACTTCTAACTCTCGTATTTAATATAGCCAATAATGATAATATAGATATAGCCCACCCTGAAATGTTGGGACAATCAACAGCTATGCGCATATCAACTCTTATATTATCTTATCTTGTATTATATTATATTATATTATATTATATTATATTATATTATATTATATTATATTATATTATATTATATTATATTATATTATATTATATTATATTATATTATATTATATTATATTATATTATATTATATTATATTATATTATATTATATTATATTATATTATATTATATTATATTATATTATATTATATTATATTATATTATATTATATTATATTATATTATATTATATTATATTATATTATATTATATTATATTATATTATATTATATTATATTATATTATATTATATTATATTATATTATATTATATTATATTATATTACATTATATTATATTATATTATTGCCTTGTGCGATTGCAATACAGCCCAAGACAGTTGAGGACTCAATGTCGGCAGGGTTATGCGAAACGACAAAACAGTAAAGTGTAGAAAAAATTAATCCAGAAGAAATGAAAGGCTCCCGAAAATTCGAAAGGGTAATACATCTCAAATAGTACAAATAGAAAAATTAAACAATTTATCGATGATTAACACAAAAGTGTTGCAACTATTCTAGCTTTATCCTGAACGTGAAGTACGCCTATACTTACTTACAATATATCATATATATATACTGCACATAAAATCCAGATTCACGTTACACCCTCGAATTCATCTTGTTTTGCTTGACTGGATTCTCGTCCATGCTCGTCCATTTTCCCTCGTAAAGCTTTAACGACTCGAATGCGGGGATGCGGTTTCAAAATGATCCGTTGCGAAGGTACGAAGCAAAAGAGAAACGTGTAATATCAGCGACGAGATATAATATACAGGCCTGTCGCATTTTGTTGCTTCTCTGGCAAACCTCATATATCACGATCCAACTTGTAACTTATACGGGGCAAAATACACAATACACACATATATAAGTGAGCAAAAATGTGACTCTGTTATCCAGATTGCTTACGTGCAATGTCGATATGTATATCAGCATAACCTATAAATATGAGAAAAGATTCGAGCTGTATAGCACATGCAGGTATCGTAAAACAAAACATTTCTTATTTTTATGTCCTTTACTGTCGAAAAATACATTCTAGTCTGTCCTCTTTATCCTCATATCACCTGACTCAGACGAAAAAAAGAAACTCGGCGGTAGCAAAAAAAACTTTCATCTGTCGCAAAGAGGCCATTTTGTTGATATTAGTTCCACCATTTTAACTAATCTGACGATTAATTAAATACAAAGACACCTGCTAGCTCATTACGAGATACGAAAAATAAATTTTCGTATACATTCTATGCAGGCAAACAACACACACACACACACACACACACACACACACACATATATATATATATATATATATATATATATGAAACATTGACGCTAGTTTAATCGAGTTAGTTGATGGATTAGCAAGTGTGTTATGGAGGGTCTCATATGAAACCCCTCGGGTGAGAGTTGGCGTTGCTCGTGTTATTTCATCACTGCTGGTGCTGGCTGATGCTGAGCCACAACCAATGGACCCATTGAGGCTAACAATATAGGTGTACAGTGAGAAAGAGAGAGAGGAAGAGGGAGAGAGAGAGAGAGAGAGAGAGAGAGAAGCATCGTGCATGGAAAATGTAGAAATTTCCTGTGATCGTGCACGCTGACTCGGTAATTGGACCGATCGTTCGGTGTTGATCGGTACAGCAGCAGCCTCCCTTCATCCAAAAGCCTCTCCTCATCCCTTATCAGGTTTCCACAAACTCTTTTCCGATCGTCCCATGTCAATGCTCTATATCGCGTTCTCGTGTGGTGTGCTCGTCGTTTAGTTTCGATTATCGATAGAGACTCGATTTATTTGTGTAACAACGAGACTGGGAGAGAGCTCTAAATATGTAGAGTGATTGGGCGTGTAACAGAGACCGCGGTGTGGTTCATCTGGTCGGGCAACTTGAAATGAGGCGCGTTTCAAGGGGATGAAAAACGAATATCTCTTTGTACCTCTATAATTTATACATACACACACATATATATATACATACATACATACATATATATACATATACATATATATATATATATATATATATATATATATATATATATATATATATATATACATATATATATATATATATATATATATATATATACCAGAGTACGTGATAATAACAAGAGGCGATTGCGATGATTCAAAAAGAGGACGGTCCAAAGAGAAAACAAAATATGTATCGTCTTAAACATTCATCGATTCTTCTCAACGTATTATAGTTTTTTTTACACCATTTTACCACTAAGCTTCTTCATTCATCCATATAAATATTCTAGTCGCAACAATAATTTTTTCATAAGTCCTCGATGATCTCTTTTACGTTTTCTGCCTTGTATAAATATTTCCAAAAATTTATATACCCATCTACATCCATATATGTATGTACTGTGAAATATTATGTGTGTGTGTTTACGTGCAATCCATGATGTACTTGAGATCGCGTGACACCCCTTAAGTAGAATTACCGCGTGAATGTTATCGAAATGGATGATTCCTCCTCCTGTTTAGTCCAGTGCATATATATATCACGCTATGCATACGTCACGCAAGCGATGCATCTAATATGCTCGGACGAGGCATGTATCCCATACTATATATATATATATATATATATATATATATATATGTATGTATATGTATATATATATATTATCCTTACAAAATTCTCTCTTTCTCTTTGTGCGTGTCCTTTCTCCTCGCATACATGCCGATAGATTTGCTGCCTCGCTACACCAACTTAACCAAGTGCAATGTTTCGCATTATACTGTACGAGAGCCAGAAAATTATTATTATTATTATTTCACCTATAATATATATATTATAGGTGGAAATAATAATAATAACAATATATATATATATATTGCTACCTGGCTATAAACGTTCAATTTTCACGGTTCGCTACGTACACCAATTTGCTTCCTGATGAGCCCGATTTTCTCTCTCTCTCTCTCTCTCTTGGCTCGTCGATGCATTTTATGTGATGAAAAAAAAAACGGACTATTTTTCGAGCTTTTTCAAATTTGTTCGCTGCTTCACTTTACTTTTCATTAGAGTGTTTTTTCCCCACGGGTTTTTGAATTAATAATAGGTCCATTTTTGCCATTATTCGAAAAAGCTTCTTAACTGCACTGAGAATTTATTATTTGGACATCCATTATATGGATGTGAATTGGCGGAAATGCTATAATTACATAACCAGTGGAAATTTCCGTTTAAAAAATGCAGCCGAATCAGAGTACCTTTGGCACACACATAAAAAATTTTAACGTTATTAAATTTAAATGTAACTTTTGCGATAACGAAAATTACATAAAATTATTTATAATTTTATTTCAGTTTTTATCATCGTTATTCTTGATTAATTTCCAATTGTAAAAAATATCCCTGCTCGCAGACATGAAAAATAATGGCTCGAAATTTTTTTAGAAATATTGGACCAAAAATTATTTTCAAATTAATTCAACGGACGAGACTTTTATTCATTTTTTCGATTTTTATTAATGTACGTATACTCGTGCCTGAAGTGATAAAAAAAATTATTCCTATTCTTAATTGACTGCACAAACAAAATATTCAACAAAAATAGCGGGACTAAAAAATTAAATAACTATTTCTAAATGATTAATTTTAAAAAATTCTGCCAAAAAATTGACTTTAAACAAATCATCCGTTACTATATAAATTCGATACTTTTGTGTCAGTAATTGCAAAAAAAAAAGAACATAAAAAAAATGTTAATGACTCTGAAGAGTATATCGGGTATGTTTTTCATGACGTCGCATGCAATATTTATCCTAAAAAAAAAACGTTTAAATAAAATGGTAGATTTCACGTTGATGTGGAATGATTTATAATTTATAATTCATTTATTCCAGTATAACCTTTCGGGTGTTTACGTACTTCCCATCAGTTTAAAATCGTCCCCATTTTATTAAAACCTTTATTTATGTTAATAATTACAATATTTCCGTTTCCGATTCCTGTCGCTTTTTCTGTGCTAGTCTTTCAAATGGAACAATTTTTATATTTCCAGTGGAAGAGAGAGAGAGAGAGAGAGAGAGAGAGAAATTTGATCTTTATGTATATCTGAAAAATGAGTTTATCTGTATACATCTCTCTCTCTTTCTCTCTCTGAATCGGGGAATAATAATGAAACTAGTCGACGATAATGATCTGTCTTTTGATCTGTGAGCTCCACAATGTGTATCTCGTTACGTACAATTAAGTGGACAGTTTTGTGTAACCTTTTTATACACGAGCTAGGATTTTCCTCTCTCGTGTTTGAAATAGTACGCGAAAAATGGGAAAATCTTTCGTGTTGGATACTGGACGAGATTTGCAATGGGGTCGTTGGGCACATTCAGGAGTGAGTACGGAGGGAGTCGATTTTTTTTTTATTCAAGAGCTGATCAAAGGCACGTTTCCCCTGCGTATAATAAATAATTACAGTTTAACGTTGTGTGGAAGAGAAAATTCATAATAATTTTACAGTGTAGACAGTAGGGACAAATATATATATAGAGATGAGATGGAAAGTTTTCCATGCAAATAACAAAAGAACTTGTTATATAGTACGGTTATATACATAAATATATAATATATTATTTTCTCAAAGCCCCTAGATCGAGAGACATTTCCTCAGGGGCCCTCAGGCGCTTCTATTATCGATAGTGAGAAATTTTAGCGAGAGAGAGAGAGAGAGAGACCCAGAAGACAATCTAACAATAATGAGCTCACATCGTACATGACAAGAAATGTACGGAATTTTTTTGCTTCCCATTGAAACATCATTTTCTTTGCATTTTCTTCTTGCTAGTGAAATGCATTATATTATTGCATTTAATTAAATGTTGTCTTTGAATTTTTTCTTTTTTTTTCCCAGTATATTCCCTTTATGTGCTCAGAATTTTTCTTCTTTGACAAAGGCTCAGAAATTCGAAAAATATTATACAAATCCCTTGGAAATAATAAGAAATTGTGACAAAGTGATGATTTTTTTTTTTTCAAACTGACCGGGCTTTTGGCCATTTGGAACTATAGGTGGAATAAATTATATATATATGTGTATATATATATATATATATATATATATATATATATATATATCACTATACGGTGAATTTTCATACCGTGACTGTGACGTTCGTCGCGATCGTAAACTTTGCTCTCTGTATCTCGGAGGAAGACGAGAGGATCGTTACACCTTACAGACCTTTCTGGCGTGATTCATACATCGTCACTATCTCACAATCAGATCATTTCGTGCTGTTCCTGTTTGCAAAAGGATTATGTCGTGGCTCGTTTGAAAATGATATAAATCATGGCCCACACACAATCTCAACATTTCACTTGGCCGGAAATTAATGCGTGAAATCGGAGAAAATACATGTACAGTATAAACTCCATTATTGCCTGTTAATTTGCAAGTTTTTTCCCCCACTACGTTACTGGGCGACTACCGTTCCCCCACTTTTTCGTCGACGCGTCACAGCATCATTGAGAGGGGGAAATTTGTCTCGTCCTTCGATCAGTCCGGGTACTCAATGCTTGCACTGAACGAGTTTCTACTTTATTTTGTATATATATGGGGCTTTCTAGGCCAAATTCCGAGGTTCACAGCCAAGAGTACGAGTATTAGAGAAAATACAGAAAATACGTCACACACTAATTATAGAATTGAACAAAAAAAATTTGCTAGTTTTCAACGAATATTTGAGTATTGAAAATAATTGCTGTTATATAATTTTATTATTTAATTTAATATAAATAATAATAATTAATTTAATTTAATTATGTAAGTTCAGTTCTATAATTAGTATGTGACGTATTTTCTGTATTCTCTCTACTACTAAAGTCTACTGCTCTACCAAACACGTTGAAGAGGAGGGTGGATCGTGTTATCGAAGCTAAATCGTTTCAGGAATCGCGTTTTAGGAGCCTCTGTAGCAGATTTCGCTTACATAACGATACAACGTGTGTATATATATAATATATTATATGCCTTGTACAAATCCATATACATGATATATATATATATATATTATAGTCGGAAGCAGCTCAGCAACGTTTGAAGCCATTCGTAAAGTCGTATGAGATCGATTATACGCCCGTGCATATTTTCCCTCATCCTCCCATTTAATGTATGTATGTATATATGTATATATGTATATACGAGGAGTTGAATATGACAATATCGATAGCGATGAATGACGATATACGAGGCGCGAGTATAAAGGGTGGCACATCATGTTGCGTTGTTGCTCGAGTTGGCGACGCCCCATCATCGTACAAACCTGTCGTGTCATACAATATTAACGCCATAGGGTGCGACAATATTGCCCCCCCCCCCCCCCCCCCCACCTCCAGACCTCACCCCCATGTAATGTATAAGTTTGCCGCGACCATTCGCTCCGTGCATGGAAGGAAAATGTGGAGGAAGTTAAGTGGTAGCGATTGTTGTAGCGCTTTTGGGTACCTACTAAATCTAACAGAGAGAGAGAGAGAGAGAGAGAGAGAGAGAGACATTGTCGACTGCCAACAGACTAATTTACACATTAAATCAAAACGTTTTTTATATGATACATAAATAGAATAAAAAGGAATGTCTAATCAAAACATTATCGAGAACAAAATTTTGATAGAATTATTATTAATCATTTTGGATTTTTTTTTTGTTTAATTAAATATTAGATATTTACCTAGGAATAAATATTACTCTAATAGACAAAGTAACAGAGAGGAGAGAGAGAGAGAGAGAGATATTGTCGACTGCCAACAGACTCATTTACACATTAAATCAAAACGTTTTTTATATGATATATAAATAGAATAAAAAGGAATGTCTAATCGAAACATTATCGAGAACAAAATTTTGATAGAATTATTATTAATCATTTTGGATTTTTTTTTTGTTTAATTAAATATTAGATATTTACCTAGGAATAAATATTACTCTAATAGACAAAGTAACAGAGAGGAGAGAGAGAGAGATATTGTCGACTGCCAACAGACTGATTTACACATTAAATCAAAACGTTTTTTACATGATATATAAATAGAATGAAAGGAATGTCTAATCAAAACATTATCGAGAACAAAATTTTGATAGAATTATTATTAATCATTTTGGATTTTTTTTTTGTTTAATTAAATATTAGATATTTACCTAGGAATAAATATTACTCTAATAGACAAAGTAACAGAGAGGAGAGAGAGAGAGAGAGAGATATTGTCGACTGCCAACAGACTGATTTACACATTAAATCAAAACGTTTTTTACATGATGTATAAATAGAATAAAAAGGAATGTCTAATTGAAACATTATCGAGAACAAAATTTTGATAGAATTATTATTAATCATTTTGGATTTTTTTTTTGTTTAATTAAATATTAGATATTTACCTAGGAATAAATATTACTCTAATAGACAAAGTAACAGAGAGGAGAGAGAGAGAGATATTGTCGACTGCCAACAGACTGATTTACACATTAAATCAAAACGTTTTTTACATGATATATAAATAGAATGAAAGGAATGTCTAATCAAAACATTATCGAGAACAAAATTTTGATAGAATTATTATTAATCATTTTGGATTTTTTTTTTGTTTAATTAAATATTAGATATTTACCGAGGAATAAATATTACTCTAATAGACAAAGTAACAGAGAGGAGAGAGAGAGAGATATTGTCGACTGCCAACAGACTGATTTACACATTAAATCAAAACGTTTTTTACATGATATATAAATAGAATAAAAAGGAATGTCTAATCAAAACATTATCGAGAACAAAATTTTGATAGAATTATTATTAATCATTTTGGATTGTTTTTTTTTGTTTAATTAAATATTAGATATTTACCTAGGAATAAATATTACTCTAATAGACAAAGTAACAGAGAGGAGAGAGAGAGAGAGATATTGTCGACTGCCAACAGACTGATTTACACATTAAATCAAAACGTTTTTTACATGATATATAAATAGAATGAAAGGAATGTCTAATCAAAACATTATCGAGAACAAAATTTTGATAGAATTATTATTAATCATTTTGGATTTTTTTTTTGTTTAATTAAATATTAGATATTTACCGAGGAATAAATATTACTCTAATAGACAAAGTAACAGAGAGGAGAGAGAGAGAGATATTGTCGACTGCCAACAGACTGATTTACACATTAAATCAAAACGTTTTTTACATGATATATAAATAGAATAAAAAGGAATGTCTAATCAAAACATTATCGAGAACAAAATTTTGATAGAATTATTATTAATCATTTTGGATTGTTTTTTTTTGTTTAATTAAATATTAGATATTTACCTAGGAATAAATATTACTCTAATAGACAAAGTAACAGAGAGGAGAGAGAGAGAGAGATATTGTCGACTGCCAACAGACTGATTTACACATTAAATCAAAACGTTTTTTACATGATATATAAATAGAATGAAAGGAATGTCTAATCAAAACATTATCGAGAACAAAATTTTGATAGAATTATTATTAATCATTTTGGATTTTTTTTTTGTTTAATTAAATATTAGATATTTACCGAGGAATAAATATTACTCTAATAGACAAAGTAACAGAGAGGAGAGAGAGAGAGAGATATTGTCGACTGCCAACAGACTGATTTACACATTAAATCAAAACGTTTTTTACATGATATATAAATAGAATAAAAAGGAATGTCTAATCGAAACATTATCGAGAACAAAATTTTAATAGAATTATTATTAATCATTTTGGATTGTTTTTTTTATTTAACTAAATATTAGATATTTACCTAGGAATAAATATTACTCTAATAGACAAAGTAATATTTGTTCGATTTTTTATATGTATATTTTGACTATCAAAGTTTACCAGGCGATTTCCATTAAATTGATTATAACTCAATTCATGTCACTCTCTTTTCAGGGTGTCAGAAAAATGTGGAATAATGTTCGAATCGATTCAATCAAATGGAAAAATAAAAATATCACTACGAGACCCGCCCCAAGGCTAAAATTAATATCTATGCATAAAAAAAGTTTTCATTTATTGAAATCGATATATCTTATTCTGCGTGGATTATCAAATTTATCCATCATAAATACCACAGAGTAAATTATTGTATCATCGATGTTTTTCCATACTTCCAGTCGTCTGGAATATGTCACATATTTATGTCATCGTATGGATGCCCTTATATAAAGTACAATTGTAGGAGTAGGATAATAAAAACATTTTGTGATCTGTTTGTTCACGTGTATTTGAATATTATATA
Organism: Dyspetes luteomarginatus; assembly: GCA_963669185.1. Lineage (NCBI taxonomy): Eukaryota > Metazoa > Arthropoda > Insecta > Hymenoptera > Ichneumonidae > Dyspetes > Dyspetes luteomarginatus. The sequence goes on from OY769912.1 coordinate 9,712,066, forward strand.
TATATATATATATATATATATATATATATATATATATATATATATATATATATATATATAGATATATAGATATAGATATATATAGATATATATATATATATATATATATATATAATATTCAAATACATCCAGTGAATTCAACGAGTCGGGTTGAACGTTTTGTCTCGAACCCATATTATGTTTGTATTTTATCTGCTATATATGCAAACTGGATGCTGCTACTTGCAAAGTTGATGCCTGATGAAAAAAAGAGATAATAAAAGTAGCATGAAAAAAATAAAATAAAAAAAATAACAAATATTTTCCCGAGGGCATCTAGACCCCCGATATTGTTCCATTTTAAAAACATATCCATATACTACATACATGCATAAATATCGAAGTAAATATGCTAGTAGGAATATGGAAAACGATAATATGAATGTGCAAAGTATATATGGGGCTTTCCAGATCAACTTAACTCAGCCATGACTCTCGACATTTTTTCATTTTTCATTCATCTTAGTAAGTTGTACAGAAACACGAAAAAAGACGTCATATCAAATTGCAGATGGAGAGAAAAATCTGTGCAGTGATAATGAAAAAAAAAAAAAATTTTAAATAAGATTCGAGGCTGTGTCTGATTTTTTTTTTTAATTTTAAAATATCTTGAGTGAAAAAGTCTGTTGAGGGATAAATTTTGCTACTATTGCTAGCTGGCGGGGAAAATTATTTCTAAATAAAAAACGAAACACGTCGTTCGTTTTTTTTTTTTTTTTAATTTCAAAATAAAATTTTGAAATTTTCAAAAAAATGTAAACTTAAACATTTTACCTCGAGCTAACTTGAAGTTATCGATAAGCTATCTTTCCCAGTTTCAAATTGATATTCAACGATGATTTATTCTAAATTTAGCAATTATTGGTGGAGGAGAAACTCAAAGCCAAGCACGCCTTTATATGGAACTGAGAATCAGTTGAACAATTTTGTACAGATTTTTTTTTTTCGTATTTTTATCTGTTATCTGTAATGAGGAGTGGAAAAACTAAAAATTTAATTTTACACCCTCGTAATTTTCCACACATTTGAAAAAATTCTCCCTCTACGAGGATACGAAATAATAAAAAAAAAATACTCGCTCGTAAAGGGGGCTTTGAAAATTGGAAATGGACCTGTAAAACAATTAGTACTCGTTCACGTACGAGTCCACAAAATCCAGTTTTGGACACATTTTTTATGACTTTTCTTTTTTTACTGTGACACTTTTGTGCTCTGTTACACTAAATTTCATCCCCTTAATAAAATCTATTATTGTGTAGACGTTAAAAGTTGACTTAATTCGAGTTATCTTACCATTGAAACGTTTCGTATTTTATTTTTGCAGCGAGCGGTACGAGATTGAGGCATTACAGGCACTTGGATGCGAGATCACAGTTTCTGAGCGAGACGGAATTAGTGGTGAGTGGTTTTTCAAATTCTTTCTCTCTCGTGTTTTTTTTATCACTCCTTTATTCAATTTGGCCCAGTGAGAGCTACTTCTTGTGTCGATGGAAAACGTTGCCATTTCCACTAATATTATATATATATATATATATATGTGTGTGTGTCTATATATATATAGTCAGCTCCATTTTAACTGTACTGTATATCTAACAGCCAGATGTCACTGCACTTGCTTTGGATTCCTTAACCACTTTCATGTGTGTGTGTGTGTGTGTGTGTGTATGGGGCATTCCATTTGGTAGACAATTTTTTGTATATGTACTTGACACAGCCTTAAGGGCATGCAACTGTTTCTGGATCTATCAGCCAACGTTACTCTGCAAATTATCAAAATTCTTAAGCCATATCCTACAGCTTCCATTCCATTCCACGATCTTTTATTTTTCTCTTTTTTTTTCATTTGTTTTTTTTTTTTCATTTCACTTGAAATATGCTTTAAATAAATAAAAATGTACACCGGTCAACTCCGGGATGTGACTTACATTTTTGTACATCAAACACACAATTTTTGGGACTTTTATCAAATTTTTTAATCATGTTCACCCGTGAGCATCTTGTTGATAAAAAAAAAAAATCAGTACCAAATAATAGTAAGTCGAAAAAATCTAGGAAAAAATACTGCGCGCTTTTTAGCTTTAAAAAAAAAAAATCGCCACCGTAATCACACATGATCGATTGAACACGGAGTGGCCCATATATACGTAGACAGAATTTCGAGATCTCCGAGCCTGACGGCTCTGCCGCTTGAGGTTAATGGAATTGTCCGCGATTTTACCCGTTCGCTCAAATATTTATCTAACCCAGGTGTAACCAGACGGGAACGTGAATGTGCGACGTTTCAACCAGAAAACTCGAAACCGGGATATATATTTATATATATATATACTTCGCTTTTGGTTTTTCCGCAATTTATATGGGGCATTCTAGGCCAAAGCAGCAAGTACAACCCCATGGGACATGCCGATTTTTTTGTTATATTTTTTTGCCAGCCCCCATTCGACGATTTTTTTTTCACAAAAAACCAATTACGAGAAACAAAAAGGCACAATTAATAAATCTAAAAATATAATTCGGTTTTGGGTTTTCCGCAATTTATATGGGGCATTCTAGGCCATAGCAGCAAGTCCGTCAATCCACCCTCTGGGATTTAGTCCCGAATTTTTTATACACTCGCTACAAGCCCAAGGGACATGCCGATTTTTTTGTTATATTTTTTTTTGACAGCCCCCATTCGACGATTTTTTTTTCACATAAAACCAATTACGAGAAACAAAAAGGCACAATTAATAAATCTAAAAAAATTCATACATATTACATGGACCTTATAAAATTGAGACAGAGAAACTTCGGTCTCATCTATGATTCTCACTTGTGATGCTGCCTCATATTGATAATACGAGTTCTTTAAACGTCGATTAATAATTTCGAACTCGTGTAGCCTCAACTCACCGCTCTTTCTTGTTCAGACTTTCCCTAGCGAACTCAGCATATTTACCATCTCGCTCTATCCATTAAACCTTCAATGTAGCTTTTCAAATATACATATATATACATATATATATATATATATATATATATATATATATATATATACACACAACTCGTTTCATCATTCCGAGTCCAATTGTAACGAGACATTTTACGAAAAGCCTCGTGAATAATTTATGCGCCACTCTGTCACTCCCTGGGACGTGGCCCACTCTCGCAGAGCACTTGTAGTAATCATTCCCGGTTATAATAACAATTATACGAGAGAGAGAGAGAGAGAGAGAGAGAGAGAGAGAGAATCTCACCGGGAATTCTTTTGTAATCGATCATATATTGAAAAAGTTGGCAGACGCAATTTGCCAGGGGGTGGGCTGGGAGGGGCACAGGAAATGGCAAAGATATAAAAAAAAAATGGCAAAGTAAAGAGTAGAAAAAATGAATTCTAAACAAAAGCCCAAAAGTCTATACGTCTCGAGTAAGACTGATACAAAAAAAATGGAAAAAAAAAATGATAATAATAATGAAATCTTTTAGAATTAAATTAATATATTGTATAATAAATAATTATTTTTATCTCTTTGACAGGCTCAGTCAGATGACAATCACAATCACAAGCCAGTATTTTCAAATTGTTCGAGATATGCACCCGAGGTTAATGAGGAAGAGGCTGCGGGTACTGTGGTCATTCAGGTCAGAGCTGAGGATCGCGACTTACCGGAAGAAGGAGGTGAGAACAATTTTATTTCTTTTTTTTTTCTTTTTTTTTCAAGCAATAAAAAATCGACTCTATTGGATATTATGTAAATGACTCAAATAAATGAAAAAAAATAATACAATTAATTTTCCTAATGGAAATAAGATAAATGATGAAAACGCAAAGTTGACGAAAAAAATTAATAATGAAAAATTGAATGATCCGCGTTCAATTGGAATATTGATCAAAAATTTTTCATCAAATTAAGAAGCAACTAAAATATACGACATGAGTTATTATTTATAATATAAATGAACAAATATATAATGATAATGATTTTTTTTTTCAGGTACAATAACGTACAGCTTTGTGACTGCACCCGGTGAAAAGCTCAAATTCGAGATAAACAATAGAACTGGATTGATAAGAACAACTCAAGTCCTCGATAGGGATGAGCCAGCTCGTGAAAAAGAGGCCTATCTGACTGTCCTTGCAACCGACAATGGCAGACCTCAGCTCGATGATGTTTGCACCTTCAAAGTTACAATTAAGGACGTCAACGATAATGCACCCGTTTTTGACAAAGTGGTGAGATTTTCACGATCAATATTCTCACAATCGATCTATTTAATGATTTATTTTATTCATCCAACGACCAACTAATGAATTATTTCACTTGAGAAAAAAATAAAAAAATTATTCTTAACTCATTGAAACTCATCATTAACTCGAAATAAACAAACAAAAAATTAAGTATCGAGAAAACAAATTTTTTCAACGCATCCTGCGATTAACAATAAACGATGCTTCGATATTTTTCTTTGTTTTTTCTTAAAATTCAGGTCTTTCGTGGACACTCGTGGAAGGTTGGTCTCGAATTGTCGAGTGTTGAAAAATTTTCACGTGTTTATCGGTTTAAAAAATAACAAAAAAAAACCATCAACCTGCACATTTTTTTCAGCATTAAAAAAAAAAAATAAAAAAAAGAAAATCTAATTGAGTGGCCAATCTGTAAAAATACATTGAAATCTTGATGAATTAATTCAACGCTAGATTTCACATTTTTCAATCGTCCGAGTGTCAGTATCGATCGCGATGCATCAAACGAGCTATCGAAATCCACACCTTTTGTTCTTTATCGTTCCCCAGTCAGTAAAAAAAAAAAAAAAAAGTTTATTCACTCGTTCAATCGCACTTTTTTTCTCACGGTGATGAAAAGAAAAAAAAAAAGTGAATTCGTTGCTCATTCAATTGAAATTGTGCAGCGATTTTGTTAAAGCAAACAAAATTTATTTATTTTTTTTTTAAATCTCCAATCGCATGTTTTGCCTTACAGAGGAATGTTGCACTCGTTTTTCACGAACGATCTGCTGCATGTAATTACGAAATAAATATTTTTCGCCACGTGTGCGCCTCTTTATATGCACGAGTGTCATTTTTTTCCTTTCTCTTTCTCTACATTTTTAAAAAACTTTTTTTTGTCTCGCTCTCTTGTTTTGAATAGGCGTATACGGAATCGGTACCGCAAGATTTGCCACCAACTCGCGAGGTCATGAGAGTTTCAGCAACTGATATTGACGATGGAAATAATTCCGTCGTTGTTTACAGCCTTTTTCCAAAAAGGCCCGATGACGGGGCTTATTTTCGCATTGACAACAGTACCGGTGTAATTTTCCTCAGAAAACCCATAGACGTGAGTAATTCTCGAGAGAATCATTTTTTTTTTCCTTCCTCGAAACAAAAAAAAAAACAATTTTTGCAAATATTCAAAAAAAATACGATTCTTTTTTTCTTTGTAATTTTTATTATTATTTATAAAATCGAGGATAAACGAAATATTGATAAACGAATGGAATTTCAAATCCCGAATAAATTATTTGATTTGATTTTTTTTTTTCATTCGCAGCGAAATCCTGATTATAAATTTAGCATGACTGCAAAAGCTCAGGATCTCGGAGATGAGCCAAAACAAAGCGCGATAGATTTGGACATACGAGTTGTCGAGTCGCACAAAAAGGCACCAGCATTTTTGCCACGTCCGCAGGAGCCAATAAGACTTCAGGAGAATTTTAGTGACTTTGACGCGAGTATCGTTAGACTCGAGGCTGTCTCAAATATCGACGACAGTCAGGGTCTCATATTCGAGCTTGTGCCAGGACGTACCGAACAGACCAACAAAGGGAATACATTCAGGTTAATATTTTTGCGTTAATTCATCATGAAAATGAAAAATATTTTTCAATTTTCCATGCTCATTTCCCTTTATAATTTCATCTCCATCATCATTATCTTTCTGTTCACTTGTATTTTTAGGCACTCGCTCATTAAAAATTAAATGGCCAAATTTTTCTATCATTTTTCCAGATTGGAATCAACGAAGAACGTTGCGGAGATAAAACTGGCTCAGCATCTCGATTACGAGAGCAATACCGAGTACACACTGATAGTTCGTGTGCAGAACAAATATCAATTGGCTGCCGAGACTGTTATAAATATTAAAGTTTTGGACGTAAATGATAACATACCAGTTTTTCGCGAAATGGAAAAGGGCAGCGTACTCGAGAACGAGGCAGCTGGTGTACCGGTTATGCAAGTACGAGCTATCGATGCCGATGGAACATCCGCCCATAATCAGGTAAACGTTCATTTGATATTTGAAAAAAAAAATAATTGAAAAAAAAAAAAACGTACCTAACCTCAAATATTTCAATTTCAAGGTCACGTACGAGTTGGACAATTTTAAAAATCTCTTTGCGATCGACAAGTACACGGGCAACATAACGACCCTCACGACCTTCGATCGCGAGGCCGAAGACACGTACAACGTGAAAGTAATAGCTGTTGACAATTCGCCAAGCGCCCTCTTTAAAACTGGCGAGCACAACAAAGGACAGCAACAATTTCGTATTGAAATAGCCGATAAAAATGACAACGCTCCTCACTTTACTCAAGCGGTTTACACGGCAAATTCAATTCTCGAAAATGCGAATGTAAACGAGCCCGTAACGGAAGTCAAAGCTCTCGATTCGGACACAGCGAGTCCCGTGACTTACAGCATCGTAGCCGGAAATACAGACGATAGTTTTTACATAGAGGGGACGACCGGTAAAATTCGCGTCAACAAGCCTCTCGATTATGAACAACTGACCGAGTACAATTTAACAGTAAAAGCTTTTGATGGTCTTTTCAACGATACGGCCCAAGTAAAAATATTCATCGAAAATGTCAATGACAATCCTCCAATTTTCATGGATTTTGAGAGAAATCCTAAAATCGTCGAGGAACAACTTGTCGAAGGTTGTATAACGACTGTGGTCGCTTATGATCCTGATATAAAAGATCGCAGTGCCGATCAGCATATTGCCTATTTTATTGTCAAGGATGATCAACTTCCCCTCATTGGCATTGACAAAACTGGCTGTATGACGTTGAAAAAGCCTCTTGATCGTGATCCACCAAATGGCTATCCAATGTGGACGATAATAGTTATGGCGCGTGACGATGATGGCGCTCCAACGGCCCTTCGAGAATTAGTCATGGTGAACATAACCCTCGAGGACATTAATGATAATGCACCATTTCTCGATATGCAACAGCCAGTCGTTTGGGATGAGAACAAACCACCGGGTAATGTGACAAAGCTCAAAGCGCGCGACTACGATTCGGACAAAAATGGCCCCCCATTCGAGTATCAGATCGATGATAGCGCCGATGACGAGATACACGCAAAGTTTTACATCAACGAGGATGATCTTTACGCAAAAGTTAAATTCGATCGCGAGGAACGGAAAAGTTATGAGATACCAATTGCAATAACTGACAGTGGAACGCCACCTATGACCGGTACTTCAACACTAACGGTCATAATCGGTGATAAAAATGACAATCCAATGATGGAAGGCTCCAGTTCAATTTTCGTTTATAATTATAAGGGTGAAGCGCCAGATGTTGAAATCGGCAGAGTTTACGTTGATGATCCTGACGATTGGGATTTACCCGATAAACATTTTGCCTGGACGTCGACGCATGATGGTTTCCGGCTTGATCAAAATACTGGCATGATCACACTCCTTTCGGGCACGTCTAATGATACTTTTTTGCTAAAATTCATCGTTACGGAGGATCTTCCGGGTGTACGAAGACATACAGTTAATGCTTTTGTCAATGTCACCGTTAAGGAAATACCCGAAGAGGCCGTTACCAAATCGGGTTCTATAAGATTTCATGGGATAAATGCCGAACAATTTGTTGAACCAGACAATTCGGGCATAAGCAAAAAGGAAATATTGCAAGAGAGATTGGCCACGATGCTCAATACATCAATCGAGAATGTCGATATTTTTACTGTTTTACATTCGCCCCATCACAATAATATGGCGCTGCTCGATGTAAGATTTTCGGCGCATGGAAGTCCTTATTACGCGCCCGAAAAATTAAATACAATTGCCGCCCAAAATTCCAAGGACATTGAACGCGAGATGGAGGCGGATATATTGTTGATTAATATTGATGAGTGCCTCTTTGAAAAAGTACATTGCAACAATTCATGCCGAAGTGTTTTGAATGCGAGCAATGTGCCCTATTCGGTTTACACAAATACGAGCTCGTTCGTTGGTGTTCGCGCTGTTGTTGATCCACAATGCATTTGTCACGTTGCCGAGCCGATCGTTTGTCTTAATGGCGGAACGCCATTGGCCGAACGCTGCGAGTGTCCACCCGGTCTTGAAGGGCCCAGATGCGAATTACTCGGTATTGGTTTTCGTGGAGATGGATGGGCAGTTATGCCACCACCCGGACAGGCTTGTGACGATTCGCATTTAGGTAAGAATTTTTTCAATTTAACACGCAATATTTATAATCAGATCTTAATTATTTTTAATCGTCACTTTATATTTGAAGTTCTCAAGTTTTATAGTTGGAACTTAAATTCTCATTTAGTTTCAAACTCAAGCTTTGATATGTTGAGATTACGAATTGAAATTTAAGATCGATCTTAATTTCAAACTTGCGATAAAAGATTGGGGACTCGTTTTAGACATTGATAGATGTAAGAAAATATTGCCAGATAATTATATGATCTTCAGTTGCGTGCTTGTATGAAGAAAAATCACCGGGTACGTGATTTTGTGGTTCGGAACGTCATGCGTTTTACTTTAATGAGATAAGCACCGGCGGTCTCTCGTATTTCAATGTAATAACTTACAACAAGTTTAGATGCCATTTAAAAGGAATAAGTCAATACTTGTATTCGAATAGGTTAATTCAGCGTGTGTTAAAAAATTACTCCAATGGACGCCAAAGTTACACCTTCATAAGAATTTTTTTTATCGTGCATCAGAATTTTAAAGATTTTCAAAATTATCAGGTCTCGAATTGACGCCTCAAGTTGACAGCGGTCTCGTCTTCTACTTCGGTCCTATGAGTTACAGTCCAAAATTGGGAATACAAGACTTTATGTCGCTGGAAATGCAAAATGGTTATCCAGTTTTGTATGTTGATTATGGCACCGGAACTGTCAGGCTCGATCACAAACAGATCAAATTGACCGATGGCAAAAGTCATAGAATCGACGTTTACTGGACAAAAACCGTGAGTAATATTTTTTTTTTTTTTGTTTTCTAAACAAACGTGCTCGATTTGTTTTTAGTAAATTTAATGTATTTTGGTGATATTTCGTTACAGGCGATTGAGATGAAAGTCGATAATTGCGGAATATCGGCATGCATGAGTTTGACAGCACCACAAGGAAAAAATGAATTTTTGAACGTCAATAGTCCACTCCAGATTGGCGGTGCACTAACTAATTTGGCTGAACTCTCGACTAATCTGGGATGGAATCATAAACCAACCGACAAAGGCTTCGTGGGATGTATTCGGAATATGACAATCAATGGAAATGTATGAATAACAATTACGAATGATTTTTTTCTAATGTTCTAAAAAATTTTTTAAATTTCTTTAAGGCTTTTTTTTTTTTTTACTCCGAATTATCTGAGATTTTTTTTCGCAAATTCTCCAATGAATCCCAATAAAAAATTCGTTAATGAAATATATTTTTTTCCTATCGCAGACATACAATCTGGGAATGCCAGCATTGTCAAGAAACGCCGATCCAGGCTGCGATCATGGAACTGCCAAAGCCATTTCCTTTGGAATCGATACGAATTTCCTCGTCGCTATACTCGTCTGTATAGCTATATTGTTAATTCTGCTACTCGCCGTTGTCGTTCATAGAAGAAAACGCGACGATCTTTACAAGGACATGGACGATATCAGGGAAAATATCATCAATTACGAGGATGAGGGAGGCGGCGAGGTCGATACCGGATACGACTTGAACGTACTCAGACGAATATACGATGCACCGCCGTTAGACGCGAAAATTGCACCAGCTGGTCTTCAAACTAGAGGTCGGCACTAAAATCCATTCCAATCAAATCCGTTTAAAAAATAAATTTCTCGAAAAATTAAAAATAATGCTTCAGATCAAAATTTAATACATGAATGAGTAATGAAATTCGTCAATCTTGTACTTTAACGCACAATTTAATGACCCATAACCAAATTATTTACAAACTGAATTAGACGACAATTCAAAATGGCCGATCGTGAAATTATTCGTGTTTGATTTTATTTTTTTTAATCCGCAATCCAACATGGCGATGACAATATGGCTGACCAAAAACACAAAATGATCGAATTTTGATGAAAATTGTGAGGGCGGGGGAGGTGTGACGTCATTGATTGCAAACTCAGTTATGAAAATTTTGAATTATGAATTATTTTTTTTATTGCAGCACCGGACGAGGTACCCGACATTTGTGGTTTCCTCGACAGCAAAAAAGAAACATGCGACAAAGATCCCGACACGAATCCTTTCGACGATGTCAGGCATTACGCCTATGAGGGCGAGGGAAATTCTGATGGTTCATTGTCATCCCTTGCTTCTTGTAAGTATATAGTTCAACTTTGCTGCATTTTTGTATCTACATATGTCCATTTATCGATCAAATCTATCTATATGTATATGAGTCATTCCAGGCCAAATGGACAGTGCTGCGATTTTGACCATTTTTTTTTACCTTCAATCTCTTTTAGTATTATCCCAAAAAGGCATATATATTTCTTCTCAGTTTTTTTTTCTGATAGCGTTAATAATTGACAAAATTAAAACTGTACGATATTACTTGCATTCAAAATAGCCGAAAAAAAATTGCCAAAACCTCACCAAAAATGTAAAAAAAATAAAAAAAATAATGCCAATTAATCAGGAAATCCAAGGGGCTCGTCCTAATCGAAATGAGTCAAAACGCCCCATTATTATCAAGAAAAAATAGCGCATATTAACGAAACTTTTGATCGGCAGGTACGGACGATGGCGACCTGAAATTCAACTATCTCTCAAACTTTGGGCCGAGGTTCAGAAAATTAGCGGACATGTACGGAGAAGAGCCGAGTGACGAGGACAGCGACGGTGTTGGCGAACGAGAAAGCGAAAGTTGGTGTTGAGCACATTATTTGCCAATCTTCGCCCCTCCTTAGGAACGTTTATTAATTAATAGCGAGAATTAGGAGAGAGAACAAAAATTACGGTAATATTTTTTTTCTCGCAAAACAAAAAAAAAAGTACTTAATGAATGAAGAAGAAACGCGGGAGAAGAAATACGAAGCAAACCGGAACCGGAAGAGTTTTCAGCTCGATGTGACCAGATGGCGTTTTGTCGTTGCAAAAACGAATTTACTCAATAAACAGGCATGACATAACGAACTTTTAGTTCTAGCGCGGGCTGTCAGGTGGCGCTGAATAAAGGTGAGACCACGAAATAATGGCGACGATGCAAATTTTCCGCATATAGACATAAAAGACATATAAATAGATATAAAAAATATAAATTAAAAAAAATACAATACTTTTCTTCTACATTTGTTTAATATCTGATCGAGGCGCAAACGAGAGATGAAAAAATGATTATCCACTATGTTGATATTTTTTTTTGTTCAACATTATGCAGTTGCGTCGAAATATGCTATATATATATATCTGACTGACTTTAAAACTCGCCAGCCCACTCAAAGGAACTCGTGTAACTTCCTCACCTCGCGAGTTTCGCGTTTTTCTTTATTCGGATCTTCCGGAGAAACTTTACATCACGTGGGGAAAAAAAAAAAAACAATGGCCGTTAATTAAATCCAGTCGATCAAAAATTTACGATCCTCAAAAAATAAAAAGAAAAACGAAAAAAAAAAAACACATTTTTTCTAGTATTATTATCAATATTTTTGAGGGGAAAAGTTTATGGCGGTTTGGAGTAATTGAAAAAAAAATGCCGTCACTTGTGGCGGCGCCACTCGTGATTTCTCACTAATATCGTCGAATTACGTTTTATGTTTTTTTGTTAAGCAAGCATATGATCAATGTTCACTTCCGTTAGCAAGTAATTTATCAATTACGAAAATATTCATACATTAATTTAGCAATTTTGTGTAAACGTTGTCATTGTCGTGAGACGCCCTCGTGCGTCTATTTCGCGATTATATTTGAGTTACACGGTTCCCGGGCTATTTTTTATACATGGATACATATATGTATGTATAAATGAAGAAAAAAAAATCGTTAATCCTATATAATGGACTATTAACGATTACATACATATATATATATATATACATATATTGGAAGTATTGAGTAAGACGAAAAAAAAAAAACTTTACGCGAGAGATAGTGCGCATGTGTGAGTGAACGAGTGCGAAACACGTACGAATTAATCATGTATAACGGTCTATTCTTTGCAGCATTTAAAAATTAAAGATGTCTTTAATTTATATCGTAATATTTCACGAAGCAAAAGTGAAAAATAAAACGATCGTTCAGTAGCTTGGACACAAAATGGAGATAAATCTATAAAGAGTGACCGATTTTACGGACCGCGTGTTCGCTTCGTGTTTAGTTAAATAGTCGCGGGGAGAAAAAAAAGTTAAATACACGCATACGTAGAAATTTAGAGGAAACAAAAAAAAATATATGTATATTATATATATTTAGCGCGTGTTTGAAACGACCATATACAGGACAGGCATATATATATATATATATATATATATATATATATATATATATATAAATTACATCTAGCGAGAGACAAGTATGAAACAAAAAGTTGGCTCATAAAAGCGAAAGAGCGAGATGATAATTGTAATGTTTATATAAATTATAGTGACAAGTGTAGGTCTCGTTCAGGATTCGTCGACTTTTTCTATTTTTCATTTTTTTTTTTTTTTTATAACTTATTCGTTGTTGATGCATATTTTCCATATTCACATGACGAGGAGACTCATCCGTCACGAATAATTTTTCTTGACGAACGAGTCTTGTGTCATCGGTGGTATCACAATTATTCCAAGACTTTTTTTGTAAAAGGCTACATGAGCAATTTTTATCGATGGAAGTTTCAAATATCTCGAAAAATATTTCAGACAAAAGTTTGAGGCTTCTGCGAAGATGTGCGAAATTTTTTGAATTAAAAAAAATACCTCGAGGTGAGGCAGAGGTTACTTTTTCATTTCATAAACGCAAATGTGTAATTTTTATATTATTGCGTAAAATTTGAAAAAGAATATATATATATATATATATATATGAAAAAATGGACGCGCTTTAAGGCAATGTATGTGACATTCATACCGATGAAAACAAATCGCCTTTCCTACTTTTGCCGAGACCGTTAATAAAATTGAATAAAAGTAAAATATCAACAGTATCGAAGAAGGTAGAAAAGACGATTTTTTACCACATATGAGCATGGCATATCACCTTAAAGGAAATGTATACGCGAGTATGCGCATGCGTGAGCTCCATAGAAATTCAAAATGGCATATAACTTCAATGTTTTTCAATTTAGAGCCAAAATGAGTTTTTCACGTTTGTTTCGTCCATCACCACACTACAATTGAAAAAAACCTAAAAAAAATTCAAGCCTTTGCCTAACCTCGACGCCTCCAACGATAAATTTAATATAATACGAGACCATCTTCTGATCCCTCGGAAACTCTACAACTTTTACCTGAAACGTTTTTACGATAAATTGACCTATTTCTTTTTGTACTGTTTTTTTTATAGTTATTCCACCATTCCATTAAAACAAATGAGACACTAAATAAATATAAATATTGATATAGAATTCGAAAAAATAAAAATAACAAAAATAATTGTGAGACGATCAAAGCCCACGTGGACTTTCTCGGTCTTCTTGTATGAAAAGTTTGATAGTATACAAAATGCAATTATCACGAGACGTTGGTATGATAAGAGTTTTTATCCCACGACATTGAATTGCACATTTATTAACAAACTAGCCGAATCATCGTTTTTTTTTTTTTTTTGCTGCCTTTTTCAATAACAAAATGGTGGATCCATTCGTAATTTCATACAAAATCCATTCCGATCCTTTTCCCAAAAATCCATTTACCAGATTCGTATTATTTTTGACTCATCCCATCATTGTTTTTCATTTTATTCTTAAGGCGAGGCTAAATACCCTCTTTCTCTCTCTCTCTCTCTCTCTCTCACTCTTTGTGACTCTCGCGCGATCCGCATATGGCGCTATATCTCGCGCACTCGAGAATTCTTCGTCCGTATTGAGCCTTGTCCTTAAGTACACGATAAGACAATTATAATAAATAAACAAAAAATACTATCTAATTAATAAAATTACGATTATTCATAAAAAATTTGAAATAATAAAAATTTAAAAAAAATCTTTACTTTGTAAGCTTTTTGTACAATGAGGCAGTGACGTTACTTTGTAAATTTGTATTGCCTGCTAATGTGTATGCCTCGTTGATACGAATCCGAACATTTTTTTTTCTCGTCATCTCGATGTCATTTTTTAATTATTATCATTATTATTTTTTTTTTATCAACGAAAAATATGAATTTTTGATTCTTTTCGTTCGGATTCGCGCCAATGACGAGCAAAAAGTTGATACATAACGAGCTACGTATAGATGTGTAAGTAACGATAATATAGATAAGAACGAGTGTGATCTCAAAATTTACTACGTCCGCGGGTTCGTTTTTTTTGCAGAATATTGCAAAGATTAAGGAAGAGAAAAAAAAATTAAAGGTGGAGAAAAAATGTAAAAAATGCGTATATGAAAGAGTACCGAGAATTGTAATAGAACGCGAACTGAAACAACGATGTTTTCTTTTTTATTTCTTTTTTTTTTTGCGGTATTTACGATTTACATGTATGCCAAAATCACGTAGAGTTGAAAAAAAAAATTAAAAAAAAATATATATATAGCGAGAGGAACTGTCCTTTTTGTGTGAATTAATGTTGTAAAAACTGTACGCATGAGAATTGGACACTCACCAACAAGAACATTGAAAAATTATTATTATTTTTTTTCTTTCAGTTTAAATTCGTTATTTATTCGTTCTTTTGGCGCTTTGATAAAATAGTTCGAAAATTGTTGAACTATAGCCGCATGTACGAGTCGATTTTTTCGTACCTACAAATACAGCATTTATTAAAATTTATAAGCAAAAAATTAGTCGACTAAAAAAAAAAAAAAAAAAAAAAAAAAAGCTATTCCAGTAGTTTCCATGGGCGATACGAATGGAGAATATTTTTTTTGCAAAATAAATAATAAAAATTACGACTGAACAATCATAAAACAAAAAACAAAAAAATCGTAAATTTATTCAAGCAATGTTCTAATTTTGTTCTTGGCCATAATGAAATATTAAAACATCAATTCATTTATCGTTAAAAGATTCATCGGTGACATTTTTTTGAACCCGTAAAATACAATTTTCTTGGTGTATTTTTACCTCGTGGATTTCATACAATTGATCAAAATTGCTGCTCAATTACCGTTCAAAAGTTAAAAAAAAAACCATAAATGAGCGGGCATTTTAACTAGTTGCAAACAATTCAAGAGACTAAATATGCATCGAAAATATGTGGTTTGATTTTTTTTCCTTCCTCCTTCATTTCCACTCATTTTATTTTATTAATTTTTTATTTGCCCCCCTAAAAAATAATAAATTGCAGATTCTACACTTTTTCATGAATTGTACGAATTGGCATATTTTTTGCATATTGAGTAATAACAAAAATGGTTCGCGAAAAAATAAGTCACATTATTCGGTATATTTTATTAGGAGTTATTACCGTGAGAAATGGGCGCGTTTGTAATTTTTACCATCGATCTCACGTATTGGCGAAATATATATTTATGAAACCTTAAGGCCCAAAAAAAAAAAATGTACGGTGTAATTTCGTCAATGATCGTCGAAGAAATGGTAATTTTTTTTTTTTTTTTTTTTTTTATTCGTCACTTATATAAAAATTTTAAGTTCTTCCTCATCGCGATCTTGACGAATTCATCGGCAAATTGTCGTGTTTCTAAATTTCTTTGTGGAAAAAAAAGAAAAAAAGAGGACATATCTTAATTCCGTCTATGTAAGAATTTATAGAGCACTGCCCCGATACAGGTTAAAATAAATAATGTGAGATTTCGAGCGACTAAAATTCGCGGATAAATATTTGTATTTGTGAAGTCGTCAAAAAAAAAAAAAAAAAAAAAAAAATCGCTTGTTTTTCGATTTTTTTTTATTATTTTCTTTTTTTTTTCTATCGTTATAAAAAAAAACGAGCTAATTTTAATGCGAATCGGCACGACGAGTGAGGTGCATTTGTATTTATGTATGAAGGAGATCAAAACGAAACTAAAAAAAAAACGCATTAAAGTTTATCGGACGATATTATTATTATTGTGTCTGTGGGTGTGTATGTGTGTGTGTGTATGTTTGTGGTAAAAAGAGTAAAAATGCGATGCAAATTACCATCGAACATGTGATAATCGATGATGATTGCTGTAAGGGCATCACCGCCCCCTATATCGTTTATCCCCAATTTATCACCCTTCTAACATGTAACGACCCAATATATATATATATATATATATATATATATATATATATATATATATACACACGTATATATATTTTTTTTAGTAATAAAAAATTCAAACATACAAAAAAATATTGTATTATTATTTATTTTAATTGCATTCGTTTTTTACTCTCGACTTATTATATTATTAGTCGTCTAAAATTAATTTATTATTATAAAATGCATCATGCTAAAGACAAACGCTGAGGCCCAGCAAAACTATCACAGAAACGATTAAATAATGGCTTTTGCTTCATTAGACATACAAATTTTATCGGGCTTCGTGTCCCCTGCTGCGTATGAAAAAAAAAAAAAAAAAAAAATACAAATTAGAATGAAGCCTCATCTGCCTACGAGACTCTTACGTTCCTTTAATTATTGATGATTGATATTACGAAACTTGTGCTTCTTCTTCAGTCACGAGTTTCGTCGTTTTTAAATTTGTATGTAACATTTTTTGATATTATTCTGCTGATGAATTTTTTTATTATTTTTTTAGCACCAAAGGATGAGCTAAATTTAACTGCTCGAACATTTAAACGTGTTAATTTGGATATACGAGTTAATTTTAAAAAATTATATCGATTAAAGGGTTTTACAGCGTATCGAGGCCAAGTAATTAGGAAAGGAATTAAATTTTTATCTTAGTGTTTGATTTAATAAATAATTATTCAGTAAGGGTGCGGCATCTGGTGAACGTAGCGCCAGAAATATTTTTAATAAAGTCGTTTTCTAAAATGGTCTTGGTATGCCTTGAAAATTCGGGATATTTTATCGTAGGAGAAAAAACTAAAAATTATCGAATCGTATAAAAATTGACTTACTGACTACCTTAAGTCTTCGCGTGCACAAAAAATCACAAAAAAAAAGAAAAAATATTGTTTTCCGTAAACATGGTGTAAAAATGAATGTAAATTTGATTATTTTAAATTCTCCACGATTAATTATTGTCTTTTAACGATTAAATTAATTCTTAATACTCGAATTTTTTTACTCAAGTTTTTTATAATTTTCATTGGCGAATGATATTTTTTTGGTGAGTTAAAAAAAAAAATTCTTGATACACCAAGAAGAAGTCTTTGAAATGACAATTTACGCAAATGTTAACTATATAAATCGAGGGGAAAAAAAAAATAGTCGACGTACTTTTTTTCAATCATCTATACGTCACTCGTTTATCGTGGGTTTTGAGTCTCACAATCATGATAGGGTAGGGGGTTGAACTTCACCAGTATAAAACCCTCCCGATCTCTTGTAATTATCTCAAACGCAAGCGTCGTTCTTAGAAAGACGAGCTCTTCTTCATCCTCTTGGAGCCCAACGGTTGTTCACCATAAAAATACCAAATATCTCAAAATGTAAGTTTTGTGCCCAAATTTCATTCACTCGAATAAAAAAATAATCGAGTTCACAAATTTAAAAGTTCTTCTTAAATTTTCGTTGTTTTTTTTTTTTTAATTTATAGTGAGTATTATTTTTTTTGAAATTTTATTATTAATTGATTATATTAAATTGGTGGATTAATTTTTTTTTTTTTAGGTATTGCAAAAATTCTTCGATCTACAGTGCTGTGGTTATTCTTGTGTGCTCATTAATGGTTCTATGCGTCGAAGCTCAGTTGAATTTCTCGACTGGCTGGGGCAAAAGAAATAAAAATCTGCAATCTGAAAGTCACGATAATTCCTGTGAGTCTCAGGGTCGGCCTTCTCTGGAACGTCTTCTCAATCTTTATAATTTGATACAGGTATGAATTATTTAATATATTTTGTATAAAATTGTGATATCAAATGTATTAAGTTTTCAATTAAAAAGTGCCAAAATAATTTTTTTGTTTCAAGTGAAAATAAAGTATTTAATTAGAAATTCATAATATTTGTAATATATATTTATTTATAATCGAGGCAACATTTTATATGATTTTAAAACAAATGTTGGAGCTTGACTGCAAAAGTTTTTTCAGTCTGTAAATTTTACACAGATAAGTACATAAATAATTTCTTACCGAAATCATTGAATTATTATTTATGGTATTAAATTTTATTGCAGCTCGAGGCTCAGTGGATCCTGGATTGTCGAAAATCATCTCAAGGATCTCTGTGACAAATTATCCCAAATTCTCGATATTTCCAATTAACTCGCTCTACTGGTATCGATCTTTTGCCGCTGTTATAATTCTAACCTGAATTAAAAAATGTACCTACAAAGACAAATCTGATGTATAAATAGATAAAGGGTGATGGATATTCTCTGTAAAGATTGAATGAATTATAAAACTTTCGTTATTCAATCAATCTGTCGATTAAATCATTATTTTCCGAAAAAAAAAAAATCAAACTGCCGACCATTTTTTTCATTCCACAAAAATCACTCATATACATATATATTGATACACAAAATCCTAAACGTATGTCACACGAACTTCGACGAACTCGTCCGTGTCTAATGCTGCCAAACTCTTTTTCGAAAGATGCATTTGAGATTTATTGTTAGAAAAAGAAATTGACTGTCTAGTGATACGGAAAATAATAACTTTACTCATTTTTCCTATTACCGACAGAGCGTCATTCGATTCTAACTTCAGAGATGGCGCTGTTTGTCACATCAAATAAGTTTCACATTCTGCCACCGTTCAGGAGCTTGACCATTGCGATCATGCGATCCCAGTCTAAAAAGTGGATTCTCAGAGCAGAGATCAGTAAGCAAAATGGCGCTGATCATGACGGCAGTGTCTATTGCATTTTCATTGCTTCTAACGCCGTTTCTAATGTTTCTACTGGCAATTATATTTCTCGCATCAATCGGCAAGTCTCTCGGTATACGAAAATTCTACATAAAACTTCTTCTGGCTCTCTTCGAGGTATGTTTTTATTTTTTCAGTTTTTCTTGTTAAACTTGAAGAGCGCAATTACCTGCTAAAATAAAGCTGCACGAGAAATCTTTTATCTTTGAAGCTGTAAATTCTTCACACATATCGTGTCAAAAAGTAATTCCTAATTCTCCTAAACTTTTATCTTTTTTTTTTTTTTACAAGTGCGGTTCTCTTATAATCCAAAAAATACGATAAAAAAAAAAGTGTTTTCGATACGAAAAAATAATTTGTCTATCCGTCAAATCTCGCGTCCGACTTGGAAATTTCTAACGTTGATTTAGACACACTCTGGCGGCCGGAAAATGCGAATTATATTCATAGTGTAATTTGTTGCTGTTTCTCGCTAATCATTCCGTTTAATTTTGTCTTCAAGTTTGTGTAAATTTTATGATTATCGATTAAAAAAAAAAAGAATTAATTCATATTGTGTTAATCGACGATGAAATTTTAACGTTTATGATAAAATATTTAACGTGTTACAGTTTTTCGTTGATTTCTCCATCTTCGTTTATTGTAAATTATACGATTTTTTTTTTGTTATTCTTTTATTTTTTACCATTGCAAAAATTTGAAGGCTATCCAGGCGTTGGCTCGTGCGTAGGTCATAGAAATTCATGGATCTTTGCCCAATTTTACGAACGCCGGTAAAAAAAGAAAAAAAATAAATAAATGATTCAGACAACGCGACAATTGCGCTCTGGCTCGCAGATATTTTCAATGTCACACAAGATATTTCAGAGTCTCGACAATTTTGATGCTTATGATGATTTTATTCGATCATTTCATGCTTTTCTCACGACGTTGCCAAATGTTTGTGCCGCTCACGCGTGCGGACATTGTCGTTTATAAATAAAAGATGGAAGCAAAAATTATTGCAGAAACTTCGAGTGTTTTTGTATTAACTGACACGTTTTTTTTTTTAAGCCAAAATGAGTATTTTTAAATATTCATATCCCTATAAAAATTATTTATATGTAATAGTTTATGACAAATTGAAACGTCGATTATATCAGATACATGTTTTAATTAGTATAGACATGTCAACTTTACGGGAGAAATGCAATATTTTATGATTTTTCATTTTCAAATTTAAATTCAATTTTGATTTGCAAATTCCGTAAAATTTGCAAATCAATTAGTTCGTAATTGAATATTTTGGTTTAAAATCCCAGGGGAAATCTTCAGACAACTAAAATATTGACAGAAAGATAAATAATTGAGTAAAAGTTAACACGAGCCACCTAATTTTTTTAGCTTTGTTTGTATTGTTTTTTTTTTTTTTAATTCGCCTGCGCGTTTCGTCACATTTTTTACACATCCAGCTTTTAATCTTCACTCATAATTTCCAACCCAACTGCAATCAAATATATATATATATATATATATATATATATATATATATATATATATATATATATTCAAAGTTGCATAGAATAATTTTTTTCTTTTTAACTATGTGGGAGTATTATATACAATTTTAATTTCATCGGTGCATTGTAGAATTTTATGGCTTTAAATCATATTTATTTGGCTTATTCATACGTGAGAAATTGAGAAGAGTTATTAAAATCTCATTAAGACAGTTTTCTATTCCGTCTCAATTTTATCGATAAATAAATCGAAAATTCCGATCAATAAAGTTTATAGACGACCATGCAAATTTATATATTTAACAAATTCCCTCATATATACATTTATGTATATATATATTTTTTTAATACATTTATTTGGCCATTCTGCCAAATATTGAAATATCGAGGCTGGTTAAGGACCCCTTTCAAAGTTTGAAGAATTTGTTAATTTATAATTCTACAAAAGACAAAAAAAACCATAAATTCGAACCACAAGAATTACTACAGCAATCTCGTTCTGCACGTAAATGATATCTCCGAGAGCCCCATTTGACCGAGAAACGTAAGAGATAATATCCAATCTTATTACCGCATTATATTTGCATCTTTATGATCTCTCGATCGTTATGTCAATCGCTACAATTTTGTTGCTCCTTTAAAATGCGAAATAAAAAAAAAACATGTTTTCCTTCTACTTTTTCTTGAGTGTATAAGAGACAAATTGAGTCTTGAATTGCTACAACTAGTCAACCATCACGTGACTCATTGAAAAAATTGATTTTGAAGGCCAATCATAATAATAAAAAAAAAAAAATTGTTTTTAACTATGTATAATAAGAAGAAGAAGATTATAAAAATAAATTATTAAGGGGATTGACAAATTTTCGTCATTATTGAAAATAAAAATAAAAAAATCCAGGCGGTTCTTCGAATTTTTCATTGTTTTTTT
The DNA here is from genome assembly GCA_963669185.1 of Dyspetes luteomarginatus. Taxonomy (NCBI): domain Eukaryota; kingdom Metazoa; phylum Arthropoda; class Insecta; order Hymenoptera; family Ichneumonidae; genus Dyspetes; species Dyspetes luteomarginatus. The sequence continues at coordinate 9,733,859 of OY769912.1, forward strand.
TTTTAATAATAATTGACTTTTGCCTTTAAATTAATATTAGATTTAAACAAAAATAAAAAATCGAAACGTAAGGTAACAATTTTGAAATTACGTAAACTTTTGGGAACGAGTCTATGTGGATCTTTTTTTCGCGTGTCTTATTTTTATCTGGCACAAAATCAATTTGTCTGCATTATGCGAGTAAAGTAAATCCAAGTTTCTCGTTATTTTCTCACGCTAGTGAGGTTTATCGACAAACTACGTACCAAACTTGGAGAAACGAATTTTCCAATAATATTATCGATAACGAATCGCTCCTGAGTAGAATAGAATGGATTTTTTTATTTTTTATTTTTTATATAAACAATCAAACATTGTTGGAATTATTTGGGGATATGGGAAGGAGTTGAGGTGAAAAAATCAAGGTGAGGAATCTCGAGGTGATAACGAATACGATAATCTCATTTTTCCATCTGTGTCAGATTCAGACAATATCAGTCACGAAATCCAAAGTTCAGAAAGTCCAAAGTGTAAACGATAATTATTGTATTTACGCCAAGCAAAAGTGACGATGTAAATTGAAAAGATGCTCATATGAAAAAAGAAAAAAAAATCTCCATACAAAATATAACCCATTAAATTTTCGGTCGAGTAAATTTTTTAAAGTGAATCGGACCGATATTCTCAAACTTTATTTTATTTATGTAGAAATTTTTATCAGAATTCCTGAAAATCGTCTGGTCATTCGAGTTTGCACTCATTTTTTTTTTCTCGAGAAATTAGAATTTCAAAAATAAAAATTCGATAAAATCTGAACCCATTGATCGATTCTTGGCAAACTCGATAAGTCCCGTTAGCCAAGATTCTCGGCAATCTTATTTAATTAATTAAAAACTATTGAAATGAGTGATTAATTTTTTTTTTTACAATTTTTTTACATCAAGCACCAAAAATTGGTCGTGAAATAAAAATTTAATCATGAGGGCTTCGATCGAGTGCATCAGAACTAGGACACAAATGTACAACAAATGTACATATATATATACTCATGACATGATTGCGAATTTCTCGTATATGCTCGTCATGCAAATTCAGCAACGGATTCAGAATTACCTTGCAAAATTTCGTCCTCGATGCGATATGAACTCGTATTCAAATGTAAATTATTTAAAAAAATGAATTAAAAAAAAATGATTATTATTTTTATGTATATATATATTTTTTTTTGCTCGTGTAAATTTCAAAATTTGTGCTGCCTATTTATGTAGATAAACATTAGCTAAGCGTGATTTTTCCAGCTCGAAATTTATGATTTCGCTGATCTGCACGAAGCGTTCCATTATCTGCCGCTTTTTTTATTTATTAATTTTTCGACAAATTATTCTCGACGCCCCCAAGCACCTTATTTATAATTAATTTTCCTTGCTGTAATTACTTTTTTTCCAATTCTCAAAATTAAACAGCAAGCGGAAATGTTGATAATTTTTTATCTGCTCGAAATAGATTATAATAGATTATAATTAAAATGCAGAGCACAAATTTGGAAATGATTATGCAATACGTTATTTTCACATTTATTTTTTGTCATAAGATTGAACATTTTACGCCTTTTTTTTTTTTTTTTTTAATGGTGTGAATTTTTCATCATAATTGGGACTACATAATTTCTGGCTAGGTGCCCCAAATATACATACGTGATATAAAAATGATCAACCTTTGCCTCAATTTGTTATAAATTGCCCACTTTTTACCGTCTGCGATATATTTCAATTGTGAGCAGGATTTATAATTTTTTCTTTCTTTTCATTGAGAAAAAAAACGTATTTTTCTTGTCTGTGCAAAATTTGCAATAAAAAGTGCATAAAAAAATAATAAAAAATAAAAAATAAAATAAAAGTCCAGATCTTCTTTATGACGCACACAGATAGAGAATAGATGCGAGAACTCGAGATGTCGATGGAACACCTCGGAGGTAAGCTCCCCATTCTACGTTTCGTGAGTCTCTTTGTGGGTTTTTCTTTAATTTTTTTAATTTTTTTTTAAATTTTTTATTATCGCGTTTCTTGATATGATTGTTAATTTATTTAAGGAGGTTGTAGCGTCGTAATAACAAAAGCAAAACTTTTCATTCCCATTTTTCCATGTCTTTGAACGCCCTAATTGGCGAAATGAATGTTTTTATAATGTTTTCGCGAGTTTATATTTTTTTTTATGATATATATGGGGCATTCCCACATTCTAAGTCACTTGAGGTGACAAAAAAAATAGCTGACTGTAAATATAACCAAATACTCGTATTGAAAAAAAATTAAAAATAAATTGAAAAAATAAAGCTGCTAATTTTTTTAAATTTTATTCTTTTGTATTAATATAAATTTTTTTTCGGTAAATTATATTATCGCAAAAATTGGAATGTAAAATTTGCTTACGTATAAATTGAAATGTTGGCTCTGTAAATTGTTGTGTTATCAAAACGCTACGATCGTCGTAAATCTTTGCTTCCTCGTGAACATTTGAAGCTTAACAAAGAATGTGTGCTCTGACACGGTTGTTTCTCCCATATATACGTTTACTCAATGTTTTATCTCGAAACGCGGCGAAACGTGGCACGAGTGAACGTGCCACACAATCGACTCGGCAACTTTTCCACGAGTAATTATTTCGATCTCTCTAACACAACGATTTACGTGTGTAAATCGTCCCGAATAAAAAAACGAAAAAAAAAAAAACTTTCTGGCTAATCAAAAATCAAAAAACAATCATAAACTACAATATGTTCATCAATTAACCCTCGGTAGTCTCACACTATCTGAGAATTTCACGGTAGTCACACTGGCTCGATTCTACCCAGTCCCCAGTCAGTTTCAAAAAACAATCGTGAGAAAACTATCCGTCCAATGTGGATCAAAAAATTACGAATCATACTTTGAACATTCTACATTACGTACGAAAAGTCGATTTATAAGAAATCAAATTGTAACGTGTTAAAAAAAAATCATAAAGAGGTCAATGCGCAAAGAGGAGACTTTATCACTAAAAAAACGACTGGTCGATTCTACCCAGTGTGTGACTACTGAGGGTTAATTAATTGTGGAGTGGTCGCGTAAGAGATTCGCGCGTCCGTCACGAGTTTTATAATCTGCTGATTATATATATATATATATATATATATATAGTACTTGGTAGTAGTTTTATTTTATAATGTAGAGACTCGCTAAGAAGGCATTTTTCGAAATTCAACCCCTCACGGGGTAAAAAGGGGTAAAATATTTTTTTTCTCACTGATTGAAGGCGTGCGAAGCTGCGAGCAGCAACTAGCATGTATATAGATAACATGTCCCGACTGACTGATTCATCATCGCCGAGTCGAAACCGAACCGAAGCTATAAATATGAAATTTGATCAGTAGTTTTATTTTATAATGCATAGAGACTGACTAAAAAGGGATTTTTCAAAAATCAACCCTTAAGGGGATAAAAAGGAAAAGGTGTTTTTTTTTTTTTTTTTTAATGATTCATTTGTTGTTGTAATTGCTTTAATTTCTAAAGGCAATAAAAATTAAGGCCTGTCGGTTAATTTTCATTAGTACTCAAGTTAAATATTAATTTGTTCCCTTTGTTTTTTTTATTCGTTTTTTTTTTTTCATCGATCGAATAACTCAGTTTTATATACCGGAAGAACATATCTGCTGACTGTGAACATAGTAACCTCGGACTGGGGCAAAGATTGCGCAAAATGTTATTTTCCTCTTATCTCTGCCAACCCAACTTTATTTATTTATTATTATTTTTTTTATTTCCCCTCTGAGTAATTCTCGAGGATGGCTCGTACCATCAACAATTCCGCCTGAATTGAAAAGTTTCATCACACACACACACACGCGCGCCTTATAGACGAGTTCTCTCTCTCTCTCTCTCTCTCTCTCTCTCTCTCTCTTCCTCCCTATTTTCTCGCCTCATTATATCGTCACATCTCCCGGGGATCACTGATCTCGTTTCACATCACTCACGATAAAACCCCCATTTTTCATCGATTTTTTAATTCCAAGATCGCGTTTACTATTTTTTACCCTTTCATCCTCTAAAAAATTCGTAAAAACAATTAACGATATTTAATATTTGAGCATTAGCAGGAAATCTTTTAAATAATTGAGAAACATTGTTAGGCAATAATGATGTTATTAAAAATCAGAATAAAGATTCAAAATTCATCATATTGTTCCCTCGATATACGATCTAAATTTATCAACATATTTTATATTGCTGGAATTAAAATAATATGGGCAGAAATCTCCGTATTATTTTCCTCTCTTGATTTTCCTCACGGAGAAAAAATTTAAAAATTAACTCGAATCACTTCGAGACATTTGATTATTTCTCATCTACGTAATAAATTTCTAGACTTTGATGAATTATGAAAATTATTGATTTCCGGCAATATTATGCAAATTCGTTCTTAAGATAATTCCCATTCGACCTTTTTATACTTTGCGTAAAAAAAAACGGCTGTGCAAATTTTTTTATTTAAATTGCATCGAAGACGCTTTCGTTGCATAACCCACTTGATAATTCTCTCATTACGTTACAATGTATATAAGTTAATAGAATTGATAGTTTCGCTTATTTAATAAAAAAATATTTTTCTTTTTTCCTTTTTATTTTTGACGGTATCGCTCCGAGTGTTTGAAAAATGAGATTTTTTTTTTCCATCGTATCTCATCAAAGCGCTCAATAGCTGATAATTATGCATGATGACGCACCGAAAAATGTTATGCTTCAATGTAGCGCATTCATAATAGTTCTCTCGGTGATTGAACGCAAAAATTCGTCGTAAATTCTCCATCAATCTAGTATTTTTTTTTTCGCCCAAATTGCAATTTTTTTTTAAATTCCTCCAGTGTGTAGCATCAGTTGAAAGAACTTTTTTAATTATTTAAAAAAAAATGTATCCAATCATTTAGGATATGCCCTATTTAATCCACGTGACCGTTGCTTGAAAAACAAAAAAAAAAGTTTTATATTGAGTTGGTGCAAAAATAATTGCAAAGCTCCAAACATTCATTAATTCCAAGCATTCATCAATTCCAAGTCTCTCGAAATTTTTTCTTTATCCAATCATTTAGGATATGCCCTATTTAATCCACGTGACCGTTGCTTGAAAAAAAAAAAAAGTTTTGTATTAAGTTGGTGCAAAAATAATTGCAAAGCTCCAAACGCATTCAAAGCATTCATCAGTTCCAAGACTCTCGAATTCTATGTCACCTGAATTAACAAACTCGTTTCTTGTTGGCAAAAATTCGTAGATGTTTCCTATTTCGATTAATAAATATCATTCTATAATAAGTCGAGTTAGTAAGTAATATTGCTTTGAATTTTATGATTCAAAACTTCAATTATTTTTCCACCAACCTAATAGAATGTATAATTATTTTTTTTTTTTTTTAAATCAAGAAATAGCCCATTTATATTTTTGTTTCAATGCATGCAAAATGACAATCTTTGTTATAGCCACGATTAGTTTTAGTGTCGAAAGTCTTGACCCTTTTTTCACGAGCATTCGGCTGAAATTAAACAATCACGACGAATGACGAGGCATTTTTGTCACAATGACAAAAATAGTTAAAACTGATAAATTTTACTTTTGAACCATCATCAAATAATTGTTCCATGTAATAATTGTGTTGAAGAAATGATAGGATATTGCGACTGAAGCAAAATCTTTTAATCGAAATTTTTATTATGGAAGAAAAAATAATTTCTCTTATGCGATTCGCTCTAAATTTCTACATTCTTTTTTTCACATCGAGGAGAAGCTCGTTTCAATTCTAGCTCTCTCTCTCTCTCTCTCTCTCTCTCCCCGGAGGTACGAAAAACCATCGAGATAATTTTTTGTTCGTCATTCCGAGGTCATCGAGTCAAGCGCCATCGTACACGAAATTTATCCGCTCATCGAGAATTCTTTTTTTTTCATTTTTTTTTGGACATAACCCTGATTTTATTAATTTGTAACTAGCTTAAACTTTTTTTTTTCTACTGATGGAACTTATTTTTAAATATTTAATTTCATTTTTCGACTATAATAAAAATTGATTTACTAGCGACGAGAGTGAACTAAATAATAATAATAATAAACCAATTAACCCAAAGTGCGTCCAGTCGATTAAATTATTTTCCCATTTTTCTCGATCCTGATATGGGACACGTTGTGTGTGAAATTTTTATTTTCGTGTACTTTTTAAGCATTAGTTTCTTTTTTTTTTTTTTATCAAACCGTTAAAATACAAATCTGCGATTTATTTTCGTCGTTGGATAATTTTTTTTTATTTTTTTATTCGGCTCTAAAAGTACGTTAGCAAAATAATTTACTTTGAAATAATAGGCCGTGCAAGTATTCAAGAATTATTGTTTTTCATACCACAGGAAATCATTTTTATTAGTATATTGTTTTATTATATTTTGAATAAATCGTAAATAGAAATAATGAGAATATGGAAATAACCAAGTTTTGTTATATTCAATGTTTTTAGTATGGAAGACAAAACATCGAGAGCGTGAGGAAAAAAAATGGCATCTGGGAGGAAGAAGAAAATGAGAGCGAGGACGAGATTGGTGGTGGTGGATCGTCAGGAATTACGGAGAATCACAGAGAAACTATTTCCGGTGGTAAAAAATCAAAAATACAAAATGGTGGTGTTGGAAATTCCGTTATTGCAAGATCAAAAGATCTTATTTTGCTGCCCGATCCTGATGCTCATCAAAACAACAAAAATCATGATGAAATTACGAAAACCGTGGGAGAATTGCCTGTGGACGTAGGTAACGAAAAAGAGGTAAATTATGTAAAATTCAACACGATGAAAAAGACATTGAAATATGTTGTTTGAAAAAATTGTAAAAAAAAAAGAAGAAAAAAAAGGATGAGACCAAGTTAGGCCAAAGTTCACCGGCATAGTCAAAATTTTAATATAATCAACTTTGTTCATTCTTTACTCCGCATATCATTAGTCAAATGAATAGGCCATAGAACGAAAAAAAAAGAAACAAAAATAAAGAATTTTTAATGAAGAAATTATAATTTTTTCAGCAATTCCTTTGTACGGAAATTTATTGAAAAAATTGTGTCTATTAAAAAAGGTCAATAATAAAAATTAAAGAACTAAAATAATTTTTTAGAATATTTCGTTTACACCCAACTTTTTTAATTCTGTTATTAATAACTCTTTGTCACAATTATTGTTGAAACTAATAATTCTTGGTACCGTCGGTCGATGATTTTTTTTTCTAAATTTTATCATTCTAAAAAGTTCCAAAATTTACATAAACTTTTTACGTTTTGGTGAAAAGTCGACGTAAAATGAAATCTTCAACGTAACCAGACGATACAATATTCTCGTTTGTTTTAGAATAGTTCTGGCGTGCGCAATTCCACGGTTACTCTCAAAGGTGAATTCGATCCGGCAATTTGTCTGGACTACATCAGAGCTGGTGTCGAAGCGATAATAGAGGACGAGGTCACGTCGAGATTCGAGGCTGAGGAGCTCAAAGTATATTCAGTTATTATCACTATTCTTATTATTATTATTTTTATTATAAATTTTTTATCAGCCCCACCCTTACTCGTCCGTGGTCGTCAAAGTCGAATATTCAATTATAAATTATTTCTTTTAAATATTTTTTATTCGCTCGCTATTTATTCGTCCTTGATTTTTGAATTTAAATTGTAAATCTGCAACGATATTACAACAATTTGTCTTCTCTCGTTTATCTCCGAATGACAGAATTGGAATCTACTGACGAGAACAAACAGGCGATACGAATTCATCTCGTGGAAACTAACTGTGATATGGATGTTTGGATTCTGCATGAGATACTTTTTTCTTCTTCCGCTGAGAATATTCATTTGCTTCGTTGGGGTGAGTTAATTGTGATTTTACGATTTTACATAAAAATTGATTTTTATTCAATTTTATATATTACGAACTTTTCCTCAAATTATCGAACGAAAAAAAGAAAAAACTTAAAAATTGCTCGTGAAAACATTATAATTGTCCGGGCAAATATATATATTTTTTTTATGGCCAATTTAGAAACGACGAATTTATATGACGATTAAATTCGCTTGCAATCCGATAATTTTTTAAAAACCAACTACGAATTTTCATATTTAATTGAAAAATAAACGATTTTTTTATTTATTATTTTCAAAAATCCTGGAATTAATTTTGTTCATGCGCAATATGACGAGTTTTTCCGATTTTTTTTTTTTGCTGTCTAGACAAATTACAATTAAAAAAAAATTAAGAGACGAAAGAAATTAAAAAATGAAAATAAATAAGCAATTCGGGGACTAACGTGTTGAAGAACAATTTAGGTCTTGTATCTCCTTATCGCGACTTTACTCGTTGGTTTTTTGCCAAACAATCGTGTGAAAATGTGGACATACGACTACGCGTACAAGACAGCATTCAGGATTATGTCGAGATCACTGTCTAGCAATATTACATTACACAATCTGGAATACAAACCAAAACCCGGAGGTTTGTGCGCAGCTAATCACACATCGACGATCGACGTTTGCATATTATCGACGGAGACGACTTTTTCATTGGTAATATTTGAAAATAAAACAACCGAAAACAAAAAAAAAAGATTTTTTTTTTTCTTTTTTTAATGCCTTTTTACGTTCAAAGGGTTTTCGGTTTCACTCTTCATTTTTTCCCCCCGGTTTCAGTGGATCATCGTCATTTCGATATTACATCTGTGTGCAAAAAACCAATCGTTTTACCATTCGTGACGTCTTTTCTCTACATTATAAATAATTTTAAGTTTTATGGTGCGAGGGCAAAAATTTATTCGCGTTCTAAGGTCGAAATTTGTGCTTAAAAAAATCGTTGCATCATCGTTGTGTCCAAAGATTTTTCTTTTGTCAGGTGAATGTTTAATTGTAAACTGGCTCATCATTTTATAAGACAATTTTGCAAAAAATGTTTTAAAAAATCAGAATTCTACATTTTTTTTAAAATTGAATGCGTCCTCGGTTTTAGTCAACGTAACGGTCGCTATTCGGCTGGCCCAATTATCAACACGGCCAAATAAATCATTTTTTTTTCCCTCATCGCATTTATTCTTTAAATGAAAATCAAATCACATTGAATTCAACTTTTTCATGAAAATGTTTATAGGGGTCAAGTATCCTCGTAAAAATCTTCAAAAACACGGCGGTCATTCAAAATGAATGGAAACAAAAAAAAAAATATAAAAAAAAATGATAAGTCGAGAAGAAGAAAAAAACGCATCTGAGGTTTCGAGCTTATTACGAATTTGCAGGTGATGTGGCTGACGGTGTGTACGGCTATTGTCGGTTATGTGCCTGATGGTAGCTTCAAACGGTGGCTCAACTACAATGTCTCGATAATGTGTTTTGCGGTATTATCAAGCGCACTTTCCTCGGTTATAACTTACCACAACCCTGAAAATCGACCGATGAGAGGCATTTGCGTCGCTAATCACACCTCGCCCATTGATGTACTTGTCCTCATGTGCGATAATTGCTACTCCCTGGTATGTCCAAATAAATGAAGAAAAAAACGAAAAAAACCGTCCATTTTTTTAAAAACTTTTTTATCTATTTTTTTTTTACTAATTGGACAATATACCGTATATTATGCACGTGTATCTATGCATGAATAAACAAATCCTCAATTTCTTCATTTTATCTTTGTCGTACGATATTCGAATTTTTGTATGAAAACGTTACGAATCAAACACACTTAAGCATTATTGGGAATTAAAAAAAATGTCCATCTAGATTTTAGTATAGGGCTGACAATGACACTAAAATCATCTCCGAGCGAGTTTGAAATACGTTGCGGAAAAAAATCTTAATAGTTTAATGAAAATACTTGATGATTCAACATTTGACATTTGTATAAATATATGTTTTTGTCACATTGATCGAGTATTAATATTTTAGAATGATATTAACCCTTTGCGGACGGGGAGCTCGTATACATGCTCGTCGTCCGCAAAGGGTTAAAGAAAAAGTATGATCGGTGAAATTCAACTTTATTTCATTCAAAAGATCTCTGAAATTGAACCAATTTTATGAATTTTATTTTAAAAAATTTTAAAAAATCATCGAAAAGTCCTTGAATAATGGAACGAAAAAGATTACTATTCGTAAAAATGCCTTCTGTCAAAGACATTATGTTTTTATTCTAGTGATTTGATATTTTGAAAAATATTTTTCGTCAATTTTCTAAATTTAATTATTGACACGACTAAACTGTCAGCTCTATCTCAATTGTCATTGCTTTTGCCACTATTGCTGCTTGTGTCGCTGCTTAAAAATCTCGCTTATCCCATATATCTTGCATGATGCAATGCTCTTAATTGAATTGCATAAAAAATATTCGATTAATTTTTATCGTTAAACGATAAAAATAATGATAATGAAAAATTTTGTCGATTTAGATCGGCCAGAGGCATGGCGGATTTTTGGGAATTTTGCAAAGAGCATTGGCTCGAGCATCGCCCCATATTTGGTTCGAACGCTCTGAAGTAAAAGATCGCGAGGCAGTTACAAAGAGGTAATAAAATTCGTGGCTGTGTATTCAAATAAAATTTTTTTTTTTAAATTATAAATCCGTTCAATAGAAAAAACTAAATCAGTGTTTTTTTGTTTATATTTTTCAAGGCTGAAAAAACATATATCAGATCCAACAAATCCGCCAATTCTAATATTTCCGGAAGGCACCTGTATCAACAATACTTCAGTTATGCAGTTCAAAAAAGGCAGCTTCGAAGTTGGTGGTGTCATTTATCCAGTGGCCATAAAGGTAAATATTTAAAAGATTGTTAAAAAAAAAAACAATCTTACGATCGACATAATTAAACTTTCTAATGTGATGAAAAATTCTATAAAATTCTCGATTGTTTTTTTTTTCTTTTCACAGTACGATCCACGCTTTGGTGATGCATTTTGGAACAGCAGTAGATACACAATGTTACAATATCTCTACATGATGATGTCGAGTTGGGCGATCGTTTGTGATGTTTGGTATTTACCTCCAATGTACAGAAGAGATTCCGAGAGTGCAATTGAATTTGCAAACAGGGTTAAATCCGTTATTGCGAGGCAAGGTGGCCTCGTCGATTTGCAATGGTACGTTTGAAAAATAAGAAACACAATTGTTTTTTTTAAAAAAAAAAGCAAATTATTCTTCTACGAGAAATTTGAGATAAAACATTTTTTAATTTTTATCGTTTCAACAGGGACGGACAATTGAAGAGAATCAAACCAAAAAAAGAATGGAGAGAAAAGCAACAAGAAGAATTCAGCAAACGACTGAAAGTCGAGTAGAGAAGTTTTTTTTTTCTTTTTTTCACCAACTCATTTCTAGTCTTAAAAATTCATCGCGTGATTAATGGAATTTACATGCGTTGCGTCAATTTGACTCACAATTTTTTTTTTTCTTTTCCAAGAGTCACACAATAATCGTTCGCGAGAAAACCCGATTTTTTCCCTTGTCAGTGAGACGTTTTCAAAGGAACTCTTTTTTTTTTATCAAGGAATTATTTTTCAGTTTAATTATAGTTGTTTTTTTTGCAATTTTCTCTTTGCAAGATTACTGTCTGACGAAAATATCGAGCACACAGGAGAAATATTGTTGGCCTATAAATAACTTCTGATGAGCTACGTGAAAACAATTTATATGCAAAATATATAAAAATGAAAAAGTGGCAAAAATTATACGTCTCAAATACATTTTTCATATACATTCGTCAAGTATATATATCTGACACATATGTGGAATAAATATATTTCTTATATTTCTCATACAAGTGCAATTTATGAAATATATATCACATGTATTTGAGATTTTTTTTTTCCACCCAAATTTCACGTATTTTGAAATATGTCTTTGCATATAATTTATTTCTCATGGCCCGAATAAATGTTCATCTTGAGAGCACAATTTAAAAATGAAAAAAAAAAACGATAAAAATAATATTAAAAAAAATCATTGCCCCATCAATAATTTGCACGTATGTGTTCGAATGATTGGAATATTTGAAGGCGTTTATTTCTTTCTCGCATGAATGATGTTCACAAACCTCGATATATACGGTTTTTTTTTTTTAATTTTTTTTTTTTTTCCAACATCAAACTCGATTACCGATCGAGATTCTGTAATTATAATATCAATTAGAGTAGTATGAAAATATCACGTCAGTTTCATACTCAATGGAAGAGTAAAGTGAGAAATTATTTAAAAAATGCGAATTTGTCTCGCAAAATGCTATTAAAATGTTCGTGTATATTTTCCATTGTCGTTCGAGCGATTGTTGTATATTTTCTTTGAATTGATGAATGCCTATTAATTTTTGATGAAAGAAATTTAAAAAAAAAAAAGGTTATGGTTGTGACTACTTTGAACGATTGAGGGGGAAAAACTTAAAAAAAAAAAAAATAGAAAGAAAATCATTCATCACGGCTTTTAGGTATTAGATTTGGTTATCGCAATGCCAAAAATTTATCTAGTATATTTTAATACTTTTATATTTAACACCGTTAGAAATGAAGAAAGAGAAAAGAAAAACAAAAGAAAATTCCCAATCACGCATTAAATTATCCACAATTTTGTCGTAGAATTTGGCTAGAAATTTCACGACACTGGTAAATCATAGAATTAAAATAAATAGAAAAATTTGCGAACTTAGTCTCACAAAGTTGGGCAATTTTTTACTCAAATAATAAAATTATTTAATGGAAAATTATTTTCAAGCAGAATTCGGTACTTTAACTTTGCTCGCATATGATACAATTAAAATGTATTGAGTCGAATTTTTCAATTACCATATAAATTAATATCAATTCCGATTTTGTTTTTTTTTTGTCTTAACGTAAATTTGTGAATAGAGCGAAGATGGGTAAATATAATTTTAAGTGGACGATGGTGAAAAGGTTGGTGGGCTTTATTTAATAACACTTTCTTGTTGATTGTAATTGTCGAATGAAACAGAAAAAAACAAACAAACAAAAAGCCGAAGAGATTTCAAACTAATTAATGCTCTGTGCACGATTTTTTTTTTTTTTTTTTTTCATTATCGAGATTTTAGGCCATACCAAGTATATTTTTGTAATATCTATTTTAAATGTAGCTATCGATAATGGGACAAAAAAAAAAGAAAAAGGTCAGAAAAAGTGTCACGTACCTGCGTCGCTCAAATACCCGATAAGTGCGATTTTTTTTTTCTCAACTAAATGACCCTCTTGGCAATAGAAGCGCTTCTATTTCAACTGAACAAGATATTCTTATACGTGTAAGAAAATATACTAGTCATACGTGCTTCTAATGTAAAAGGGTCGTCGACAAACATTGTCGAGGTACAATTTTTTTTTGTTCCGTGGGAGAATTTGATGCACTGGCTGCGTGGCGTTGTACTTGACATTTTTTTTTTTATGTAAGGCGCGAAATTTTTCGCCTTATATTAGGCGAAAGAGAAATAGAGAGGGAGATAACTTTTACAAACGATCGATATATCGATCGCTGAATGAGTAGACAATTATTTGTAGTTAATAATTTGAGGAAATGAAATATTGTATTTCCTATAGCCACATCACAAAATGTATACACCTCATAGTTTGACCCAATGAAAATTACTATACCCTGAAATGTTTTTTTATTTTATTACTCTGCGATAAAATGAAGAATGTGATTGTTACATTAATCCCCGAATATTTCATCTAAGTTTTTGTTGTTATTGTTGTTGTGATTTATTTACGACGAATCGCCTAGTTGATTATCAGCATCCATCTCACAAAACTTTTTTTCTTTAATGGACGCCAAGATTTGCCCACGAGAATGGAACAAAAATTAGAATTCAATTCTCTCCGATACACTCCATCGTTTTGGAGAAAAGAAGAAAACGTACAAACTGCATCCAACACGATTGTACAATTCGCTATTTTCTTTGCCCGGAAAAGTGAAATATTTGGGCGAAAATTGGTATCAAGAAAATTCGAGCTCTCATGCCATAATGGAGGCTATGCCGGGTCTCGGACACCTCAAATTTGAATTTGAAATGATACGAAACGGAATCAGTCGGGGACAAAAGCTTTTGGACAATTATTGTTTTAGACTACCCGCCATTTGCTTTTACTCGAACGCTTATTTCGCCACCCTACAAAATAATTTTTCAAAAAATTTGCATATCACAATCTTGTACTTGTATCATATCACCTTGTGTTAGATCCGAGTATTATAAAGAATATAAATTCGAACCTAACTTGAGGTGGATCTGAAAGTATCACGAGTGCAAGAGACCATTGACGGCCATATTGTGAAGCGAGCAAGAACGACAGAGAAGGATGAAGAAGCAAAAATAGGAAATTACTAATGAATAATCAACAACATATCCAGTTTATGTACAACAATTTTTCATTCAAAACAATACACTATTTAATAAGAAGAGGTTCTGAAAGAGTTTTTTTTTCTTATAATAACTCAAGCAGACAATTTTTTAGCATCCTCCTCTTCTTCTTTTTGGGCTTTGTAGAGTTCGAGCAATTTTTCCGTCGCTGTTTTCGTCAATTTCACAGCAGACCCGAGTTTCACCTGCATACAAAGGACCACGTAGAATAAAAAAAAAAAATTGCAAAATGACTTGAATCGTAAGTCGTTTAAACAAACTTGAATTCCATCTTAGATTCAAACTTCAATTTTTAACTGATTTCGTTCAGATTCAAACTCCAGTGCGAGCATAAATTAAGAGTCAAGTTCAATTTTAAGGGCAGATAAAAATTAAGAGATAAAAAATGAGCTTAAGGTTGAATTCAAGTTTGAGGATAAATGAATTGTGCCCACATCAGGGATTTGAGCCAAATTGATGGCAGGATCCTTGAAAGTGAAGGGTGTCCAGGGACCCTGAATCGATGGAAAATCTGTGTGCCACATTTTTCGATATCTCAGAGCCGAACCATCGTCATCCTGGGTTCGGACCAATTCCATCCACTTGACAATATCCTCTCTGATAAAATTTGCCGCGTTGATCCATTGATGTTGGCCATTAACTTTAATTATTGGGATTAAATACCCAATAAATGAGCATATAGGCTAAACTGATTACAAAATTCGTTTCTTGAGGAAAAATCATGACATACGATATTCTGCTTTGATTATAGGTGATCTGTGCCGCCTTGGCTTTACATAAACGACGATTCCAGGATTTTCCTTTGCGAAATTTATCAAATCATTCTCAAGAAAATCTCTAGAAAAATAAAATAATAGATCTATCTTTTACCTATCTATCTATCGATATAATTTTGTTTTTTGTTGGTCCTTTTTTACATTCCATGTAATGTAAATGTTTTTATCAGTGCCAGAATTTGAATTCATTTTTTTGGTTTGTCTCTTGCACTGATGAATAACTCGGAAAAACACTCGAAAAATTAGGTCAGTAACAAAAAGCTTCAAAAAAAAAAATACCATTTACCAAATCACATGAAGATGCAATCTGGAATTTGACCTGAGCTACATTCAATTGTAGTTAAGACATAATTTTAATTCTCAAGTTTAAAATCGATTCCGTGTTTGAGTTTAAACTTGCACTTAAGTTCAGGCCTCAGTTAATAATTGTAAAAAAGCAGGTACACAAAGATTACATATAATTTTTCAGGTGCAACTCAATTTCCTTGGGTTATAAGAGGATTGGTCAAACTGTTAAGATTCTATAAAATTTTGAAATTTTTGAAAAACGTAAGTTTTACCGGTTTGCTCAATCTCCGAGAATTATTCAGTATATTTATGCTTGTTACGAATTTAGTTGAGAAAAAAACCAAAATTAACTCTTTAAAATTGGATCAAAAAAAATATTAGATAACCACAAATAAAAAAAGGTCCGGTCTGTGCATAGAAAATAACTAATTTCTTGTGATATTTCTTGTGCGTTAAGTGGCCATCAATCAAACGCGAGATTTTTTCAAAGGAAATTCGTTAAATGGAAATAAAGTTCGCTACCGAAAGAGGTTATGTTCGATTGTGTTTCGTTTAATTCTATCCCTTTCTAGTTCTAAATTTACCTCATTCCTCTGCTCGATCCATTGTTTTTACAAAATTTTAATGTAACACGTTGCAATTGGCAAACATAACGGCCTATACCGTTATTAAAAGCCGCACGCGGAAAGCCGGATTTGAGAAATAAACTGTGGTTCGACATGTTCGGAAAAACTATGATAAGTGACAACAAAAGTTATAATTGATTATTTCTTCTTGCGGCTTCACTGTGCACTTCAAGAGAAACGCGGCTTTGTTACCGACAGAGCATGAAACGGGACAAAGTAACAATAATAATAATCGGGTGGCCTGCCATATGAGAGTTCGCGACGGGAGGTAACAAAGTGGAGAAGGGGATAAAAAAAGTATGCTGTATTACTGACGTTTCGTGTGAATCCAGAATTCCAGAACGAGCTAGTTTATTATTTAAAATACATTTTCATAGTGATATTTATTTTCGTAGTGATAATTATTTTCATACCTGTTTCGTGTACTCTGATCGATCACAAAAACAACAACAAGAACAACACTCAGCAGACCTAAAAAACACCAATTGCAAGATATTGAAGATATTTTTCTACCCCTAAAGGCCAAAATGGATTTGATAGAATCTGCTAATTCATCACCAGTGCCAGATTATTGTCAACACGATATGCAATTTTACGAAAAATTAGCTACAGGATTGATGGGACTGGATGCTCTAGAAAAAATGTGCATAAAAAGAATAAAGAGTAAATTTTTTTTAAGCATTATAAAATTAATATTTTATTTCACAAATGTTGAATTGTGAAAAAAAAAACAAAAATTTTCATGAACTTTCTTTGATTCAATCTACAGTACTCGCTATAGTTCTACAAATTGCTTCAAGGAATGAGGAAAAAACGCCAAATCAATGCAGAGAGCGACTGGTCACTGAATTGAGAAAAGAAAAATTCGTGGCGTTTGCAGAGTTGTGCGATGGAAAAGGATGCGAAATCAACACGGAAGAACGCCAAGAAGCAAGAAAAAATGACAATATTATGCACAATTTGCTTTGTCTCGTTTTCCATCGTGACATTGAAATCCGAGAGTGGCTGATGAAAACAGAAAGTTTACTTTTCCGGTGGCGGCTCGAGGCTCTAAATGACGAAGGAATAGCCACTTTCCGAGCCATTAATAAAATGTCGTATGAAATGGTGAGGCTTCTAAAAAGAAAGAGCTTTAAAAAGCTTTAAAAACAAAAAATTATAAAAAAAAATTGATTATTGAAAACTGATCTTCCTAATGATTGGGAATCTTAAGATTTTTAAATAAGAATTTAAATCAATTGATTTTTTATCATTAGAATTCTGATATTAAATTTTAACAGTTCGAATTCTACCGATACTTTTTTTTTTAAATTAATATTTCAACAATTTTTTTACTATTTGGATCAATTTAGTGTTCATCGAATTGTACCAAATTTTATATTGTAACGAAGGTTGAAGAGGAAGAAAAAAACTGCCTAGAACGTGAGCTTGTCGCATCGGTTGATGATCCTTCAGTATTGGCCGAAACGGCATTTTACAAAGTTCCAGTCACCGAAGTATTACAAGTGCTAAAATATAAGAGGATATATTTCAACAAAGGGCAAGCTTACATCACCGAATCACATTTTCGTTCTCTCATCAATCGTTATTTTCAACGGATTTTCTCGTCAAAGCTCCAGGTTCGCTATACTACTTTATTCAAACATTTTTTAAGCCCAATCGGTAAAAAAGAACTCGAATGGTATGATTGTAAATTGCTACAAATCACATCTGGAAGTGATGGCAATTTTTTTTTGTCGATTCTTTCAATTCTAGAAATTGATCGGCGTTGATTATTTCCTTAATGGTGACGAGAGAATTGCACTTCTTGCCGAACGACTTCGAAAAAGTTACGAAATTTTCCAACCACCTGATGTGCACAATGAAGTTATTTACGCCGATGAATTGGAAAAGGTGAATGTAAAAAAAATAATATATCCCCAAGATTAAGAAAAATTTATGCCTCCCCTTTTATTATGCTTTTTTGATCCATTAGCTGTCAAAAACTTGTTTCCCACCATGCATGAGAAATATGCATGAGGGATTGAAACACGATCACCATCTCCGCAATGGTGGACGTTTGCACTACACGCTGTTTTTAAAAGCGATTGGCCTACCAGCCGAGGAAGCGTTCAAATTTTATCGAGAAGAATTTACAAAAAAAATTGACGATGCTACTTTCAATAAAGAATTCCTTTATCAATTTCGTCATATGTACGGTCTGGTCGGTTCGAGAAAAACATACGCGATTCACGAATGCATCAATATGGCCAAGAACACACGCACCCATGTGTTCGACCATCACGGATGTTTTTTCGCTCCTCCCGATATAGAAGATTTTGGAAAAAAGCTCACCGATTGGAAAATTCCCCACAATTGTGAGTTTCCCTTCTTGTCATTTTCCCTCTTTTCATATGTTAAAAAAAAATCATTTTATTTTATTTAAATTTATTGCAGGTCATGAAGAAATTTTTGAAGCACAAAAAAATAAGGAATATGGCAAAGCTTGCTGCACCTATTTCGAAGCGATGCACAAACGTCCTCTAAATTCTGTTCTCATCACACCTGTTAATTTTTACAAATGTAGCAAACAAATTCGGCATATAAAAATTTAATTTAAGTGAATTGGGAGAGCTCAGTGATTGGAGAAAATAATGAAAATAAATAATGTTGATTATTAATTAATTTTTTTGTCGAATTTATAGAAACTTGTCCCAAAGACGAGGAGAGAATCGGAGAGAAACATAATCAGAAGGATAAATTTCTGGGAAAATTTTCCAGTGAGATGGACACGAGTGAACGTCCATTCTCGTAATAAGCCAAATTAAGTGAAAAATCTATTTCCTTAAAATGCAGGCTGCAAATCTTGCATATTCAGAATTGATGCCAATCTAGTTGTCCAATGGCAAATTTCAATTTCTCTAGCCTCTTGGGACCTTTGAAAGGAAAATTAAAGCAATAAGAGATATTATACGAAAATTCGACTATGCTCACATACTATGGCTACTGGAGGCTGGAATTCCAGAACCTTTATCGTACATTTAGGAAAACATACATCAACGTGAAATCCTGTGTTTTTATTTTGGCCGAAACAGCTAATACTTTGAGCTAAAGTGGCGCAACATTCTCCAGCTTCGTCCATTGTCTGGAAAATTTCGCTTCTCTTTTCCTCGAAATATTGACCGTTTTTAAGAAAATTCGAAAACGCATTATCAGTTATCTCGCTCGAACTCATGGCCGGTGTTATCATTTTTTCCGAATACTTATCGCAGAATATTTCTTATAAAATTAGTTGTCGCTTGTATATAGATAGAAATATGATTTATATGCATATGCCTAAATCATCATTTTGAATGTCACTATATAATTAATGCTTTTACAAAATGGCTGCAACGATATTTACCCGAAGGATTTGATTTTTGAACCGGCTTTTGTATCTGATTTTGCAGCCAACCATATTACTGCACGTAATCGGGCTTTTTTTTTACTTTTACACCATTTAAGACGCGGGGGTAACACCGATGGGATTTGTATTCGTTGCCTAAATCATCATTTTGAGTGCCACTATATAATTAATGCTTTTACAAAATGACTGCAACGATATTTACCCGAAGAATTTGATTTTTGAACCGGCTTTTGTATCTGATTTTGCAGCCAACCATATTACTGCACGTAATCGGGCTTTTTTTTTACTTTTACACCATTTAATTCGCGGGTGACACCGATGTGATTTGTATTCGTTGCCTAAATCATCATTATGAGTGCCACTATATAATTAATGCTTTTACAAAATGACTGCAACGATATTTACCCAAAGAATTTGATTTTTGAACCGGCATTTGTAACTGATTCTGCAGCCAACCATATATTGCTACACGTAACTAGCATTTTTTTTCTTACTTTTACATCATTTAAACTGCTCGTGGAGTTTCTTGGCATTTGGCTGACTATTCGTGGGTGCACTCTACTGCGAATAACACCATGCTAATTTGCCTTGAAGTCGCCGAGTGAAAACGAGACGGAAGTCGGTTTATTTGAGATCGAATCGATCGAGAACATTTTTATTACCGTGCAATAAATTTTTGCCTGTTAAATTTTATTTCAATACATGTTTATTCCGGATGCGTTGGCTAATATCGCGGCAAATATTAATTTCCTTACTTTCTTTTTTAAACAATTTTGTTAAATTGACGGATTCGATTAATTTCAGAAAAGTATTAAATATAATGCACGTTAATAATATTCAAATAACAAGTGAAGAACGAGTGCTTTTCACTATGATGCGCGGGGGGGAGGGCTTGTTAATTGATATCAAATATCGTGTTATAGTATTTGGAAAAAAAAAAAACTTCATTTTATAAATTCAAACAAACGTGAATTTCACGTTATTTAATCCTGTTGGTAGGACTTTCCTTCTTTATAGCAAAATCGATGCAGGGACGGTGGAATAAATTTATGTGTTATGTCGTTTGTTCACATTCATTATATAGTAAAATAATTTTTTTATGCTGTTTTTTATCTCGGCAAAAAAAGTACTTAAGGTTATCTTTTAATGCAAATGCAATGTCTCGTTTTTCGGCATAATTTGCTTCATTTCATTAAGAATGTCGCTTGATCCACCCAAATCCCTAAAATTCGTTAACAGAAGAAATTACGAGAATGAACCCCATTATGTCAGAGTCTGCCTAAAAAGGCGCCAGTGACATACAACTATATATATATATATATATATATAATTGTGAGGGACAATTATTTGTACTGAAATAATACATACAAACGGCATGAAAAAAATAAAATAAAAAATGTCTATTCAGACTGCTTACTACTTCGGTGCGACCTTTCTGAAATGTTGAAGTCATTGGCCGTAATCTGTAAAAAAATAAAAAATGCATTTAAAAAAAATACATATATATATATATTTAAAAAAAAATCAACTTAAGAAAAAATTAATTTTTTATTTAAAAAAAAATAAAAGATACTCGACAAAAAATACAATTTTTTATTTATATCGAAAAAGTTTGCCTCAATTAAAAAATAAATCAACTTTGCATTTAAGAAAATTGTATAGAAAAATCATTTTCAAAAAGGAAACGTACCATTTGCCGGAACAACGGGAGCAGGCGCAGACTACGATGGTATTCATGAAGTCGAAGACAAAATGACGTCCCACGAAGACAAAAATGGCTTTTGTCGAATAACACATAACAGCAATCGTTGAACAAATCGAAAAATTATCACTGAAATCATAAAAATAATAGAAAATACAGAATTCCGGCTTTATTTTTATTTAAACTTTTCACCGATTTGTACCGATTGAAAAATTGTACAAAAAAAATTTAAAAAGTTTGAAAAAGGAAATTAAAAAAATAAAATAATTAAAGAAGTTGAGATATTTACAAAATAAAATACTCTAAAAATTTTTCATATTAAACAAATAAAAGGCGGAGAAATGTTCAACAAAAAGCTTAGCAATAATCGTGTCCACTGTTATTTTAAATATACACCAGTGGCAGCCATCGTGGCTCAATTTACCGTGGCGGCCATATTGGTTCAAAATTTTGTATCGTTAACATATATTGACACTTTTTTACCTGCTATTAATCCGTTCCGGTCGATAAACCGCTCCCATCGATAAATCCGCTTCGGTCGATAAACCGCTCCGGTCGATAAATCCGCTCCGGTCGATAAACCGCTCCGGTCGATAAATCCGCTCCGGTCGATAAATTATCGGCCCTTGGTTATTAAAACACTCTCGCGGCACTACCGATCGCTCGGGATATCTGCACACGAGCGACATTCAGTCGCGCTACATCGCGCGACGCCAATGATGTTGCTACAAAGCGTCGCGCGATATTTCGTTGCACGATATTTCGTCGGACGCCATTTCGTCGCGCGATATTTCGTCGCACGATATTTACGATAAAAAAGTAATATAAAGATAAAAAGTACGATAAAATATTTTAATATAATAAATATATGAAATTGAGTCATTTTTTTGTATCGCAACTAAAAAACCCGTTGAAAAGTTTGTACAACCGAGAAATGAATAAGGAAAAGTGTTTGACAAACAAAAGAATCGCGTAATAATCGAGATGGCGTCCTTCTAAATTCGCGACGAGATGGCGTCCTCCTCCATTCGCGACGAGATGGCGGCCATGTTTGTGCAAAATTTTAACGAGCACATATTTTGACTTTAACGGTTTAAAAATTCAATCTAACCGATAAATCCACAAATCACACTAATAAGACACTATTTATTTACTATTGTAAGATTTTTGGGGCAGTAACCGATATACCGAACCGTACTTGCGCGATAAAAAATCTCCACCGTCCAACAGCACGTACGCGCTCAGCAAAATCCCAACGGAAACTGGCGAAAAAATGAGGCTGCCGTTATTATTTCGACCACTTCATGATTTTTGACGCACTATTAACATTTGCAATTACAAAAATTTAAGGTTTCAGCCCTATTTAGCAATGCAAATGGACTAGATTAAATGTAATTTTAATGTACAAATCATTTATTTATCGCTTCGAGCCCGAAATAATAATTTAAAAAAAAAATGGGAGCTAACTTGACTCATCAGTCCTCGCGAATAAAAATGTACCCTAACCCCTTCTATTCTATACAATGTATAGAAAACAAAACGAAAATGATGATAAATCCTTTTATTTTAGGAATATGAGGCTTGATATCGCTGTCAATCTGTAGCCCTACATGTTTTATCCCTTTTTTAGCAAAATTACTATCGCACATAGCTCGTATGATGCAGTATCAACGAAAAATTCGACACGATCTCAACTGGAGTAAAAATCAACAAATATGTCAATGCTGCATTTATTTCAGAATTTTGAGCTTCGGAATCATCGAATTTCGATAGCACATACGTTTATTCCATACATTTCACTCTTTTTTTTGTGAAATATTTATCATACAGCTCATGGTATGGATAATCGACCAAAAAAATATGTCAAGGTCATTCAGCTTAAAAACTATGCCTAGCAGAATTTATCGGTTTTTTTTTTAATTTGGATATTCCGATTTTGACTTGACTTTTTCCGACAATAACAACCTGTTAAAATCATGTCAGGTTGCTCGTCAATTATTTTTCTGAACCGTCAATGAGTTTGCTCTCGATCTCGATTTTGTTTATTCCCTATTGTAATTTTTAACCTCAAAATCTGTTGTCTTCCCATTTCAGAGCCTAAATTTGAGGGTATCAGATTACTAATCATATTCCCCGAGCACGAGAATTCATCATGAAGAAGAACAATTAATTTTCATGCATCTGAAATATTACATGTAGCCTTTATTTGTAGCATCGCGATTAACTCGTCCTTCATATTGATAGTGCTATCATCACTATCAATATCCCAAAACATATGAAAAAATGCAAGATTGCAGCAGGAACTTTGTAATAAAATAATTAATATCATTGTCAACATTGTAGTTTCAGTATTCCAATAAAAGTATCGAAAGGAAGAGAGAGAGAACTTTTCACACATTTTAAATGTCTCAAAAATGTACAAATAAGGAAAACATTTGCAACATTGTAGCAGAAGCTTTTCAAGATTATAACTAACTGCACCATTATTGTCTGAATGTTTCAATAAATTTATCAAAGCAGAGAGAGAATTCGTGTGAGCAAGTTCGTGCTACAATGTATTGAAAGTTTTTTGGTACAGGACTAGGTATCAGGTGCAATTTTTATTTCATTCAATGCCATTATTTAATGTTTGTTCTACAATTTTTATGAAAAATTTTAATGGGTACATCGTTATAAGAAAAGATTGAGCAGAACTAAATCCACAGCGAACATAAAAAACAAACAATAGTTTTTTTAAACAATTTTTTATGTAACAACTCTTATCCAAATGTAACAATAATACATTATTTTTTTAAATACAGATACATTTTACTAAAGCAAATACCTTAAAATATACGGATAATATTGATTGTAATAAAATTACATCGCTCATAGTCTCATATTAACAAGAAAAAAATCTTATACAAATCTTGCCAGAACCATATGAAAGAACAAAGGACGAGAGGGCCGTATTTTGACTAATAATTATAGGCATGAAGAAATTAAGCATCGAGACCGACAGGAAGGAGAACTAGACTGTATGTCGATTAACTTATTTCAGCTAATTTTTTCGTTCTTCTCGACGAGTTTCTTGGAAAAATTCTGTTTCGTGCACCAAAAAATTTCGAAAAAGACAAAATCCTGTTTTTTTTTTGAGAGCAGCTTGTCCAAACTGAACGTTGAGTAATGCTGTCGCGTCGATTCATTAGCTGACCAGCCCCCAGTAATCTGTTGCATCCATCAGATGGTGTGGCTCGATAGTTTTCAGTTTGGATTTTCCAACTCTTATTTTCGTTTGTATCCGGCTTCTGAAATAAATAAAATGAAAATTTAACTTTCCATCTGTACCGATCCACTAGAGACTAAATAAATATTCAACAAATTCGTGCCAGCTCGGCCATACATAACCGATATAGAATTTTTTATTAATATTATCGCATTTCCATAACTGAACAATTTTATTTGTTTATCCTTACTTG
Organism: Dyspetes luteomarginatus; assembly: GCA_963669185.1. Taxonomy (NCBI): domain Eukaryota; kingdom Metazoa; phylum Arthropoda; class Insecta; order Hymenoptera; family Ichneumonidae; genus Dyspetes; species Dyspetes luteomarginatus. The sequence goes on from OY769912.1 coordinate 9,758,508, forward strand.
GGAGAAAATCTGTTGGTATATCAAATACGACTATAACAGCATTAGAAAGTTCCCTCACCCTGGCACGAGTTTTCCATTTAATTATTGAATAGTATTTGTACATTGTTGTTTAGAGTACTAAAATGGCCTGTCGAGAAACACAAAAACGGACAATAAAATAGAAATGGGGAGAGAAAAATAAGTAGAAATGGAATGGAAGAAAAATGAGAAATAGAAGTGGAAAAATCAGTATAGTAAAAAGGTGACTCATTAGGTCTGACTAAATCTAAGCTGTCTCTACTAGAACTCCCTCGGCGAATCTGTCTAAATCGCTTTTCTTTAGTTCACATGGGGCATTCCAGATCAAACAGACAGATTTTCACTACCGTTATGAAACCAAAAAAAAGATTCATTATTCCATCCGTGCGAGCTTTTTGAACGATAAAATCGCCATTGTTTATGAAATTTGTTAAAGAGAAAGACAAATCTTTGGAAATATCACGTTAGTTTCTCTTCTCATCAACGAGGCTACCATCATGCTTCCTCTCCCGTGATTTATGTTATGTATTATTCGTTAAAAAAAAGATCCGTCTCACGAGAATCGTATAAGTTACCTTGAGAGATTGCGAAAAATAAATAGATTAGACGAAAAAAAAAAACGTCGAAAATACACGTTAGACCGCGACCGGCACAATTTTTGCCACGTAATACCGTAAAATCGGTTTTGTGGTAATTCATTCAGCATTCTCATTATTTTTCATATTCAATACTCAAATTAAAATACCGTCACTTGTGAAAAATTTATTTTGCTTAGAAAAATCATCAGCTGATCAGCTCATTTTCTGATAATATTTACCGAATAAACTTCTGCTGGTGAGCTACGAGAATCAAAAATCTTACAGATATAGAGGCCAGGTCTTTTTCCAATGATGATAAACCAGACAGTATTTGTTGATGCACCACCGATTGGGAAAGAATTATATTTTGCAAAAATTCTCTTATCCTCGAAGCTAATAAAACAAAAAAAAAGACGTTATAAAATCATTGCCATATTATCATTTAAAAATTATTCATACAGACAAAAATCTTAAATCATTACGCACCAACGAGATGTCGGATTTTATTACGTTCGTTAACGAAATTCTGTATCTGCCCATCCGAAATTCCTTCAACTTTTTTTTTCATTACTTTCTTCTGTGTTTATTCATTCCTTGGCAATTCTCGTGAGGACCTATTGCGAGTAATGAAGGAAATAAAAAATTCCCTCTTCGGCCCTTTGCTTTATGAGATTCACGTCCAGAGCTTCATTGATATTTTCACGAATTTTTGTGTGATCTCGCATCACCAATTCGCTCAGGCCCTGCAATTAATTAATTCAGTAAAATCACTAATAATTACTATTATTAAGTAATAATTGAAACAATTAAAAATATTATTTCATAATTATTGTTATTCATACCTGCCTGATTTCATTCGATAGAAATAAAGCTTGTGTGTAATTTGGCGAATCTTGAGCTAATTACTCGGCTAGGATATTCCAAAAAGCTTTGCGAACGATTTCCTTGACTAGCTTCTGAAAAATATCGCCCTCCTCTTCGACGAGTTTTTGCAATTGAAAGTTTTTGTCAACGCCAATTTCGTGTGCCATATTTTTCGTTTTATCTGCCATCGACACAATTTCTTCAAAGTGATACGAATTTTGGTAGCGACGCATATATCCGTCATAAAGTTTGGTACTTTGGTATTGTCTAATAAAAATAAACAATTTAACGATGGAAAAAATTTAATACTTTTTTCGACTTTTTTTTAAATCATTTTTTTTACCTCCTGGAATCATATCCGGGATTTTCTTGTGGAGTGGAAGATTCGAGTTCTGCTGAAGGTTGCACCGAATTTATTTTCAGGACGTTTAAAAAATACGTTCTCGCTACAAAGTCGTCTGAGCTTCATTTTACATGCTGGCTTGAACTCCTGCGAATTCATTTCCACGATCATCTGCAAGGGGATAAATTTTGTATTATTACTTTCATATAAAAATTGTAAAGCATTGTTAATTCTCATTGAAGTGCGTGGGCCAGGCATTCTCATTAAAATGCAGGGCTCTCTGAAAATGGATTATCAAATATGTCTATTATAAAAATTACCCTAATTTTATCAATTTCAGCATCAAATACATATAAAATGATTCAATGATTCTTAAATAATGTATCATTCTCAAAAATCATGACATTAATTTAAAGATTTTATAAAGATACTTGAATTAATTAATTTTGTTTACGCAAACGTCAGTTAAATGTAATGAAAACGGGTTGATTTATTTAAGAAGAGCTGCTGGACCAGGAGATGGTCGGAAATGGGAGAATGGAGCTTTCGATGCAAGCATTGATATCGCAACAGTTGAGATTTCAATATCACATTCTCACTCTATATGATGGCGACGACGAATTGTACGTAAACAAGTCCATTGGTATTATCTAAGCCTCGAAACTCGATATAAGGGATATACAGGCTTTTATAAGATGCAGGTTAAAATTATCTAAAAATATATATTTTTTATTTATTCGTACCAAAGAAGCAGAGTAGAGATAATTTAGTAAGTTAACGACGAGATGATGGGGAGAAAATTTTAGTCATTAGATATTTAAAAATTCACATTAATATTAAAAATACTACAGTAGAGCCTCGATTATCCGGAGCAGGTGGGGCCGGTGACCCCCCCCCCCCCCCCCCCCCCCATCCACACAGGTAATTGAATACCATGAATCTATGGAGTTGGTATCGTATAATTAAATTAGCCACGAGAAGTTTGAAATTTATCGCTAGTTTGCTGTTTTATGCTATCTCCAACGTTCTTCTTTGAAAAAACGATAGTTCTTTGGACATTTTTTAATAAATTTCTACCAAAATCCAAATCGAAACCTAACTGAAAATTACCAAAATGTGAAAAAAAAAAAGAAATTAAAATAAAAACGTGCCACGGAAATCGAGACTTTACTGTATTAGCTCAAAAAAAGTAGCTCAATGTGAATAAATTAGCAAAAGACTAAAGAATAAATTAGCAAAAGACTAAAGAATCTGACTGTCTAAATAGTAGATTTCTTTTAGCAATCTTTAATTACACATAGTGACGAGTAGACCCCGAATAAATCATACATTTAATGAAGTGAATAAGTCTCGAGCACTATTCTTGAGAAAATTATGTCACGAATAACGAGTGAACGCGATTGCTAAATCATTTTAATCCCTCGATTTATTATATTATAGAACAGAATCCGATCGTCCATTCTTTTACACTATCGAGCCTCAGATAATCGAGGCTTCACTGTATACTCTAAGCTCATATGGGGCATTCTAGGTCTAGCCGAGAATGCTGCATGAGATAAAAAAAATACTCCGTGCCAATTTTCAGAATTGTTCGAAAATTAATCATTTCGTATGATTAAAAAAACGAATTAATCGTATTAAAATAACTCATTATATGAAAATAATTAATCATGTTAAAAAATTAATATTTCGAAAAAGAAAAAAAAACATTCTTTATGCAGTTCTTGTACAGAAAACCACGCCCACCTTTAAAGGGCTTTAAAGGGCTTTAAAGGGTCTCATTCAACAATTTAATTTTTATAAAGAATAAACCGATTTTCGAACAGTTCTGGAACTTGGTCTGGCGTTTGTTTATTTTGTCTTTTGCTGAAAAATTGCTAAAAAAAAATTAACTTATGCGGGTCTCTGACAATTTGGGCTATCTGCTTTTTGTAAAGTGGTGGAGAAATTTAGGATTGTATTATTGCCAACAGAGTATTGTCACATCATTTTAAGGTCATGTGAAGCACTGACAGTCGATAAGAATAAAAAATTAAATATATTACTAAAATTTAGGGCTGTGTATTATTAACATTTGGGTGTAATAGCAAATCTCATGGCCTTCATTCATCAATTCTCCAGTGAATGAGATTTCTCCGAGCATCCCTTGGTAATTCTTTCCTAAATGCTTTCCTTGATGATCCTGATGCCTTCAGATATATGGTCCTTCTGTCACTGATTGGCCGTTGCCCTTGAAGGGAAAGGACTCAACAGCTGATGGTTTTGCGACTCCTCTCAATTGACCGTCGTCCTCATAGGGTTTTTCTTATTATCAAAGCTGTAGCCGTCAAACATGCTCTCGAAGGACATGTGCACAATCATCCTCCTCACATTCATCAATACGCAGAGTTACATATGGATATCCAAATGGAAAATACCATTTCAGTGTAACCCTGCTATAAAAAGAGGTCAAAGAGGTTTAAATCTTGGATTGGTGCCATTTTTTCAAACGATCATGCTTGGATAGCATATTTCTAACCCAAAACCACTTTGTAACTTAACAAAATTAAACTACTTTTTCGATATAAGTGTCCACTTCGCCATTAATGCCATTCTCGAATGACTTGTTGCTCTTTGCTCTCGAAAGAATGTGATGTGCAGCTACTCAGTCGGTAACAAAAACTGCGTAGTAAAATTCTCGTGCCGGTATCATTTGGTCGAAATTCCCATAGGCCCCGTCCATGGGCCAGCCGTGATTTATATGCAGCGGTTCTCAATCCATACTTACAATCATCGCAATAAAATAAATAAAATCAATTATTTATTTTATTTATTCGATTGGCGTGATGAACAATTCATTTAATAATTAATCATGGGCTCTGTATGATTGTAAGTTTTGATTAAGAACCACACATATGGATCACACCATTGTCCACCGTGATTATTTTTGATCTTTCACCAACGTATCCATCTCGCGGCGGACCCACGTACCTCGCCCTATAGGGATTTAGCGGGGGATTTCGAGTAAAATAAAATCAACTTAATGGTACCGGCTGGGACATTTAAAACGGCTAACCTCGAATCCCAGCCTTACCTACGGTCGGTATATACGATCGTACCTATCAAAATTATTTAAAAAAATGACCATTGACTCGAGAGAGGTTAACTGGTTAGTTCATTGATCGTGAGTTGTAAATCGTCCATTTGATTGTTATGCTATAATATTGATAGTCACATAAACAATAACAATGAATACCGCTGTAAGAACACGTTTATGTCAATTCATAAAAACGCTACAATGTCGAAATTTTTATCATGGAAAAAATGAATCGATATTGAAAATCCGAAATTCTCAAGAATTTCTGATAATACAAAGGGGAAATAGTACGCAGCATAACATTTTCCGAACTCAGCCAAAGGAGTTAAAACTACGAAATAAACAAAAAGATCAGATTGGGGTTTCTGGCTATTTTCTATTGGCAAGTAAATATATTATTTTTTTTCTAATTATATGTATGAATCGTTTTATCTGGTCATATTAATTTTTCACATAACCTACAAAGTTGTCGATCATATTTTTCAGATAAAAAAATTCATAATAAATTGCCGGTGATTTTTATGACATTTTTTTATTATTTTTTAATCATTTCTTCAGGGCATGCCTGCTCTGGCTTTTTGTCTTGGAGTATGGCAAGTTCAAAGGCGACAGTGGAAGTTGGCACTTATTGCTGATTTGCATAAAAGAGTTACTTTACCACCGGTGGAATTACCCGAAAAGTAATTATTTTTCCGTTCTTATACTAACAATTATGATTTTATTGAATTTCCTGTCTAAAAATTCAATTTTTAGTTAATAACTCATTGTCCAACTTTTAACAGTGGATAATAGTAGCACTTTTTTTATACATTTTTTGCATCAATCAGAAATTAGAAATTAGAGTTTAGACGTGGAAATAAGAAAAAAAAATTGTTCACATGTTAAAAACATTTTTCATCAATTTAGATAAATTTATATTGCTTTTAAAATATTCATGTAATTGTTATTAAATGATCAATTAACTAATTGAGTCATCGAATGAAATATAATAATTTCATTTAAATAATAGTGAAATAACTTTGCTATAATATTATTGTTCAGTTTTGGTGGCTTATTTGATATCGGCCAAAATACAAAAGAAATTAAATAAATAGGATTATGCAAAACTGGAGGATTTTATTTATAGATGAAAGAAGGTTTCACCAGCTTACGCTTAAGAAAAAGACTGTAATTACTGTAATGAATCAATGAATATAATTACTATGATATTTTTGTCATAGTTTGTCAGAGCTGGAGTCCATGGAATATCATCCAGTGACTGTTCGGGGAAGATTTCTGCATGACAAAGAATTTACCATTGGACCAAGAAGTTTGATAATTAATGGAGCAGGAGCTTCGGAAGGCGCAGGTGGAGTTTTAACACCTGGTAAATCCAACATAGGATTTTATGTCGTAACTCCATTCCAGTTGGAGGACCGCGAGTATGTATTTATTTTCCTTATACATGATGATTGTGAAGTTTTTATTCTGCAGAAATTTTTATACCAGAATTTTTCATTTTCCGTATTTAACAAGAAGTTGCATAAATTTGCATTATGTAATATCTTGTTTTGCGTATATATATATATCTCGTATTTAAAATCATAAGAGTATATACACTGTCTATAAGCATAGAATATACGCGCTTATGGGCTTAGACACGTAATATTGTCAATACGACTCATTCTTTTTCGTCATTTGTGAATTAGTTATCAAAAATTGTAGTCTAATACTAATTTAAGGAAGAATTGATGATCTGCTAGATATTTGTATGGTTTGATTATATGATGTTATAGTTTGACAATATTGGTGAATCGAGGGTGGGTTCCGACTAAATATAAGAAGAACCATAAACAGGCACAAACTCAATCTAACGACATCGTCGAAGTAACCGGAATTGTTCGACTCAATGAAAAGCGACCACAGTTTTCACCAAAGAATTCAACAGCTTCTGGAAGTTGGTTTTACAGGTAAAACATACCTCGAGTTCTACTGATGAATATTTTAAATCATTTCGAAAGAGTCCTGTTGATCACGACATTAAGTATCATTCAGTATCGTTGATGATTTTTTTATATTGGATCATCCGGAAAGTTCGTAGCCTTTTTCACTTTTACGAATTTCCACGAGAACGCTATGAACTTTCAGAATGACGGAATAATTATCAGCGCGTAATGAAAATTAGAAAACAATTGAGCAAACAAAATTAATTGCAGAGACTTGGATGCAATGAGTGAAATGACGGGTGCTGCGCCAGTGTATATCGAGTTAATTGCGAGTGAAACCATTCGCGGTGGTCCAATCGCAGGGCAGTCTCGAGTTACACTGAGAAACGAGCATGGAAGTTACATTTTTACATGGTTTTCTCTTTCCATCATTACCGGCTGGATGTGGCACAGGCAGTTTATACGAAAATTGCCCCTAATGTGATTTAATCGTTACAGTAATTAATTACTCGATAGTTGTAATATATTTAATGGCCGATATAACATTATTCATAAACATGTTTGTATTATTTCACTATGAATCCTTCCATCTTTAAGGGATCATGAGTGCATCGTGTGAAAAAAATAATAATAAAATAACAAAAATCCATTAAGTTATCCTGAGATAAAAATATAAGTATTGGTGCATAACGGATAGTTTATTGCCCCCCCAATAATCTTTTTGTTTTTGAAAATATACAAGCTTCACGATTATAACGTTTCTATTTCCATTCAGATGATACAAATTTAAACGCTTTGCCATTTATATTTTTCTTTCATTCAACCCTTTAATGGTCAGTGATACATATATGTCCCACCTCTGGCCAAAGTCGAGCGTTAAAGGGATTCAATCAGTTGATTATTCTTGGGCAAAACTGTGTAAGCTCTTTTTAAAATGGCTACCTTTCACAGCTATTTTTATCACTTCAAATATTTTTCTCAAAGATAAGAAAATTGACGTGGCTCTTAGTTTTCTTCACCCTGCAACGTATACATGAGTTTTGACGAAATTGGAGGGGTAAAAGTAATCAGAGTCAGGTCGAATAAAAATATACTTTATATAGAACCATTTAATAAGTGACATAAGACGATTAGGTGCAACGTTTTGGTCATTATCGTGGTCAAAAAAAAAAATCATTAATTTATTTTCCCATTATAATATTTGATATTTTAATGATAGGCTAACAATAATCGCACATTAATTACAATTGTACTATATTGTATATATAGGACTCTCAGGGATCGAATTTTGAGTCGTTCATCTGATCTATTTCTACACAATTCATTTCATATCATTTGTTTTTATAGATAAATTGATGCGCGTGATGTTAAAAAACATACGTCAGAAGCAAAATTGGCGCTAATAATACTCGCAACAGTGATGGTGATAATACGAAATTACATACAAAATACTTTCTCGCATACAGTATTTATAAGGCTTTTTTTTTTCTTTCCACGTGACCGTTGGAATATTCAAAAGTGGAATTAATTTTTTCATGTACACCTGTGCGCCTTTAATGCTTTAAATTTATTTTTACACGTATACATATATATATATATTCTTTAGATAAATTTACAAACTAATTGTTTTTTTCTCTCAACTCGATGCTCTCATCACATGCACTATCATTACGTTTATTTATTTCTACCAAACTCGTTGGTGAATCCTGGAAAGACTTGTTCGATTTTTATTCGCTCTTTTGATAATTCGGTGTATGTGGACATTTGCAAAAATATTTCTACGAGCGAAGTTTCAATCATAACAACAACAACAACATCAGAAAAATTTATAAAATAGAATGTACTTTCTTCTTTATCTTTCAACTTTAAAAGACAACGAAATTTATCTTCGTGCCTTTAACATATATATATATATATGTTAAATCATCATGCATTTTTGTCACATGCCTCCGACATCATCCGGATGATAATTGTCGGTGATGACCGAGACAAAATGACAATGTTTTTGTGAAAGACATTTCTTTTCGTTTTTTTTTTGTTTTTTCGTGAGGTGAATAAAATTATTCGTCGAGGACGCAAGTACGAATGAGGGCATCGCAAACAGCATAAGGATCGCAATTGCTGCTGGGCCTTCGGTCTTCGAGATAGCCCTTCTTGTCCTCGGCAACACCACGAGGAATTCTGATGCTGACATTTCTGTTGGCAACGCCAGCGCTGAAATCGTGAATGCTGCTAGTTTCGCAATGGCCGGTGAGACGACGCTCGTTGTCCTTTCCTCCACGTGGATCGTAAGCCTGAATATGACGAATGTGCTTCTTGCTGAGTTTCTCGATGGCTTTCTCAATCTCGACGATACCATTTGCAGCTCTCATTGCTTTCGTCGAGAAATTAGTGTGTGCACCAGCTCCGTTCCACGATCCATCGACGGGTTTTGGGTCAAGAGTTGCTATCACTCCGTATTCCTCGGCAATTCGATGAAGAATAAAACGAGCCATCCAGAGATCATCCCCAGCGGTGATACCCACGCAAGGACCAACCTGAAAAATTTCGTTCGATTAATATTACGCTTTCTTGATTTTAAAATTAAATAATTAATTCTCGAATCTAAGTCAAATCAGAAACTGAAATGGTCAAATTTATTTTAGTTCCTTTTACGAGAGATTCTATGTTGATTATAAGTTGGACGTAAATTCATATCGATAAATAAAAATCGATGCGAATTTTAATGCATCCCAATCAGATGATAATTTGACATTTTTTTTCTGTGTAATATTTCTTGTTTACTTTTGGTTCAAGGTGTAATTTTGAGATAATTTGGAATGTTCGTGGAGCTTCTCGGGATACAACTGACCTGGAATTCCCACTGGGAAGGCATCACCTCGGCATTTGTACCGGCAATGTTGACACCAGCGTACATACAAGCTCTGTAATGAGCCTCGACGATTTCGCGTCCGATTACTTTGTCGGCTCCGACACCGCAGTAATAAGGTCCCTGGGGTCCCGGATATCCGTTCTTGGGCCAGCCAAGTGGCTTTCCATCGAAATCGAGGAACGTGTATTCTTGCTCGATACCGAACCAAGGCTCGAGATTCTTCACCGTTTCCATTGCCTGATTCGCCTTGTAACGTTGATTTGTCTTATTCGGTGTTTTGTCGCTGTTGTAAGTATCGCACAGGACCAGCCTGTTGTTTCCACGTCTGAACGGATCGCGATATATCGCCACCGGATACAGAAATACGTCACTATTCCCACCCTCAGCTTGGCCGGTTGAACTACCGTCGTACGTCCATGATGGTAAATCTGTATAACATTTTTTATCTCTATTATTGTTAAACATCGATTATTGTTCTAATTTCCGGTTTTTTTTTTTTACATTTGCAAAATATTTTGATATAAAAATATGGTGAATGAATATCGACGTGATTTTTCATCAGATAGTTTGTCGAAGTATCTCTATACAATTTTCAGTTAAAGCTATTTTTTTAAATCTCTCATTTTTTCCCTGATTATCGTGATATTTTAGGGACAAACGGATCCGATACAGGAAGTATGAGAAAAATGTAGAAGTTTTTACCATTTTTATTTTCAAAGCGGGAAACACTTTAATTCGTTACCATGTCAAACATTATTGTTCTGTTAAAATTTGGTATTTTATTATATTTAAATGAGAATTAGTTATTCATCGATCGATAATTCTCGAATGTGAGTAATTGACAAGAATATCATTCAACATCATTTGGTTTTTGTTTTTTAACATAAAATAATATTTGTGGTGGTTCCAAGCAGTAGAAACTCTTTCAAACTGCCCGGACCAACTGACCTTTGGGATCTTTAGGGACAAAGTCGAGAGTTCTAGATTTGCAACGAAGTCCCTCGCCAGTTCCATCGATCCAAATGTACTTGGCTTGAACCATGTTATCCGGTTGAGGTAGATCCATATACCGATTGAGCAGGGTCTTGTCGAGCGCCGCGTTTGGCGATTCCTTTAGCATCGTCCTCGACATCGTGGTGCTAAAATCAGAAGAAACAAAAAATTATAAATTATCGAACACAATTCTCCCATTAATTATTTCACCAGGGACCTTGTAATTATCATTACTCTGAGTGGATTCCCAATCGATTAATTTTTTTCTTCGAGCATCGCTCTGTGCAGTAAATTAACGATGCGGCGCTTTCATCGCAGGTTTTTAGCCAACGATATTTTAGAGGATTTACAGAGCTAATGTTCATTTGAGATCGTCAAATTTTACTTGGATCATTTTTATCACATGCTCTCCATTCTGTATCAATACCCTACTTTTGCTATTTGAAACTCTAATAGTTTGAATGTAAATTTTTGATTGGCCATTTTTTTTATTATACAATTCGATCACTGGGTGTCGCATTCTCAATCTGTTTCTCGAATGCGATTCGTAAGATCGATTTTCTACGATAAATTGGCGAAGCATGATAAATTAATGAAATAAATTTCAAGAACTTAGTAGTTTGACGATTTCTACAACTATTAGTAATAATTCGAGTTTTTTCGTTGTTGTGATAAACGTTTAATGGCGTTTTATCGGTAAAATACATAAATACGGGTCGGAATGTCACTGAGATATCGTGTTTTCCAAAGTGCCTCACGTTCTAATAATAAATCGGTCAAACACACTCAAGTTGGATGAGCTGGACTGAGAGACAGTAAAATGGGGGGTCGTCACAACAAATCGTTGCTTATTTCAACAGAGTCATCGACTCTGAAAATTTGTTGTCAAGATTTCATGAATGCGTAATAATGATAAGCATTTTTTTATTTTATTATTATTATCATTTATTCATGACAATAATATCATGCCTGTTCTCTTTTTTTATGACAACATGCACATATCTGTCCACTTAAGACCGTACCGAGAATCAACATTGATGCATAATTCAAGATAAAGAAAAAAAAAAAAACGCTTTGTCGAATGAAAAAAAGCTCCTGCAAAATTGTGACACGCGCCAATGATGTTGTTAACAAAGAGGGAGAGTAGCGGGTGATTCCATTTTCTGGCACTCATCCCGAATCCCGAAGCTTATTTCTCTCAATAACATAAATTCTTGAATCTCACGTTTCCTGATCATGCTTTCGCCGTATCCTTGGTTATTCTCAGAATAAATCAGATCGAGTATATATATATATATATATATATATATATATATATATATATATATATATATATATATGTACGTGCGAATAATTTAAGCCGAGGAATACAGCACCAACAGAAGAAATAAAAAAAAAGTGCAAATGTAAAAATTTAACATTATTTCCTAATAGATAGAAAAGATTTTTTTAAGGGATGTAATAATTTCGAATAAGCGAAAAATTTAAATGTTGCGAAATTGCTTGATGCTTCCCATGAGAATTCGTTTTTACCCAAAAAGTTAATCATACTAAATAAAAATGTGTAAAGCCTATAATAACTTTTTCAAAGAGTCGCTATTTAACTTTTTGATAATTCGGATATTTCAGGTTCAGAGCTAAACGTAGATTTGTCGACTTTTTATTCGGTTTGAACCTTTTTTTTATCGTGAATTTTTTAAAATCAAGAACGTACAATGCACTGTCATGAATATAAATAGATGAAATTTAGAGAGTACAGGCACATTATATGAAGCGATATTCTGAATTCTGGAGAAAACATTTTTTGAATTGGAAATACAAATTTCAAAAATTGACCAGTTTTTTCTTAAAAGGTGCAAAGGCTGCCTAAATTATGAATCGCTTGGAAATAAAGTACGTGATTTTTTTAAAAAGACAACCAACACATGAACGAAGAAAATCGTGATATGAAATTTTCATCAAACCACTTATTTTTGTAGAGGAAATAATAATGTTTGTGTTTGAAAGACAACACTCATAAATAACTGTTCATATGACTAAACATGGAAGGATGACTGATATTTTGAATATTTCGTGATCCTGAACAAATATGTACAAAAAAGTGGAGAAATTTTTTGAATCAATTGTACAAACTGGCAAATTATAAACAACATCCGAGAAATTAATCGAAAACACTCGATCAGTTTGTAAAGAAAACTTTTTTCAATTAAGTAGAAAATATGAAATAAAGACAGAGCTTTGTTCGATACGTTACGCACCTTTGACCCCTTTGCATTTCTTTTCATGCATATTTCGAGCTGCGTTGTTACGAAATTTCAATTGTTTGCAAATGCGCAGTCATTTATTGAAGAATCTGATTGAACGAGTTGATTTGCACATCCAAGTTTTCCGCAACACCCGGAGAATTATGTTAATCAATTTTTCACAACGACCATATTCTGAGCATTTATTATAAAAAAATCGAAAATTACAATGAAAATTTTTAGCCATGTAACTTTTTTTTATTCTTTTCTATATATTATGTCAAATTGGGTCATAATATTCTTTCATTAAAATACTTTGAAAATCAGGAATACAAAAATTTATGAATTTTCACTAATATTTAAACAATGGCGTCGTTATTGATCAGATTTACTATATATACATGAAAAATAAGTTTGAATGTACGTGCCTACATATATTTAAGTCAGTGACCTTTTATGACCTAGCTTCGTCAAAGATACATAAACAGGACGTTTCGAGCGATGAATCGTCGCGACAAGCCAGAGATAGGTGCTTTCGACGAGTTTAGCAGTGTTTATGACTTTCGATTTATCAAGTATATAAAGCATCAAGCGAAAGGAACGAACGAACGAGAGATGAAAAACGTCGAGGAATTTTTCATCGTTTTGTCAAGTGGTTACAATTATTATGCTGAGATTATACCATCCCCTACGAAGAATATCCACCTAATTTGAAATATTAATAAACCTGGAAGATTATCGTGTATGCAGTAATTTTGATTTCGTGGCTGTCATCCTGAATCTCGTGTTAATTTAATTTTTTTCGAACTTGGAACTCCAATTTAATGGCCAAAACCTCACAAGTCCCATTGCTGCATAATATAAGGCCCCTTACAAATTGAGAGAAAAGGCTGTTTAATATACGTCCCAGCTGACTTGTCATGCGTTAATTTCTCATAAGTCCCCGGTTTGTCCAATATTATCCTTGGCATTCGAAGATCTTATATTGAATAACCCTGAGAATTAATGAACTGAAAGGTCAGGCAAACAAGCAACTTTTAAGAATATAAACAATAAATATTTTTTAAGTCCTACAGCATAAATATATTTCATATAATTTACGTACATCCTTGATTTACGAAAATATAATATCTATAGCATATATTTGGTACATATACAAGAGATATATTAAAAGTTACGTAACTTTTGTGCGCTTTCATAACAGCGTATTTATTTTCGATCTATTACACCCACATATTTATCGTTCGTGGGCGATGAATTATCGATGCTTATCTCTTGATCGCTAACTCACACAATCGAATAACACGGATCATTATTTTTGCAATAAAAATTTTGAAAGATTAAAGATTGAAAGAATTTTGAGCCTCCATGCATAAAAGAATTTAAATAAAACAATTCGGTATAAATAGATGCGAAATTAATAAATAAAAAAGTGTAAGATAAACGATGTCTCCATTTTTTACATTTCCGAAAGTTCGTGATTAACTCAATAAATCATTTGAAATTTCTTGACTGACCTTCATTCGAAATGCAAAAATAAAAATATAATTACAGAAAAAGTTATTTTTAATGATTTTTAAAACGTTTTAGCTGTGTCAAAAACAAGATTTTCAATTAGTAAATTTTTTTTATAAACTTTCCACTAAATATTTGCAGTTTCGAGTCAATCAAAAAATTCTCACATTTTCAGTTCTTGACGTTAAAAAACGCTGTCGTTTTATTAGTGGTTACATAAAAAAAAATGATCTGTTGATCTTGGAAGATTCTCGTGGAGTCACTATTCAAATGTCACACAACTGAAGATTTATATTTATTTCGTCATAAATATCGATAACGGAGCTCACGAGACTTGTTGCATTAATTTTTTTTTCTTTCGTTCTTTCTCTATTTGTTTTCATTCGTAGTGGCAAATATCAGAACACACGTTTTTAAGCACCCACATATATTCTACATATAGGCTGACGATAGTAGCAAAGAAAAAAAAATCCAGACTGATCATATTCAATCCCTATTTGCGAAAGGATTTATCGGACGAAATTTGATATGAGTACATTGAACTTTAATGAGAATCAAAAAAAAGAGCTTGATACAATTTAATAACGAGTATGCATGAATCATTCGACGCAACAGATTGGCCTCAACTGAGTTATTATCTCAATTTCAAAAAACATTCGGAAGTTTCGATATTTTCATACCAGAATGATGAAAAAGTTTCAAATAGTCTGAAAAAGACATTTACAAATGTATGTATATGATGGTTCAACTTCACACATTGAAACTTCAATGAATCGAGAGAGACTTGATCTTTCGAGTTGAAATTTAGCACACAAGTTGTTCGCTATAATTTTCATAAAAAATTCATATGATCGTATAAATTTGAGATTTATTTTTTTTGAGATTCAATCTTCGAATTATTCAACTAAAACGATGTACACAACTGTAATAGTGTTGAAAAACCTTTAGTTATTAAATTTATTCATGGTATGATTATTACCATGATTTGAATTATTCGTTCAATGTTCAGTTAAAAATATTTTACATTTATGGTAAATTATTATTTTATTTATCTTGATCGTTGTGTTTTTCTTTATTTCCAGCTGTTATTTATGACCGCGTGCATATTTTAATAGTGTGATTAGGAGGGTTGGCTTGAGGTTTCTGTTGACTATATTCTCGTGAGAACTGAGTTGAATAGTGTCAGTATATGATAAAAAGTAAACATTCACTTCAAAGTGAAATTGAATTCTTGGAAACAAAAAAGCTCATATATATGTGCAATCAGACAAACTTTAACAATAAATTTGGTTGAAAATATTATTTTCAATTTGTTGGATGTTCAGGACAAATTATTTAAGTAAAACACAGCATTAATAATTTATACAGCACAGCATTTTATAAACACAGCATTAATATATTTTACTTAATTTTTAATTAAAAAAATATACGTTCAATACACAGAGTGAAAAATTTATTTACAATTTCGATTCACTCATTATCAAATTAAAAGTTGCTTATAAATCACAAGTGGAATATAATAAACAATAACGCTGATATTTTGACGGTATGTGAAAAGAAAAGAAGATGGCGATTGTAAGTTTTAGAATAGGATATGAAAATGTTTACACTCTAATGGCCGGAAATGCATGGCGGATTACATCGGATGTTCCCCTTGAAATTTTCAATTCTGGGTGATGATCAATACAACGACAAACGTACACTTGGATACCCAAGGGAATGCATCGTGTTTACCTTTTTTTATTATTACAGAACGACACAATTCGCAAT
This sequence comes from Dyspetes luteomarginatus, assembly GCA_963669185.1. Taxonomy (NCBI): domain Eukaryota; kingdom Metazoa; phylum Arthropoda; class Insecta; order Hymenoptera; family Ichneumonidae; genus Dyspetes; species Dyspetes luteomarginatus. The sequence goes on from OY769912.1 coordinate 9,774,705, forward strand.
GCATCGACTACATGCCTGGGTAAAGAACGAGATCGATAATGATTATCACGTTGATAATTATGTTTCTCCACTTTGTGGTATATCCCTTAAAGCATTTGAAGCAAACTCCATTTTCGAAATGGCTTGTTCCATTTTTGCCTACATTTTTTCAGGCTGCTGGCATTTATTTGATTTATTATTCAAACAAAAAAAAACATATATATATGTATATATTATTATATTTACAATATCATATTATATTTACATCGCTATAATGAAATTTCGGTCTATCGATATCGTTGAATATATCGATTGATTGATATTCCGATCTATGAAACCCATTAATTGATTAAAATTGTTTTTAATTGAGTTCTGAAACAACTCTTATTTGGGTTTCGGAAGTGTGAATATATTTTTTTTCAAAAAGGCTCCCATCTTTGATTTATATGACTCAGCATAATGTACAAACGTAATGGAGAATTAAAGGCACTTGGAATTATTTCCAAATATATTTTCTTCCACCTCAAAAGATTAAAAATAATTTTTTCGGGGGGAATATAACGTGAATAATTCGTAATGGATAATTTTCTGAAGATTTGACAAAAAAATAAAAATCGAAAGAGAGATTATTGCATTTTCATTAAAAAAAAAAAAAATCTGCAGAGAATAAAATACAAATTACTTAGATGATAATATTTTTTTCCCGTATACTGTGCGATTGAGAATTGAGTTGCCATGCAAAGGATCGTTTTGCTGGACAGGGAAGACCATGGAATGTAATGATTGATAGTTGAAACTCTGGACACTGTGTGAAAGCCAATGAAATATATGTGGGTCGTAAACGTCTTTGCTTTCGAGGATTCTGACCTCTCTCGCGACTGCCTCGTCTCGTTTCTCATATAAACGCAGGGGGAATACATGATTCGAGATCGAAGAAGAAATAACGTCGCGTCTCTTCATTCAGAGGATATTTATCCGTGGGTTAATTTAGACCCACATGGATAAAATTTCATTGAAATTATATGAAAACTTTATTTTATAATGAAAGTTGTTTATCATGCGTGTAGTTGCTATTTTCAATGGATTATATTTTATTTACCATTTTTAGTTAAATATTATTTTACATCAACATTTACAATTGTTTCCAATTTATTAAATTTATTTTAAAAAAATTTTATATTGAGACTTAAATTTTGTTTATTTTTTTTGAAATTCAAACTATTTTGCATTATCAAATTATAATTTTCGATATTATTCTTTTTAATCGTTTAAATAAATGAATAAATAATTTCGTTATCGTTGTGTTGCGAATAACGAAATAATACTTTTGGTGCATCGCAGTGAGATTAAAGTATGAAATAAAACAACTATATTGAAGATGCCAAGGACATTGAAGATTAAACAATAACAATGCCAAGAACATATTTAGAAAAATTTGAAGCTAATTTTTGTTTCTCAAATGTTCAGAGAGTAATATTGTTTCTCACGAATTGCAATCCTTAATCTTTTTAAAAACGTATTAAATTAATGATTATAATTATTATTCAATAATGATAATTTATCAATATTTATTTGTTTAATTTTCATTTTTCAAGAGAAAAGGAAAAAATCAAGAAGAATATTCAAAATTTTCCATTCCTAAGTTTGATTGTCCCATTTGAAACGAATTTTTAATAATTTTTACAAAACAGCATAAATGAAAATGCTCATCAGTCACTTCGAACTTATGAACTTTGGTACAAAAACGCTCTTACTAAAACCTAAAATCTCAAAATTGTCTCAATTTTTTATTTAAACGATTTTCGTACTCTGAGGGGAAAAAAAAAATAAACAAACAATTAGACAGACCTGAAACATCTTCCGAGGGTGATCCATTTTGATTGTGAACCGATTATCGAACGTTGAATAATGCCAGTCTCACAAACTTTTACAAAAATTCTGCAACTCATTTTGGCAGAGCCTCAATGAAATTTATTCGTGAAGCACTTTGTTCGCGGGTCTGTCGCAAAATGAAATGGACCACCGAGAGATTCGTCTTGCTGGGCTGCTGCTGGGCTGTTGCTGCTGCCTGAATCCCACTTTTATGCGCACTTCTTATCGAGCCACGGGGCCAAGCAGAACCAGGAGATAAAAAATAATGCGATACGTTCGTTCTCTCTTCACTATTTGAATCGTTTTTTTTTTCTTTTTTTTTTTTTTTTTTATTGCTTTTATTCTACACTCAATACAGTAATGGAAAATCCCACATGAATATTTATCTTTATATCTCGCCCCGATGAAGAATAAACATACGTATACGTATTTTCGTTAAAATGGCCTTGAAATACAGCTGAGCTCGGGGCAATGTTCCCTACTGTCTAGTGAGCGATGAAATCCTGCTTTTATATAGCTCCCCTACTCCTCACATATAAATCGAGCTCGCGCGATCACTTTTGCCTCCACTTTCTTGCCACAATTTCGCTCAAGTCTTTAATATCATTTTTTTTTTTTATCTTATAGTTCGTTACTGATGCTTTTTCAAAATAAATGTCTTCCTTGTTTCTCGATTTTTTTATATTTTTTCAAAATAGCTCACGAAATTTAAAAATAAATTCATGTTTGCTCGCACATGGAAAAGAAAATTCAGATAAAGTCATGAATTCTTTGGATATATTTTTCTGTAGAGAGAATAAAAATTCGAGGCCATTTACCGACCAGTTTTGTAGATATAAAGAGGCCTCCTGAGGAATCTCGAAATCAGCCATTTTTAATTTTTGATTATTCGCTTTTATTTCAAGAGATATTTCACAATAGAAAAAATATTTTCTAAAAACAAGCTTGTTTGCTTTTTAAAAATATAATTTTCGAATTATTATTCTTTGGAGTTGATTTTTTTTAGTGATTTCGATATATCATTGATTTTTTCAGATATTCATTTTATTCTTTGGTTTTATTGGAAATTTTTTTTGGTTTTAGAATTTTTTTGCCATTTGTTAAAAAAAAAGGAATCTGATATTTTTAATTGTAATATTGCTTACAATTAAAAATAATGAATTATTTAAACGATCGTATGAAATCGCACACAGCCTCATGTAACAGAATGTGGGAAACATTTTATCGAATTTCACCACACATGTTTACGTACTCCATGTTGGTTTAAACTTTTTGTTCTCGATAATTTCCGTAATTTTCTCGTGATTGAACGAAACAATAAACAGCAAATGAAAATGAAGCCACTCCTTTAGCTCGAGCTGTCTTAAACTGTGTCAGTAAAAATGGGTCAATGGCAATGAGATGTGTTTATCTCATGCACTGGAGTCAACTTTTAGTAAAAGTCCTGATTACCACCTTTCAATCACGAAAGTCCCATCAGTAAATCGTTTTATACTTGACCCTATATTTTTGCGCGATATATATATTGAGACAGTAAATTTCTCCATCACGTCCATCGAGCAGAGAGAAAGATTTTTTTTTTTTTTAAATATCGTTTAAAAGATAAACGTTATCAAAATTTTCGATTTTTATCACAACGTCCATGGACAAATCTTAATTACCTGCCATCCTGCCAGTAGTCGTAATCTGCTATTTTATATATTAATTGATCCATGATTTAAAATTACCCTGACAAATGTATCGCTTCACACTATTAAAATCAGTATTAAATTTTTTTTAATCATTTGTAAAAAAATAGGAGTATTGATTAGAAATAATAACGGGTGTATTTACATGTCTTTAACATTGAAAAATATTTATAGCGATTTATAAAAAAAAAATTGACCTATTTATCCCACTTTCTGATATATTCTCATAGTTTTTTTTTTTTTTTAATAATTCCCAATATTGGTCCACTAATGATTTGGTTGACGAATATGGGAAAATGCCTATAAAATATCGTTTGTAAAAATATTCGAAATTCCTATATATCTGGATTCAATGTACGGGCAATTGTGCCAAATATATAGAATCAGAGCCATTTTTGCATATTACTTGGTGCAAAATTTTGCATACATGTCACATGGAATATTTAGGGTATTAATCGTAGAATATTAGACAATATTTTCCTTTCTTCAGAATTTTATTAATAAAACTTTATCAAGAGTGAAATATAAGAAAATGAAATTTGTCAGCGTACATTACGATCTACGTTCATATATTTCATTTTCGCATACAGGCGAATTAATCCCCTTTTATCGTTCTGTGTGATTATAAATGCTCGAGTAAACAAAATTTCATGTAAATAAATTAGATAAGAAAAGTTCAAAATTTTCGAACTATTTTGAAAAATGTCAAATTTTGCACGGAATTGAAATGGCGTAATTATGCGACAAAAATAATCGACCTATTGACGACGCCTTACGAAATAAAATGATACAACGATTGTGTATCTTAAATGTCGTAACTGAACTCTGCTAAGGGCGAGTTTCCATGTACGAAACATATTAAAAAATATTTCATAGAGAGAATCGTTATTTTCATCATCGCTCAATGGCTTTGAGCGAACATTCAAAATTTTCCCAACCACTACATCGAAAGGGGAAAAATATTATTAAATTTATATAAAACGAAATCGAGTTTAAGGATATCGTTAATTGAAAAATTACAAAGAAATTGTGAATTTCGAATTTAATACCAAAAATATATAATCCCTTTTATACTTGTGAAATTTCAATTGTATTGACTCACTAGTTTCATAATAGATATATTCTCCTAAACAAAATCTCAAAAAAAAAAAAAAAAATTATGTCATTGCAATGCTCGACTTTCTTCCATTATAATTTATAATAGATTATTAAAAAGCCTGATAATAACCAGACTTAAACAAAATGTAATAATAGTAGAGTGTACAAGTAATCATACTTTTATTATTATAACGTTTTGTTTATGCTTTTTTTTTTTTTTACATTATGGAGATTAAAAAAAAAAATGAATAATTTAAAAACGGCATAAAAAAAAATTGCGAAATAATTCAGACAGATTTAGCAGAATATAAATTTCACAAGTTTCTGGGCATTTTTTAATACTCCTCATGCGAACCGCCTTAACGTCTTTCTCCTTTAATTATAATTTCAAAGCCGAATGAAAAAAACATCTTTTACGTTTAGCCTCGTGCTGGATTTCGACGAAATGTTTTGAGTCTAAAATCGAGATATGGCCTAAAGATTCGATTAAAAATAAGAGAATATTACATATTTTACAACAACTTTTTGGACAAAGATTATTCATTTTTTTTGTTAATTGAATAATGGGAAATTTTTGTCAGTTTGTGGATGGATTCTCGTGCAAAAATGATCCAGCTGGCGGAAATTTCCATTATTTGTGGTGATAAACGTTATATTGAAAAGGTTAATCTCATGCATTCGATATATATATATATATTCTGCTGTTAACCATCAAGTTCGCTGGACACATTGATTGAAGAATCTATTCTCAATTGACAATCGCAGAGCTTCAATTCAAAGTATACAGTAATGAATTCTCGCCTTTTTTTGATTCGCAGTTTTCATTCGACTCAATATAAAAATATCAATAATAATTGCCTTGCAGTTTTTTTTTCCTGCCTATCAATAAAGTATTTCCATCAATTTGTTATTTTTGTGCTTTAATAAAATGGACGCGTGATATATGAGAATAACTTTTGTTACGCACGTGACCAATATATATTCTCGGGTCATAAATTTACATAATGTATTTGCTTGGATTATATTAATCAGTGAGAAAAGTATTATCTGCCAGTTATTCCCGAATGATTTTATTTGGCCTGACCTTTTGACCCTCTTCAAGCTTCGCGATCCACTGTTCATTTTATCTCGAATACTATATATATGACGCTCGTCTCGATAAAGCGTTGGCGAAAGTATTTTCCCCATTTTTAATTTCGACCAAATACGAATAAGTCACGAGAACCTCCATTGGTATTTAAAAAAAAAAACAAAAAATGAAATAGTAATTGAGAAACTTGAAAGAGAAAATATATAATAGCTCATTTCGATCTCCAAAATCCAGAGGATCAATTTTTATTTAAATCTCATAACTTTTTATTCGTCATCTCACCATGTTACCCGCGTAATATCGAATGAAATTTTTTTTAATCGAAACTATTTTTATTTCATCCAAGTAATTATTCAAAAAACAAACTACGCAGTAATATATATACATATATATAGTTATAACAGAATACTTCTAAGAGTTTATCAACACAAACGTGGAATGAGGTAAAAAATGTAAATTACACGAGATTCGGAGCAACTGATTCAACAAGCACTATTAAGGCCCATTCATGTGCCATATATATATATATATATACAGAAAAAAATGTCACATATGTGGGAAATTATTTTTTTAGGCCATTTTCGTCGGTTCATTAACCCTTTTGGATATTTTTCGTGACTCGACAAAATGTTGTGCAACATTTATTTATTTATTTTTTCATATTTTTAATAAATATATTTCTCAAATTAGTAATATCGTTGAATTTAATCACTAAAAAAATATAGGGGTGTATACAAAAGGTTTATTTTTCAATGAGTTTGGGCTTGTAAATTTTTCATTTCACTATTAATCGTACCTATTTGTATTAATGGTACCTGTACATAATCGGGAAAATGTTCAAACGACAAAAGAAAAAAATCCTAGCATAAAATATGCGCTGGATGGGAAGTACGAAAAAAAAACTATGCAAGTTCGTATAAATTCGTAAAATTATAAGATTTTACCAGCTACTATAAATGAGCAAATTGGATCATATGACGAAAAGCGTTAATACGTCTTGCGAGTGAAGAATAATTACACTATATTTTGAATTAATTTGTCGTATAATTTTTTTTTTAGTCCCCTGCTAAGTAAAAAAATATAAATAACCACATAATTCATTAAAAAAAAAAAATTTACGTAACTTCATCATGATATCTAATTTTGAGTGATTAGACGAGGTCATCGGAAACAACCGCTATGACGCACGTTAATCATCATGCATATCGGGCTTGAGATTAAATGGATTCACGAATCTTTCAGACAAATAAATGGTCAAGAAATGAAATCCATGGTAATTTATACCTAAGAAAAATAATGGTGGAAATCTAAATAACTCTTATTTAGCTATATAGCGAATCATGTAGAAAACAAAAATATTGTTAGTCTATGAGGTCGAATTTTCAAAAATGTAACATTAAAAACATAACAAAGTAAGAATCGAGAATTAAGATTTTTAATATTTCATTGGAAATAATTGTAATTTAAGTATAAGAATAATGATGAACATTAAATAAATTATATAATGATATCAAAATTTTGCAACTGCAATAAAAAAAAATCCATTAATGGAAATATATCAAAAATTGATATTTCAATAAATTTTCATTGACTTCAATTTTAAGGTAAGAGATTCAGGCTCGGAGATTATGATGATTCTGTAAATGCGATATTTAATTCTGTCTTACGAGTGGAAACTTTTCAATACTAAATTAGCAGCTACATCGTTTATTTTTTTACGATTCCCGGCTTGGGTACTCCAATACATATCGCGAACTGATAACGTTTCGTTTAATATTCACGCGTCGCGTTATTTTGAAATTTCTTCGTGTGAATGATGAACCGTTGTTATCAATTGTATACCCATTTTAGCAATAGATACAGTGATATAAATTGAGCCTAACGTGTCGTTGATTAAATCAGCTAATTTATTTATCTTTTATAATTTATACACAATAATTAAGTGCATGATCATGAAATACTTTCTGCATGGTAAAACTGACACTTACACAAACAACAAAAATCTCTCAGATATGAAAACTTATGCATAATAATTACATTTTTTTTTAAATATTTTTGACTCACATAAAATTTATTTGTCGATTTTATCAAAGATGCATCGAAGAGGTTGAGGTAGTCCTGATTTTTTTACAGTATTAGTAGTCCAGACGAGTTTCTCGTAAATATTTCATTGCACAAAAATGACACTTTTACAATTTATTGCATAAAATTTTTGGTGATTAATTTAAAGGGCTTGGATTTAGAGCTCGCAAAGGGTCGTCATTCTCAAATGAGAATAAGAAACGCACTGAACAGTCCAGTAACGTCTCTTTCTCAGATAAACTTCCATCTTAATTTTCTGTGAATGATAAGTGAGATTTGAAAAGAGCATTATTGATAATGCGATAATGCAAAGAGAACATTGATCTTGAATCACAACTGGTGAGGTCATCTCGTTATCCCAATTAGCATTGTTACAGATTAACAGATGAACTTCGTTTTGTTATACATTCGGCTTTTAAGATTATCGTCCAGACACGACAGATAGGATTTATTTGTCGGCATTATGATGAGATTGTCTGTAGCTGCAACTACAAAAGATCTCACGAGACTTTGATCTGTTTAGGATAAAAAATCAATATAAATTGTTCAACCATTGTCCCCATATTTATTTTGCGACATAATGAAATTTGGATCTTCGTCTATTTAGCAAGAAAAAACATAAGTGTGAATTATAACAAAATATGCAATAATATAATGTTGTTTAATTATCATACGAAACTATAGAACGTTGAATATAATGAATTAAAAAAATCAATATAAAAAATATAAAATGCATATATATATATGCATATAAAAAATATACAATAATATAATGTTGTTTAATTATCATACGAAAGTATAGAGCGTTGAATATAATGAATATAAAAAAAATAATGAACGTTATTTCTAAAATGAATTTCTCTTTTCACAATTTGATTAAATAAAATTGATTAAATTTTAGTAAATAATTAAAACTGCAATATAAATTCTTTTCGTATACATATATGTTTAACAGGGTCAATGACGGTTTTTGCAAAATTTCGATTAACTTAAGAAATAATATTGGGAGTGTCAACTTTACTCAAGTCTATTTGCCTCGCCTGCTTAAAAGATCTCATTAAAATCAATAAAAAAACAAAAGCAATCGGAACGGATGAGTTTTCTCTTCAGGATATTTTGCCCATTGGCAGCATTGATTTTTTTCTTTTTTTTTTTCAATTTTCGGAAAAAGCTAAATTTTACTCAATTTTCCTTCAACCGAAATTTTGCCTCTTTCTGGATTTAAATAACGTGTGAACATTGAATTTCTAATACGACTTTGGGAGAAGTTTGGCGAAATTTTAGGAATTTTCCAGTAGGCCTGGAATTAGTGACGAGTTCTTCCTATGAAGGTCACTACAACTCAACATAGCCCAACCCAAATTGAAAGAAGCCACAAAAAATGCGAGTGTCTCTGGCAATCGGGTATTTTTTTTTAAGCAGACCAGTCAGATTTGTCAAAAATAAGAAAGGAAATGTTATTATTGGAATGTGGCAACATCACCTAATTTTCCTATATGAAACATATATTATACTTTGTCATAACTTTTGCTGTCAACGTTCAAATGTTACTAATTTCCCTTATTTCCATCAAACGTTTGATATAATTAAAAAAATATAATGAAGATAAAATAGTGAGTAAGAGGATTCTACAAAGTGTTTTATAATTTAAATTAATGTTTTATTACTTTAAAAATAGAATAGAAATACAAGTGTAACATTAACACTTATTATACAATTTTAGATATTGTGGATCTAAAAACTTTGTAAATATCGTGGATCTATAATTACTGGTGACTGTTTTACCGACGGGGACTGAAGTTCACTCAATCCTTCATAGGTGTCTCTATATTCCAATGCAGCTTTTATTGTGCGGTAAAAAAAATTCCCCGCATGATGGTGTGGATATAGCTACGTTGATAAAGCAAAACTTATTTCGTTTTCTACATGTGCAGTGAGTGGACACGATGGCATCGTATCCAAAAATTCGTTGACCAATGTCAGTTTTTCGTACGAGAACAAGTGAGACAGAGATACACTCATATTTCATTTTATTGTTAGATTCTGCAATGTACACTTAGGTTAGTGCAATCAGACGCCGCTCTCGAGGTCACGGTAGCATTGCAGTTTTCAATGTCACGTGGTCACGTGTTTCCGTAACATTACAAATACAGTCAACGCCGTCTAACTCAACTTTTTCTATTAGAGGCTTCTAAACAAAAACGTTCGACATTAATATTATATTATTTGGAAACAATACACGTTCTATAAGAATCCAATACACGTACATCTGTCCAGGTATTCTTTAATATAATTTTTGGAATTCTTTTCAGCCACATATTGAATATTTTTATTTTTAACCTCTCAGCTGTGTGGTGAAAATTAGCCACACATCTTTTTTCCACCCAATATGCGTCATACACAGTGAAGTGGTTAATTATAAAAATTGCATAATTTTCCAAATAAAGTAATTGAAAAAAGAAAGAACCGTAAAATTCCGTCAATAGATTTTTTTAAATGCCAATAAAACGTGCACAGAGCTGTAGTGATATGAGGCATTTTGTACAGCGATGTTCACCTTTATCCCGAGTGTAGAAACATAAACGATTCATATATAGATATAGATTATGTCGTTAGTCTATGATAGGCTAATCTCGAATGCAGCCGATATCCGTGTTTCATTTGACTGATAAGTAAACACATGGAGACAGACAAAGGCATGTGTTGTCTTTATCGTCATATATATATATATATATATGCCACCTCGTGTTCTCTGCACGATTAGTAATTTAACGAAAACGATAACGATGCATATTGTCTAATAAAACGAATTCTCTCTCTCTCTCTCTCATTTGTTACCATTTTAAATTCATCAATAGGTACATTTGATTAAAAATCAGGGATCACAAAAACAACTACATACTAATTTTCGTTAAAATATGCAATCGATTATTTTGTTGATCATGATTTGAATCCATCGATTTGAATTTTATAATTCGAATTCTAAGGAAATCAGTTAGCCTTATGGAAACTCTAATATGAATTTTTTAAAATCTGATAAATTATTTGTCTAGTGAAAATATTATATTCTTTAATTATAATTTGGTTTGATTTTATTTTGAGCCGATTTATTGGAAAATTCAGATTATTGATATTTAATGTCGTATTTCAATGTTCTACATTCGTCTACATCGATAAATTAAGTTACTCTATTGAGAATTTGCCGAATAATTTTTTTTTTTCATGATGACTAAAATCCTTAACGTCTTAGGGATTAATTTCATATTTTCTCAATCTCTGATGATTTTAAGTTGGTTCATTTTTCAATAATAAATTTCTTATTCCGACAGTCGGAGAAATTCCATAAAAAATAAAATTGAATAACAAAACTAGACCGTATAAAAAATGCAGGCAGTTGAGAAAAAAAAATCGAAAATTATTGCACGTGCACGTAATTGCGCGATATTTGAACGTCCGCGATAAATAAATAAACAGGAAACAGAGCCATAATATGCGAGCTAAACGAGTAATAAAAATGAGAACTCGCCTTCATTCGGTCAATTAATGTACACTTATTGGTAAACACAGAAAACCACATGAGTTGGAAATTTATGTAGTGTTTTCGAGTGGCTCATTTTATATATATATATCTATTTGTTATTGTGTCCTATGTTATCGTAAACGTGTTGATAGAGGAATAAAGAAAAAAAAAACAGTTTATGTATAAAGTGCGCAATTATTGCGAGAAAAACCTTGAAAAAATCGACGTCGTTGATGCACACGTATCATTGTAATGAACGTGACAGCAATCAATGAGTGTCTCCAAAGTGCAACGCCTACTTATCGCTCATGTGTCCTCATGCGTGTGATCTGGACTATTGTGCAGCTGTCCTATTTATATATGTATATATATATACACACACACATACACACACATATATATATATATATATATATATATATATATATATATATATATATATTTAAAATTTCTACCAACTACAGCTGAAAGAATATTAGCATCCAGCTTCCGTTATATATATGTATATATAGACACACACACATATATATATATATATATATATATATATATATATATATATATATATATATATATATACATATATATACACATATACACACATATATAACGGAAGCTGGAAGCTAATATTCTTTCAGCTGTAGTTGGTAAAATTTTTCTTCGTCTAAGCTTTCAATCGCTTCGACGACTACGTGATGCATGTATAATTTTAAGATCGGACATTATACACAAGGAAATATTTTCGTAAGATTCCTCGAGAATTTAAATAAAGTCGATCCCATTATACACCCAATCAAAGATATGCTGTAAATATTTTCAAATTTATACGATCCTGTGATACTATTTATAATTCGAACAATCTTGTTCCTATTGTTGTTAAGTTGAGAATTTACGAGGGAATTTAATTTGTAGGCTTGTGGAAACCGATGTGAGAATTTTTTTATCAATTTAATTATTTCTTACCTTCAATGTGTTCGCACGTCAAAAGTTAACGAAAATATTTGCTCAGCAAAAAAAGTTGATCCTGAAAAAAAAAATTGAAGGAATTTAGTTACATAGATTTATCCATTTTTTTCAGATAAATATAGTTAAGAATAATTAAATAATACTGGACGATCCTCCTCAGTAGATATACTCACTGACACTCATTGACACCTCATATGTGTACGAAAATTATATACAATTATATGTCTCGGGTGAGGGGGGGGGGGGGGGGGGAAATCGAGAGAAGAGATTGAGACATTTACTCAGGCGTAAATTTGGTAATATGAAGCATGAAACAAAAAATTAAGGTGGAGGCTAAAAAAAGGGCGGGATATTACAATATAAAAATCTTATAGAGGGAAAAATGTGAATAGCCTGATATATGTTTGAGGGTACCAGTAAGAGAGAATAAAAAAGAATTTCAGCGAGAATATATCTAAAATTGATGACTTCCTCTTATTTTTTGAGTTACCGGAAACAGAAATCCTTGAAAAATTATAACGGATCGAAGTCACAAGTTCGTTGTTGCAAGGTCAATTGTCTGCTTTTTTTTCTCTGTCAGACTTCATTTATCAAAAAAAGTGATAACAATTGTCTGCCCAATGTGGTTATCACGATCGTAAATTTATACAAATGCACTTGATGAATGTATTTGTTTCGAATCCTGCTTGGGGGTATCGCGTGTAGAAATTTCCTCGCAATTAGCCATTTAAATAATGGCTGTCAGCAAGGTCATATAGAAAAATATTGCAGCCACCGACACAGACACCTAGCACAGTGCATATTCATGATATATTATTCATTTCCAGGAGTGAGAGAATACTTAAAATAACGAACGTAAAACGTCGCTTGAAACTAAAATATATCTCAAAACTGCAGATCGAGGTTGCCAAACGAAGTAATTTAAAACTTGCTCCTTGCTCAAAATTCTTTCTAATTAAAAAAAAAATTAGCAGTAGATAATAAAGAAGAAAACTCGAGAATAACCATAAAAATTCAAACATTATTTATTATTTCATTCATTATTTATTAGTTCACTAATAAGAGCTAAAAAAATTATTCCAGTAAAAACATTTTTTGATCAGTAAAAATGAGTCTGTATGGCATCAATTAATTTATAAAAATTCTTTAAAGTCCCTTAAAGAGGCTTGCAAATAATGAGAAAAAATAATCGTCTTACGATTAATGCACAAAGCACAGCTGATTTTTTTTTGTAGCACCTTAACAGAGTTTGAAATTTGTTTTCTAGACGAGGAAAAAAAAAAAACTGTGACTTCAACAGGTTTTATGTATCGTTGAAAAGAACATGAATAAAATGCATTCAACTTTTTAACTTCACACTAATTTGCGCCTGACAAATGAAAAACTTTTGTTATCACACCGTTTATCGAGCAACGCAAAGCACTTGAGTGATAGCTCGCGGTTGAAAAGCTTTCATGATACTCAGCTTGTAGAAAAGTGTGCTCGCTATGATCAGTGCCAACTATTTCATGCATCTGACAATCCAAGGTCACCTTCGCAAATGTCAGTACTTTTTTTTTTATTTTTAATGAATGTGTTCATCGTATACTTGTCATTAATACGATGTGTAACTTCCGCTATTTTTTGGCTCTACACAATTGTAAATGGGTATTCATCCCTTAGCATTTGTTACTAAATAGTCCATTTTCCTAACAAGGTTTTGGTAATTTTTCAGTTTTCTAATTCCGAAATATTTTTTTTTTCCAGGTCAATAGAATATTGGAATGATATATATATATCGTCCCCGGGTCATAATTTCCCATAGGAATGTATCCTTTTTAATTCGAAAGTGTCAAACGTCATGAAAGAATTTATAGTGGTTTTTATTTAAAAGAATTAACATAAAATATTTTTTTGTTCACATGGAGGTCAGTTTAGATACAGATACAGTTCAGAGGTAAAATCGCTGACGGACGTGCTTGAAATGGCGAATGACGTTCTATCGCGCAAAACTGATAATTTTCTTTGTTTCTCCTTTCGGACGAATTAGCTAGCCGATCAATTACGCTGTTAGAGCTACTTCCCGTGATTATCAGGTGCTCGAAGTAATCATGACAATCTGTATTACTCATTTTTGAGCGTATCGGGATAACAATGAACTAAAGTCACGTAAAACGTAAGATAATTCTCGTTGTAGACTAATCGTAAGACTCAAATTCGAAGACCTTGGCACGATCTTAACAAAAAGTTCAATCTTGAATTTGAACTTGGGTCGTAATTTAGATCAGAAATCAATCCAAATTTCATCGACAATTCAAGTTTGAACTTAAATGCGAAATTAGGCGAACAATTAAAATGGACCTAATTTAAATTTAATTCTAAACCGAAGATTGAGTTTAAGGTGATCAAGCAGCGATCGTTAAAAATCTCGTAAACAATCCTATTCAGAGGTGATTGAGATTTTTATGATAAAAAGAGTCAGCCATATTTGTAAATCAGTCAGGCTTGTCGCGAAACTATTTTTTTTTTCCAAATTTCAACCGTCTATGAACGATACGTCTGTGTTGATTGAAAATTGCATAGAAAATTCCATACAAATAATATTTTGCATAATGCAATTTGAGCACAAGCACAAAAATGTATTTTCATAATGATTCAAAGTTTTCAGAACTTTCTTAAACTTTCGTCGAATTGGACATATCAGTCGAAAGATGAAACTATTTTAAATTTAAATGTGATATTAAATTTAAAAAAAAAAAATGATCATGGAAACTACAGTTGAACGAGTATGTAAAAAAATCTTCAATGAAATTGATAACTGAGAAGTCGTGGTATCCTCAAGTGTGTGACGTTATTCTGAAGAATCACTCAAGTTTATTACAATTTTACGATTTAGCTCTTTTTAAATAAGATGGAAATATTTTTTGGCAAAAAAATATTATCAGCAATGATGATGATAATCGGTAGATAGCGTGAGCTACAATCACGTGCGACCGTAATCGACTCGTGATATACATTGAAGCCTCTAAAATAAACGAGTTATTGCTCTTTCAAAATCGATGAAGATTTTTGCCCAATTTTAACTATTGTTTACGCGCAATTTAATTCCACCAAGTTAAAATAGTGAGGTTTGCGCAAAGTGACCAATATATGCAAAAATTTCCATTTACGTGGATCCTAATTCGGTAATGTTGTCGACTTCAATTTTACTTTAATTTATATTCGAGCCTAAATAACTCAACTTATCGTGAAAAAAAATCTCGTAAACAAACCCATTGATGATAAAGAATAATACATTTTTTTCGAATATATTTTCGAAATATTCTCAATACAAATTTTTGTTATGAATCTTTAAAAAAAATAGAATATATCATAAATCGAAATTTTGGAGAAAAAAAAATTGAGCTAATAAGCTGATTCTCTTTGTTACATTTTTTGCTCCCATAGCTCGAACGTTTATCGCATAAAAAAATCATTTTGTAATAACATGACGCGAGTCAAAAAAGACATAAATAAATTAAATATATAATATATTGTTCAGTTCTTGGGGTGTGAAAAATTATATCCAGCATAAACAGTGTTGAGAGTTTCAAGATGCAAGAGTAATACGAGAAAACCTGTCGCAAACAGGTGATGGATCTCTCGTAGTATCTATTATAGTATAACGTGAATTGGAGATATCATATGTTGAAAAACCTTGGGGGGTTTTACTATCAAATCTCTAGTATGTCTAGTATCTATATATATATATATTGAACCGTATACGGAGAGTAAACTATCAAATAACTATCAGTAACTATCAACTATATCGGGGAGACGCTATCAAATTTGGATACAGAAAAACAACATATGACACTCAACAAAATTCCAGTATAAAAAAAATCTTAACGAATTTTTCACAATTACACAATTCATTATAAAATTAATTTTGATTAATTATTCTTAGAATTTGATACAAAAAATCGGATTATATAAAAAATGAATTTCACAGTGCTTGGAAATAATTGTTAATTTTAGTGATAAGGATATATAGCTTTTCAATCTTACATATCAGTATAAAAAATATATCTGTAAATTAATAACAGTGGACGTGGTTTGTTTAATTAAATAAAAATTTACTGCGTCTAAATTTATTTTATGTCGAGTGAGGGGAATGTGTGTAATCATCGTCCTTCGTGGTAATTTTTTAAAATATTTGTGGATATTATAGACTGGAAGGTTTTTTTTCCAAAAAAATTAAGTTTCTGCCATTTTTATATTACCGGTAGTTATGTGTAAAGTTATATATCTGCCTGTTGAACTTGTTGAACTTAAACGACTAGGGAGTCGTTGAAAAGAGTGTGTGCGAAAATCTAAAATTATGACAAATTATCCTCTCGACGTTTAGTACAAAAATTCACGATTGCGATTTTTATTAGCAATTTTATCGCGCTTAGTGAAATAAAGAATTGCATTGATTTATTCATCGTGTAAATGCTTGAATTGTGTGTAAAACAGATTTACTGCTAGCTAGAAAGTTAATAATTAACATTTAATTAAATAATTTCATATTTCCGAATTTAACCTTAGATTCGAGTTAGATAATTATATTTATAAAAAAAATTATCCGAGTTATATGTATGATAACGTATGAACGATTTGAGGAAAAATAATTTTCCACAAGGGGATACGCAGAATTCATTACCGATCTCCTTTCTTTTGGAACGAAACTCGACAGAAAAAAAAAACAAGAAAAATTTCATAGCTTTAAGATTTTTTTTTTCGGTTCAAAGCTTTTTTTGATTTTTTGGGCAAATACAAATAGGCTGGGAGAAAATCTTAAGATTATCAGAGTGATAAAATTATTTAGATTGTGAGAGAAATGTAGAGAATTTTTTTATCTTATGCAATATAAGGCACCCAGCACATACGCTGATAGATCGAACGAGCGATTTGTATACCAATTGATAAACTACCTTACGAGATTGTAACATCGTTACATGGGTACTCGTTGGATACTTACGAAACTACCAAGGTTTTAAAGTCATTATCTACTTCAGTGCTAGAGGCCGTTTGGAAAATTAATCCCCCATTAGGCCATACTTGATCACTGCACGGTAATATTAAAATAGACAATCATTCAATGACCAATTAGAGCTTTACACATTTTCTTCTACGCTATTTATCAGAAACTGATTTTGAACAAATGCAAAAAAAAAAAAACGTCACAGTTGAGATTAAAATTTTATTGTTCAGGCATATCACAACTCAACATCCCACATTCAAAAACTATATGTAAAGTTTAAATAAGTAAAATATTCAAGAAGACTCTACAAAAGTCTTTTTATACTTAAAAAATTGAAATTTAGGGCAGGAATTATATTATTTAATTTTTTAAGCTTCATTGCAGTTTATTTTAATCTCTAAATAATGGGACAAAAATATTATGAAATAATTTAATAGTTACTAGTGTTATGATCAAGAAAGAGGAAAAGTTATCCGGAAAATTGAATACTTTTCATGAATATTTTATTTAAATGGTCACTAAAAAATATTCTTAAGGGGGAAGTAATGATAGATTAACGAGAGTAATATACAAACGCATTTCTAACGCTTAATTGCTAACTATGCTATATTGAACAGCTAAAGAGCTGTTTGGGTTTCTAAACAGGTATAAATAACAATAATTATCGCGTTTATGCAAAAGACGTCGCGTCTCATAAAATTATGGAGTGTTAATGGAAATGTACGAGCACTCGTGTATTT
Organism: Dyspetes luteomarginatus; assembly: GCA_963669185.1. NCBI lineage: Eukaryota > Metazoa > Arthropoda > Insecta > Hymenoptera > Ichneumonidae > Dyspetes > Dyspetes luteomarginatus. Next base: position 9,792,724 of record OY769912.1, read on the forward strand.
ATGAATGACGTACGAATAACGTTATGAGTGATGTAGCATAAAACGCGTTCAATAAATATAATATAATAAAAGAGTTTGCAAAGACATGTTTACAGACTTTGAAAAATATTTGTTATTATTATTTTTTGTTTAATAACAGAACAGCAAATCCTTGAATGTTGATAATATGTAATAATTATAACAGCCATAAAAAGCTTGATATCTAATTATTTTTTTTTAACATGTGCTGAGAAGTTGGACAACATTTTTCGTGGCAAAGATACGTAAGAAAAAATTATTTAGAACTTGCTAATAGAAGAAATGAATATCTGTTTGTTCAAACAGTTAGATCGGGAAAAAATACTCGTTTAGTCTGAGTAACATGTACTTGTCCCGAGACTCTACCAAATTTTTCCATAAGTATTAAGGGGCAGGTTTGGGTTTGTCGTAGTGAAATTTTCCCCACCATAATTATCGTCATATACATTATTGAGATTCTCATGCTTCTCGTTAATATCTTTTTGCGAGTTGACTAAAAACTTTTGTTAAATTATACGTCCAATATCCTCAATCTGCATAATTATACAGTCCTTAGACTTTCAGATTTTATCGAAATGCCTTTAGACCAAATAGATATTTATTTTAATTTTATTGTACTTTAAGATTTTAATTGTAAAAATGCACTATTGCATATATTTTTTAATTGAAATTCTCTGTGTCATAAAAAAACTACTGTAAAAAATTGAAGCCATCCAATGCCTCGTTAATATCTTTTTGCGAGTTGACTAAAAACTGTTGTTAAATGATACGTCAATATTCTCAATCTGCATAACTATACAGTCCTTAGACTTTCGGATTTTATCGAAATGCCTTTAAAACAAATAGATATTTATTTTAATTTAATTGTAATTTAAGATTTTAATTGTAAAAATGCACTATTGCACTATTGATCTGAGCAACAATTTGTAAGGTATCGGGGCAAAAGGAACGAACCAATAATTATTCATTATAGTGCAATGGAAAATACTCGCACTTTTCAGTCGAGGGTTTAAGTACAGAAGGAAAAATACCCGATGCAAATAAGCGTGAGCAGTTACAACACAAAAATTGTGAATGAGCCATATTCAAATTCTCAATCTCAATAGGCCATACCATCCCTTGTGAATGAGCCATAATCAAATTCTCAATACTTCATTTTAAACCAAACGATATTTTTCATGTTATAAAATAAAATATTTAATATTATTCAAATTCTCAATCTGAATGCGCCATACCATCCCTTGTGAATGAGCCATAATCAAATTCTCAATACTTCATTTTAAACCAAACGATATTTTTCATGTTATAAAATAAAATATTTAATATTATTCAAATTCTCAATACGTCATTTTAAACCAAACGATATTTTTCTTGTTATAAAATAAAATATTTAATATTATTCAAATTATCAATCTGAATGCGCCATACCATCCCTTGTGAATGAGCCATATTCAAATTATCCATACTTCATTTTAAACCAAACGATTTTTTTCATGTTATAAAATAAAATATTTAGTATTTAAATATATCTTTAAAAAGTCATATTTGGCAAAAATTCAACTAAATTTCATATACATTACGTAATAAAAAACAAAGAAACAAACAATCCTGAAAATTTACATACTGCCTTTTTAAAAAATTGATGAAAATTGATCGATGTACTATAATATTATTAGGGTGAATAAATTTTTAAACATTTAAAAAACGGGGCTTTAATGAAAAACAAAATGAGCAATTCTCACCCGTTTGAAGTCTTCGAGAACAGCAAATTCGATTCTGGGCCGATTTTTATAGCTGGCACAAAAAAAAAACTGATATGTAAGAAACACCTGACGATTCGATGAACGTGCGAGCCTCGGACGATATGCCAAAACCGCCGATAGCACTATGAGAATGCGCGATACTGGCGTTTCGTTAAAATTTACCGACATTTTATGTAGGAGAATCGGGCAAGCATCGCGCAAGCGCGTTTCATTGCGACCCCACACTCACGATTCCTCCATCATCTAACCAGCAACGACAGTAACCCACGATCGAGTTGGTATAATCGACACAGAGCCCTCCCCGCGTTATTCGAGAGCACGGAGAGGCCTTCATGGTCGTCGATTGCTTTTAGCTATTTGTCTCCACTTTCATGATATAACTAGATGATCAAACACGCACCGGCGATCACGGGATCATCGCTATATAGTGGACACGGGGGGGTAATGAGAGTCATGGAAAAACGAGCGTTCCTTTGCTAAAAAAAAATCCACAATTCATACTGAAAATTCTGTCAAACTTTATTTTCTTCGCCAATGAAAATTTGAATAAAAACGTGTACTTGAGGATATTTTGGGATCGCTGACTGCGAATCTGAAGTACCCTAAAAAAATTCACAATTCATACCAAAAACTCTTTAAAAATTTTCTTTTTTTTTTTCGCCAAAAGAAAATTTAAATAAAAACGTGTACTCTTGAGGATATTTTGGGATCGATGAATACCAATGTGAAGTTATACAATCGAATTTTCTAAAATTCAAATTCGTGGCTAAAATAATTTACGAAAATCGACGCAATTAACGAATTTCCATAAAAATCAGTACTTTGTATGAGAATTTTTATTGAGTGACAAATCGAAAGTCGACATTAATTCGAAAAACATAATTAGTATATAAAAATATGAGTCCGAGAGAAATACATAAATTGGTCAATTTTCTGTTTGAACGTTTTCTATTAAATTGGGTAAAGACCTCGATTTTGGGAATGGTTATAAACTATTATTCGAAAAGTATTGCGAGCGACGCTTCGCGAAAAGCCACCTAGCGGAATTCTAGCGAAATGCCGAATTCTACACGGGTCGTTTCATTACAATTTTTTTTTCTTCGTTAAATTGTCTCTCGTCAATACGAGGGAGAGATCATCGACAAGACTTTGCCTGGTTTAAAAAAAGTTTTTCATCAATTAGAGTGAGGGATAGGCACTGGCAGTGGCGACAACCAAGGTCGATTTTACGCTAAATAAAATAATTATGATATTTTTGTATCTGTTCAAACATTCCGGTCCAACGTTTGTGTTATGTAATCGACTTCCTCAAGTTAAATGTCAAGCCTGTCTAAATTCACGACCAAGTGATCTCATAAAATCAAGTCCCAAAATAAAGGGCCTCTGAATTTTTAATACGGTCCCAAATGACCTCAAATAATCACGTGCCAAGTGGCCAAGAGAATGATGCAGACGTCAACCAGGGGGAGGAAGAATATCCAGGCTAAAAAAAGTCCCAAAGATCCTCCCTGAATAGAGGCCCATGGTGGGCCCAGGTAACTTTATTACCGATTGATTATTTTTGTACTGATAAATACGATGATTTCAATCTCCCAATATCCCTGGGATAAAAAGAGCATCGTAATATTTTTAATTCGCAAAAAAAAAAAAAATAATAAGAGTCGATTGCTTCACTGCAAAAACTTTTAAGTATTTCCTGTAGAAGCAATAACAAACATCATTTGGAGCTTTATTTCAGGGAGAAAAGTTTGTTTTATGACGAGAAAAATGGATTTTTCTCTTAAGTGACCCCCATTACCCCAATCGCTGCTAATATATATATATATATATATATATATTGTGGTACATGATACATTCTGTATGTAGTACAAGTATGCATGCCTTCCGTCCTAAAACGTGATCTCGGTAACTGGACAATATAATGCACGCAATCTCTCGCACCGCCTAATTTAGCTCCAATCATTGTACTTGATCTGCGAGATAGTTCGACGTGGGTTATCAAACACGTCTAGCCTAGTTCACTTCCACATCGTATGATCTGTTCTTTTTCGAAATAATCCTGACTTTGTTCCATCATTATTTAACGTATAATTTTCGTGATTTTGTTAAAAAAAAAAGTTTCATGATTATGATGTTATTGTTTCTCAATTTTTTTACCTCAGCCTTGCCACGTACATAGTTATGTTACCGGATGCCGATTTATACTCAAGTGCATCGAGAAAAAAAAGGTTACCCATATAAAATAAATTAAATTGACTTTGAATTTGTGGACTAAACACAGCTCATTGTCAGTAAAAGCTGGATAACTGATGAGTACTCATTATAGTCGACGAAATAATTTTTTCGTAATTTTGTTGAAAATAAAAGTTTCATGATCAGGATGTTTTTTTTCTCAATTTTTTTACCTCGGCTTTACCACGTACATAGTTATGTTATCGGATGCAGATTTATACTCAAGTGCACTGAGAAAAAAAGAGTTACCCATATAAAATAAATTAAACTGACTTTGAATTTGTGGACTAAACAGCTCAGTTACAGGACTTTTACTGCTTAATTGACTAAACAGTAAAAGCTGGCTAACTGAGTACTCATTATAGTCGAGGAAATAATTTTTTCGTAATTTTGTTGAAAATAAAAGTTTCATGATTATGATGTTTTTTTTCTCAATTTTTTTACCTCGGCTTTACCACGTATATAGTTATGTTATCGGATGTAGATTTATACTCAAGTGCACTGAGAAAAAAAGAGTTACCCATATAAAATAAATTAAACTGACTTTGAATTTGTGGACTAAACAGCTCAGTTACAGGACTTTTACTGCTTAATTGACTAAACAGTAAAAGCTGGGTAACTGAGTACTCATTATAGTCGAGGAAATAATTTTTTCGTAATTTTGTTGAAAATAAAAGTTTCATGATTAGGATGTTTTTTTTCTCATTTTTTTTACCTCGGCCTTGCCACGTATATAGTTATGTTATCGGATGCCGATTTATACTCAAGTGCACTGAGAAAAAAAGAGTTACCCATATAAAATTAATTAAATTGACTTTGAATTTGTTGATAAAATTGTTATAAAGGCCGAGTAACTGAGCACTCATTATAATAGACGATTTTTTTTTTTTTTTTTAATGATTAGATAAATAGTTTAACGAATTTATAGTTGGGTTAACGCGTTACCCGTTATCGTCATGATAACTAAATGTGCCTGATAACTAAATGAGTGAAACGGCTTAAAAACTCACATGGAGGATCAGCATGACAAACTCTGAAGGAAATCAAAAAATTTCGTGTAATGGCTTCAACTCAGTTGTCTTTTAAGCATCATGAAGCAATGCAGAGTGGATTCTGGCAAATAAAAGTTAAACGCTCTCTTCTCACTTCGGTTACAGCATCTTTTTAGTGCTAAATTCAACGAAAGGTATTTCTTTTTTATTGCGTTTTTCAAATGAAATAAATATTGATGACCGATCATTTTATAATTATCATATTTTCTCGAGTTTTATTAAATCTATAGAAAAAATCCACAATTCCTGTTACATTTTCCTATTCCATATTAAATTATACAATGACTCATGTATTTCATCTCGACGACTCAAATTTTCAAAATTGATCGTGTCTTCATTGGTGTTTCTATTATTATTTCTACTGATATTCCCATTTTCACTCTCATCTTTTTTATAATTCGACTCCCATTTTAATTAGTATATAAATTGTGATTCCCATTATATCGAGCACTGCACTAAATTCAACGAAAGGTGGTTCTTTATTATTAAGTTTTTCAAATGAAATAAATATTGATGACCTGTCATTTTATAATTATCATTTTTTCTCGAGTTTTATTAAATCTACAGAAAAAGTCCACAATTCCTGTTATATTTTCCTATTCCATATTAAATTATATGTTCAATGGTATTATAATAGAGCTATATATTAGAGGGATATTCACGCAATGGCTCATGTATTTCATCTTGACGTCTTGACCTATTACATGAAAATTATCTTTGCGACGAAGAAAAAATCAACGAATTCAATGATAACCCTTCATGGGCGACCATTCGCCCTATACTGTGCAAATGTATGAATTGTACAATGTCATTTGCTGGCAATCTAATTCAAGCAATATTATTTACATGGAATTATAAAAATGTCAAGATAATAAAATCGAATTAATTTTTTAAAATTTTCCGAATAAAAAATGCTTTCATGGTATATTAATAAAGTAACGAGCAAGCTGAGTAACTTTTGGCTGGTGTGTCTCGGCAACTTACAATAAAAGTTTAGATGATTTCAGACTGCAAAACTCACAATCAGAAAATAATCCATAAAATGTATCGAAGCTCTTTAAATATTATTTAAATATTTAAATATTTAAATATTACTAATACCCATGAAGATAGAGGTCTACCTTCGTTGCTAATACTAATATTAAATACTAATATGTAGAATAAAAGGAGCATATGAAAATATGTCGTCAATGCTGAATTGAACAATGTTGGTGGGGAAATGTTGCTTCTGAATTTTGATAAATGACTTGAAATTAAGCAAAAGGTCGAGCACAGCAGCGTTGACGGTGACGTGTATGTTGGAAGGTGCATATGAATCTCGTTAAGCCGAGGACAGCCGGACGGTCCCACGCTGTTGTTGATGGATCTCCTCTCTTCTATGACCACATCCGCCTCGCAATTCTCCATCAGTTCTTCCCATTCCTCATCCCTCGCTCTTCTCTTCCACAAATTAATTTCTGCTCACAATCAAACACTCCCCTGGCTCGGTACTCTGGCTCGGTTCAACCAGGGAGATTCCCCGGCTGTACGCCGCGTCGTGTATAAAATCGACAACGAACTACGCGATCTCATTTGACGAGGCAAAAGCTCAGAAATATAACACCATTGACGCACGACATTGTACATATAGCTGTAACCTTAATTATTCCTGAGTTGGAAAAAAAAAATAACCGTTTGCGGAAAACAACCTTTGACCCTCAGAGTATAGCTCGACTTAGAGAATGGCGTTAGTTTCATCCAGATATGCCAATTATTTCTATTCCTAAAGGCACTTTGAAAATCGGGGAAATGAAAGGCAAAGGGCAACCCATGGAAAAAATCGCTCGTTCAATTTGAAAAATCTTGAAAAAATATTTAAAAAAATGCCAGCTCAACGAATCTAGCAGCATTTTAAAGCTTGAACTCTTGGGATTAAAATGAAAAAAGAAAAAATTCGCTATCTCTTAAAGGGGCAGAGTTACAGCAATTTTTGTTAATGAACTTTTTTAGGGCAAAATGAAAAAAAGTGAAAAAATAGAAAAAGAAAAAAATTAAATAGTTAAAGTGACCGGTCAACTTTAATATAGGTCTGCCAACTCAAGCAAATTCTAGCTTCGCTGTTAAAGATCTGAAAATTCTGCACAATTTCCTTCCATGCAATGTTGAAATGTCATTGAATTTCCAAGAAAATCGAAAAAGGGTAGCCAGTAAATGGATTCGATTCATCAGGAATTGTCCTTGTATATTTATTGAAAACAATTCACGTCATAGTTTTCCTTTAATACATCACGATATCGTATAAATTGTCCATTCGCGGCTCGCATCTTTCAAATTTCCCGCTCGAAAAAACGATAATTCCGACGAGTGGCGGCAGCACCATCGGCTTCGTGTGAAAACACCCAAAGTGTCTCTCACGTCAGCCATCATGATAATCAGTGCATGCATTGTGGCGATGAATGGCCGCCTCAATTCAGTGTGTGCTTATTCTTTTTTCCCCGTAATTCATTTTTTCACTATTCAATAATACGTGTGTGAAATTTTATCCAATATCGAATTAACAATTTGGTGAGTTATTTTCGCAATGTCGATTGAATCACATCCGGTCAAATTATATCATCGATTATTCGTGAATTACTCGAGAGTGTCTTTTAGTCATGGAGAACGTGCTCAAATAATGTTACAACCGGTGATTTGTTATTTTCATAAATGATAATATTTCATTTTGTTCCATTTTGCATGATAAATTTGTCATACTTAATTGTCAGCCGGTAGTTTTTCTTTCGTAAAGTTTGCTATTCTCTCTCGGCTGCTCGGTCTTCGATTACGACGTCCATTCCTCGCATACACTATATATATAACACTGGCTTATGGTAGCACGTATTATACATATATTTCTTACCCCGAGAATATATTGCCAATCTCAAGGTTCGCGTCTTTAAAATTCAATGAAAATTGGCACAAAGACAAAAATTACAAACTTTAAAACATCTCAAACAGCTGATTTTCAAATTGATGATCCCGAATTTCATTTAAATAATAAAAAATTGAGCTATTTTTTGTCCCCTCACTGACTTGCCGAATACATTGCGAAAGTCATTTAGCCTAAAAAAAAAAAAAATCATTCACTTTTAGCATGTATGAATATTTTTATTATGAAAAATATCGTGCACTTATCCTGGTGACGAAATTTTCAAAATATCCTTGAAAATTTTCTATTTTTAGTGGTAACCAATTTTCCATTGAACATCTCGAATTGGGTTGAAAAAATTTTAGTTCGAAGTTGAGCTTGTGACATGATAACCTTTGACACTAAAACGTTATCAAATCCTCGTCAGTTGCTAAATCATTTCGGATAATATTAATTATGTTTGTTAATTCAAAATTTACATCAGAGCGCGGAATTCGCTAAAATAATTATTCAATTTTTATTTACGAAAGATAATTTTGCCTTATCAGATAATTCGAGATCTGAACTGAGGATAAGGAAAGTCTCGCTGCTTCTATAAAGGTGGTGCTAAAATGGACAAAGGCACGGACGGGCTAATTTTTCGACCAGAGGTAAACAACGGCTCGGATGACGCAGCAATGAGCGTCGTTGATAGTGACGAGAGAATCGCAATTCTTGATGCTGGAGCTCAATATGGCAAAGTTATAGATCGAAGAGTTCGAGAACTCAACGTTCAAAGCGAAATTTTGCCACTTGACACACCGGCTTCGACTCTCATGGAGAAGGGATACAAGTGTGTACATAACATAATTTATTTCCTAAATGGTTCATTTAATTAAAATGATGAAAATTATTGAAAACTAATCAAAATGAAAAAATGTTATGCGGACATTAATGGAATTAGTTGCCCAATTTTTTGGCAATACATTCGATTTTTTCCACCATTAACACGTAAATAATAGAGAATTTATATTTAAAAATATTCGATGTATAAAAAGTACGGAGTTAGCAATTCATAACGAAGAGACAACAAATTTTATAATATTTTGGCGACAAATTTTTTTTAAACTATTTTATTAATCACTTTTTACCATTGTTATTGAAATTCGGCATTCTTGGTATCTTCAATTCAAATCGTTTATTATTTATTTTTGTCTCATTGGCATACACTACAGTTCATATCGATTTTTTATTTTTTATTTGAATGTAAACATAAAATTGGGATTAATTACTCCACGTGTTTATAACATATACAATAAAAAATGTCTCGCTTAACATGAATCGAGCTGATTTTTATTAGGGGTAAAAAAAATCCTTTTTAAATGATCATTAGAATGGCATTAGAATGGCAGATTTTCGAAAAAAATCTTTTTACAATATTTAAGGTCTTATTCGATATATTATAAAATTGGTGGCCAATTATGAAACGCATTGAGCTTTTTTGGGAGATAAAAAAATTTGTGTGAAGGGGGAAACGGTACATGCTCTGATTGGCCATGTGCGTGTTTTCTCTGAAATTGTTGACATTTCGAGAAAACGCAGGGCTGTCGTCTTCCAGTTATCGTAATAATCTAGATGACAATCTTTTTTTACTCGAAATCTGAACTATTTTGGAGGAAATGCGCAGCTATCTTTTTGCACACTTTAAATCACGTGGTAAATCCACCGTTTCATCTTAAAAGTCAACGAGAATGGCAAAATTTGTCTTAAACCCATTTACAAGCTTTTACGATCGTAAAAATTCAAAATATCCCCACAATTGCAAATAGAAAAGTTTTTTTCCAGAACACGAAAAATTTGAAATTAATAGAAAAAAACCGAAAAGAAATCGATTACAAAAAATTATAAAATTTTAGCTCAGTTGTGCATCATTCGAATAGGAAAAAATTAAATATTTCAAATACAAAATTTTCCACTGAAAAAGTTGTCAATAATTTCATTCGAATAATCATTTAAATACAAATTGCTCAACTCTGTATACAATCATCGTAAAAATGGCCATTTTCCAAATTGTGTTTAGCCTGATCGTTTAGTCAAATTGAATATTCGAGAGTAGCCAAGGTTGCTGATTTCTTGAAAGGCTTGGGTGCTCCATAACGAAATGTATTATGATCGAATTTCGTTAAACTTTAGTTTACAAGTTAAGCGCAGAACCGATTTTACTCTGCTTTCCGTTCAGACCACCCGTCAATCCCCATGGACTGACTTTGACCCCATGGAGCTTTGTGCATAGTTAAGACCACTAAATATAGTGGTCAGATTACTCCCATATTCTGCTTGAATGAGAAAAAATGCATAATAATCGATACTTAAATATAAGAATTAATAAAAACTGATTGAAAACGTCTAATGACTATAATTCTTATTATGAAATATCCAATTATCGATTTGCATAAATCATGTGAAAATTTTTAATATTCTCAGAGCTATTATTATATCGGGCGGTCCAAGTTCAGTTTATGCGGAAGATGCACCACGATACGACGGCGATATATTTCGAATAGGCATTCCAGTTTTGGGTATTTGCTATGGTATGCAAATGATGAACAAGGAATTCACTGGTACGATTGTGAGAAAAGATGGTCGTGAGGATGGTCAGCTTCCCATTGAAGTCGACACTAAATGTCTTCTTTTCAAGTGAGCAAGATTTTTCATTCATCTTGAAATTATGAAATTTAACGATAGGAGAATTTGGCAAATATATATATATATATTTTTTGTAATTTGTATTTTTCAGGGGTTTGGAGAAAGATCAAATGGCTCTGCTCACTCACGGCGATAGTATAGGAAGAATCGCCGAAGGCTTCCGAGCAATCGCAAAATCAGCAAATTTTGTAACTGCAATAGCGAATGACACGTTGAATTTATACGGTGTTCAGTTTCATCCAGAGGTTGATCTTACGCCAAATGGAAAAATTATGTTGCACAATTTTCTCTTTGGCGTTGCTGGTCTTATCGGAAATTATACAATGCAAGGTCGCGAAGCTCAGTGTATTCAATACATCAGAGATATCGTTGGTAGCAACAAAGTTTTGGTGAGAAGATTTTTTATTAAATTGATCCTCATTTTTTCTTACTCGTAAAAGAAACTTTATTTTAGTGAATTTTTTTATTTTTCCTGCAATATTTATGCGAGAGTGCTTAAAATGTTTCAAATAATCAAAACAGATTTAGATAAAAATTCTGGGAGCGCGTACAGAGAGGAAAAATTAGTCTCCTCTAAAATTGTAACTTATTAATTGAAATTAAATTGGATAAAGTTATTGATAATTTATTTTCATGGAAAACAATATTTTCAGTTGTTGGTTAGCGGTGGTGTCGACTCGACAGTTTGCGCTGCTCTCTTACACAAAGCATTAAACAAGGAGCAAGTTATTCCTCTGCACATCAACAATGGATTTATGCGCAAAGGAGAGACGCCATTTGTCGAGGAGAGTCTGGCAGAATTGGGTGTCAAGCTGAAAGTGATAAATGCGACTCATAATTTCATGCAAGGCACAACTTCGGTGCCTCTTGACACTGTTCCATTGGCAAACGTCAATGCGATAAACAACAAAGGTATCGGCGTTACTGGAGTTGGTCCAAGAACGAGATTAACAAAAACTCTTTGCGCCACTACGAATCCCGAGGAAAAGCGTAAAATTATTGGTGATGTTTTCGTACGTGTCGCCAATGACGCGATGGCCGAAATGGGACTGAAACCTGACGAGGTATTTCTTGGACAAGGAACACTCAGGCCTGATCTAATCGAGAGTGCTAGTTCTTTGGCAAGTGGTAAGAATTTCAACTCTCAAATCCTATTTCTACTTTTCATTCATAGAAAAAAAAAAAATAACAAGAATTTCGATGAAAAATTGGCTGAGCGAAATTTCGCCGAGATGTTAATAGTCGATTTTTTTTCAAGGTAAAGCCGATGCTATAAAAACGCATCACAACGATAGCGAGCTCGTAAGAGCATTAAGATCGCAGGGACGGGTCGTTGAACCATTGAAAGATTTTCACAAAGACGAAGTTCGACAAATAGGATGTGATCTTGGTTTGCCATCTCCTCTCGTTCAGCGTCATCCATTTCCAGGACCTGGTCTGGCTATTCGTATTATATGCGCCGATGAGCCATTTATGGATAAAGATTTCTCCGAGACGCAGGTAAAATTGTGTTAGAGCTCGAAAAGATGAATCTTTTGTTTTATTGTTTTTCTTTTATTTTGATTTTTTTTTTTGTATTGTTTTCGTCAGGTGATTGTCAAAATAATGGCAGAGTACGAACAAATGCTTTTGAAGAAGCATGCCCTGTTAAATCGCGTTGAGGGCGCCACGAGCGAGGCTGAGCGTCAACATTTACGAAGAGTATCGAGCAATCGTCACATTGCGGCTACTCTTCTGCCAATCCGTAGTGTTGGAGTTCAGGTAAATATTTGGCTGTCTTAAAATTTTGCGCAAAACACGAAATATTTCGAAAAAAAACAAAACCAAATGGCGAAATAATTACAAAAAAGTATTAAAAAAAAAACTGAGTCACCTATTTTTTTATTTAACTTAATCCAAGCTATTGCAAATATTTTACTATTTATTTTCTCTAACATTCGCGTATTTTTATTTCGTACAGGGTGATCGTAGAAGTTATAGCTACATAGTGGGATTATCGTGTGACGAGGTCACACCCGATGTTATTGAATGGGAGGATATGTTGTTCCTGGCAAAACTCATTCCCCGTGTTTGTCACAATGTCAATCGTGTTTGCTACGTCTTCGGATCTCTCGTTCAACATCCAGTTACGGACATAACGCCGACGCATTTAACATCAAACGTTATAGCGACACTTCGGCAAGCGGATCATTTAGCCAATCAAGTTTTGGTTTCCAATTTTTGCATGGGAGCCATTAGTCAGATGCCCGTAGTTCTTATTCCGGTGCACTTTGATCGCGATGCAGCATCACGAGTTCCATCGTGTCAGCGCTCGGTCGTACTCAGGCCATTTTGTTCTAGCGACTTCATGACTGGCACACCTGCCGTACCCGGCAAGGAATTGCCTATTCACGTGAGTTATTTCAATTCCCCCCCTCATTTTGTACCAAATTTGTCATGGGCTAAGAAAATTCGACGATTCGACGCAAGCGCTTAGGGTGGCAAAACATGGAACTTTGCCTCTGTCTAATCCTCTTCTATACGAGGCATTATGAAAAAATTTTATTCACGAAATTGATATTAGTTAATTATTAAAATCGGCTTGATAATTGAATAATAATCAATTACTATTTCAAGTCGAGTTAATAATTAAATACAAATTACTAATTCCATTTTTTGCAACTGAATGAATAAAATTCAAACAAAATATTGCTTCGTCCAAAGTTAAAGACTCTAATATTAGCTGGATCTGGGAGATCCAGTGCAGTCTAATTGTTAAGTAGCAATAAACTGTGATCTTAAGCTTCGAATGATTTATTTGTACTTTTTGAGCTTAATTTGGAAAAACAGCTCTTTGTTTTTTTCGACCAGCCATCAAATTTATCTGAAAATATTTGGTCATATTCAATTTTTTTCTTCTTTTTTTTCCAGGTGGTGAAGAAAATGGTGACCGAAATATCAACGGTGCCTGGTATCTCGCGCGTTCTTTACGATCTGACGTCAAAACCGCCAGGTACTACCGAATGGGAGTAATGAACACAAATCCCGATTCCCCCACCATCATCATCATCACCACCACCGCCACCACCACTACCACCACCACCACCACCACCAGCAACCCGACTCACCCCTTTCTATTTTTTCACCACCCTTGCGCGTAACGACTGCAGAAAAGTAACAAACAAACAAACAAAAAACTATATTTAAAAAAATATATCTATTACAAAAACCACTTGAGAATTAAAGGTTTAATGACTTTTTACCGTTTTAATTAGAAACCTAACGGGCGATACGGGATTCTAATCTCTCGATATCTATGCATATATATGCATATATTGTTCCTTTTTGCAACAAAAAAAAAACAACAACAAAAATGAAAAAACAAAGAAAATATACATAAAGCAAATATTGTACGTCATTGCGCTGATTAAGAATGGTGGTATTGTGTATAACGTCGAAGGTAAGTATCACGTTTGCTTGTAAATATGTTTTTTTTTTGTTTTCTCTCTATTCCTCTCTTTTATTAGATCAATTGTATAAAATAGTTATTTATTAAAATTCCATAACTGTTACCGTAAGTCAAAAGACGATGGGCTTTTACAATCTTTAAGTTCGCACTCGATTTTCGGTAACATCATGTTGCTCTTGTATTCAATTTGCATATAACGTTGAACGTGATAAACCGTTCGTCTGTAGGTCTCATGCCAAACGCAACTTCCAGTTTTCGTGATACATCTATTAAAAAAAAAAAAAAAACACACACAACATGTAGCGAATCAATGTAATTTTTATCTTAATCACGTTTTGTTTTATTACGAAAAAAAAAAAAAGAAAGAAAAAAAAATCATGAATAAGTAAAAAAACAAATATTTGTTCCTTCATTATACCCGAGTGTTTGTCTTTTTTTTTCAACTATCTATATATCCATTTATTATAATAACTATTATATATATATATATATTATAATTCTATTGTGATGCATACAGTAAAAAAAAAAAGAAAAAAAAAAGATGAATAATGTTTCACCTGTGCATGGTTTTCAACAAAATGTGTAGATCCTCGAGACGTTTTTTCTTCGGAAGCATGCTGAGAAATGTTGCAAGTGATAATAAATCTATCTCGTTAACATTGTCGCTGTTAGATATCCACGTTCGTATCTGCATTTTTACCTTTAAAAAACAAACGAAATTAAGAAATACACGGAACAAATTCACGACTTTTAACTTGTTTTTTTTGTTTAATCCCTATTAAAAAAGAAACAAAAAATAATAATACCTGTTCGAGGGGAAGTGTAAAAAGATAATTTACAAGACTCGTGAGCATCTCTTGCTCTTCCGTTTTTGCTCTGTTTCCGATAAAACTCGAATGATGGGAAATAATCTCTTGGCGCCGTTCGCACGATCCACTTTTACCATCAACATTGAATTCGTTTTCTAAAAATCTTCCGCTCGTACAATTTTCATTATTTTGAAATTTTCCATCACTCTTCATGGTCTCAATTTTTCTCGTTACTTCCGGTGATTTTTGCACGTTTCGTCGATCATTCGAGCTCTTACCATTATTCATAATTTTCTTTGACTTTGGCAAACGCACATGTTTCTTATTCAATTTCGATGAATTACGATTTTTTTCTATTTCATTATTTATTGCGGAATTTGATTCTGCCAATTTTTTCATTTTTTCTTTCTTCTTCGCCATGCAATACATCTCAACATCCGTCTTCATGTCCTCTGACAAAGCAGCCAAAAATTCAGGATCAACTTGTGAGAATGATACATTGGCATCATCTTCAATTTTTCGTTTGTCATTTGGTCGATTATTTTGTTGCTCATTTGTAGCTTCACTTTTTCTACCCTCACTCGTCTCAATGTCGTTTTCCCGATTCTCAGCTTGCTTATTGGCCTTGTACTCGTTTATTATTTCATTTCTAATGTCTTCGGGCAGTTCAATGAGAACCGACATATCGATATGCTCGATTGGTGGCATTTTTGCTTTGCCACATTTACCGGAAGTTGATTTTGCGTGCTTGAAATATTTTTCTTGAACAGTCTGACGTGATTTCAATGATTTTGTCGATTCTTGCTGAGATTTTTCAGTTCTTGCGCCAGCGAGAATCTCATTTCTGATATCTTCGGGCAATTCATTTAATATTGATTGATCGATATTCGTAATTGGAAGGATGTCCTGGGAACGAATTGACGTTTGTGGATTAAAATTCTTCTCTTCTTCGTTATCAGGCGCGGGATCAACTTGAGAATGACCTCTGATGATTTTGCTTGCTGCACTCGTCGAAGGTTGTGGTTCTTGATGACAAGTGGGGCCGCGACGATCACCACGGAGCTCGAGTATTTCTTGTTTTATATCCTCGGGTAATTCAGCCAATATCAATTCATCGATATCATCTATTTTCATTATTTCCGACGAAATTTTTCGATTCTGATTCGATAAATTGTTGCCATTCGTGAAAAGTTGTGCTTTGGGCACGAGAAATGATTTTAAGCTTCCTGCCTTTGACTCTTTTCTTTCCACGGTCGATCCAACTGACTTTTCATTGTTATTTGAACCAGGCAGAGCTGAATTTGCGGTCGAAAGAATTACTTCGTTGTTGGATCTTCGAGACGTTGCTGCTGTCGATTCGACAACAGATTGCTTCGATTTGCTAATGAAATTCATCATATTCGCATTTCCTGAACGTTTTGTAAATGATTCGAGTCGAGAAATTTGAATTCCTATTCCACGAATATCCTCGTATGGCTGCTGCATCTGATTCCACAGTGAAATAACTTCCCTGGTGAAATTTTATTACTCTCAGAGAAATTTTGGTAATCGCCAAAATAATTGATTAATTATTGAGTGTTGACACTTTTTATTTTTGATATAAACCTAAGCAATTTTCCTGGTAAAATTGTTACATTGACTATAAATTTCTAAATCTCTCTTTTTGTAGTTCATCGGACGAAAAATGTATAACTTATGGAAAATACTTCGTACACAAATCGACACAAATTATAATGCATTACAATATGATATAAATTTAGAAGAAATCAAAACTACCGAAAACACAAAGAAGTCGCAATTTTGCTGGCTCAAAATGATAATTTGACTGAATTATAAAAATCGTTTTTTTTTTTTTTTTTTTCATGCTTACCTGCTGATGATAACCGGATCATCAATGGGAGCTATGAGATTTTTAGATTTCGTAAAATTGTCACAAACTCCATGACCCATAAATTTGATTGCTTCCTTTGGAGCGTCTTTGGCTCTTACCATTAATTTCAACGTGACTGATCGGCCTTTGACATTGGCTTTGTTCAAACGGTCGCAAACTTCTTGTGATAATTGACGTAAAAAAATGTCTGCCTCATTTTCGCTCTCAAAACGAATACCGTAATTTACTTCAGCGGAAACGGATTTTCTGACATGTTCAATAGTCAGTTTTGAATTGTCTATTCCTCTGCACATATTGTACAACATTTCACCATTTTTTTTGCCAAATTCTTTTTGCAATATGCCAAGTGAGATATCGTGCAAATCGCAACAAGTCCGTACGTTCATTTTGTTCAATAGTTGCATCGTTGAATATCCAACTCCTGCAAATTGCATTTGGTTTGAATTACATGCTGGTCCCATCAATTTGAATTTCTTCTCTCTCAAATTTACTTTAAGCGAGAGTCTCGTTTTTACAAAAACCGACCTCGAATAATTTAAACCAGAGTGAAATGAATTTGATTTTTTTCAATGCCCTTAAATAAGTCAAGTAAATCGACCTTGAATTATTTAAGTCTTAAGTCAATTTTACAAAAAAAAAAATCCACTGTGAATTGTCCTTCATTGATTCGAGCGAGAAACTCAAAGGAATTTTACAACTGATAGTGAATCAACAGTCGCGAGGCAGTTCGATTAAATGTCTACGGTAAATCGTCCTTAAATGATCTAAGCGAAAGTCTGCATTTTGGGTATTTTAGATTTGAACCGATTTAAAGTTGCCCTAAAATCATTCAAGAAAGGCGAAACGGATAAATGGCAAATTTGCTGTGATTGATTCTCACGAGAATCGCAAGATAAATTAACTAAAACGCAACTTAAAATTATGCAAGCGAAAGTCGCAATGCGATTTAACTAAAAGTCGACGCAAAATCGACGATCACCAATTAGCTGATAAGTTTTTTATCTGCGAAACTTGGTACACTCATCAATGACATTATTCAAGCGAATATACTAACCGGGGAGGTCTCTAACGACCATCGAACCAATGTAAGTTTTAAATTGTGAGCTTTCCAAATGAAATTGACCATCGGGTTTGGCCTTACGAGTTGCCAAGCGAGCCTGCAATTTGTTGCATCCAAAACCCGTTGAAACGGGACAGCCAGTTTTTTTTTTAATCTCATTGCGGATTATAGAAGCAAATTGGAGAGGAGTCAAGTGAGATTGCACCAGGACATATGTAATATCGGCATACATTTCGTCACAGCTAACAGCCTCGATGGACAGCGTGTAGGACGCGACTGTATCGTAAAGAGCGTAAGAAACTTCTTTGTACCCCTCAAAGTCATACTGGATTGTCTTCAAGTTTGGGCATAACTTGAGAGCTTGACCGAGAAACATTCCATTTTTAACGCCAGCCTGTCTAGCCTCATAGGAGCAAGAAGCCACCTCTGACATAGAGCCATGTGAATCGTCAACGTTCTCGCCGTTGCCCGAACTCGTTTTTGCAGATTGCCTGTTGCCTTTAGCATGAGTCACGGCAATTGGAACTCCCCTTAATTCGGGCCTGTTCCTCAGACCAACCGATACGAAAAAACAATCCATATCAATGTGCATTATTATCGGCTCATTGGCCTTTTCTACTTCGGCCAACTCGATAGGAGGCGATTCGAACAAATCCTCATCCGAATCTGATTCGTCCTTAATCCCAGCACGAGGGTTTTCACTTCCGGCCAATCTTTTCAAACGACTCAGACTCGGAAAATTTCCATCGCTTTTCGCTCGTAACTCATTCACGTAATCCTTGAATGTTGCTCCCATTGTTGAGATATGATGCAATCGTGAATTGTTATAAAATTCTGACAAAAATTCAGAATTTTTCGTGCTCATAGCGCCATTGTTTGTTTTGCTAACGCTAGAAGATGCTTTAACGTCATTTTTTACGGCTGCAGCACTCGTCGAGGAAATTTCATTGGTGGTTTCAGCGATTTCTTCATGATTACTGCGATCACGATTTTCGTCTTTTGCAGTCGCCAGGGAAAAAATTGAATCTGATGTTTTTCCTGGAAATTGTAACTGTGGCTGGGTCTTTGTGCAATTTGAGTAAAGTACGTAAGGGCGCCAGTCAAGGAGCTTATCAGCCTTCAAGCTATCGGTGATCCATTGCGGCTTGCAGATCGGTAAGGGATTCTGCGATTTTCTGTACATTACGATCTTTGAATATGGCAAATTCGATGCTATAATGTGAGTGGTTATTCGTGGACGCATATAGTGATGATATATCCCACCATGAGCCATCATTAAACGTTTGAGCTCGTCTGCGCATGGATTTGTGTAACCATTTACGAATATTGCGATGCCAGAAAATAACGAAGTTGCGTCCTGAAATTCTTTCTTGGCCTGTTCCTCAAATTGCTCCTCAAGCTTCCCCTTCTTCGCTGCCATATACGAATTCTGAGATGCAAAGAGTTTTATGAAAACCAGGTGTAAAATGTTTGTGACAACGGAATTTAAAATATAGAGTAAAGTGAACGGACATATGTCGGGTAAAATGGGATACTCCTCTTTATTTAGGATAATGGGTAATTGTCGTGTATGAAACAATGATGGACTTTTATCGATAAATAAAAGATAACAATTTGAATAATATCGATTGCACGAAAGCTATGAAGTATAAACTATTAAGAATTCTGAGACGCAAAGAGTTTTATGAAATCCAGGTGTAAAATGTTTGGGACAACGGAATTTAAAATATATTAGGGTAAAGTGAACGGCCATATGTCGGGTAAAATGGGATACTCCTCTTTATTTAGGATAATTATACTTTCGCATGGAATTCGCTGGTTCGTGGCGGGTCCGCTCAGGTGGCGCATTAGTCATTTTCAATTTTTTCGGTAGTGGAAGCCCCAACAACAAAACATAACCTCTTTTTGATTTCCAATAATACTGTCTCAAGAGAAAACCAATTTTTAAACCGTTTCACAGCTTCATGAATTCCCACATCTTAACGAATTTATTTTAAAGTATAAAATTGTAGTGAATCATTTGAATCGGGCACTATATTGAAACGGTTTTGTACCTGCCTAAAGTTACTCGTCAGTACCGAGTAAATCAGAGCCAGATACACTGATCTGTTTGTTTTAATTTTAATGTATGTAATAAGAATTTTCTTCTCGTGCTTCCCGTTATTTTTTGTCTTCAGACTATTCGAGAATATATCACAATGATTTGTTTGATATCGAATTTTCTAGTTTACAAAAAATTGCGATTTAAAAAAGGCATTGAATATGGTCCTCTTCTTTGCCTACTTTACCCTATATCGCACATCTGAAGGCGAAAGGACTTTTAGATCCATATATGCAATAAAATGAATATACTTTACCCAATCTTCCAGGCCATTTTCCGCCCAATTCTTCTTTTTATTTTTGCTTGTGATGAGTGGTTGCTCGTTTGGTTCATTCTCCCGGAAACTCAAATTCTTTTTCTTTAAAGCCATTTTTTTAAATTTAGTTGGCCAGCCTCCTCGCGGGAGTTTGCGCCACACTCTTCGAACAATAAAACGAACATTAAACAAAAATGGTTTATTGCAACGCACGAACTCACAAGGGTAAAACCGGTAAAACACTAACAAGTACTGGCAACGAAGATTGAGGTCTATAGAAGCACAAAGCCTATAGCCCGCTTGGTTCCAATTTTTTAGTGAGTCAAACATACGCTAGGAGGCTCTAGTGTCGAACGATCGATATGCTCCGCCTTCTAGCTTCGATGCTCGCAGACATCTGGCTACGGTGGGGTCACGTAGTTTCCCCTGACGTCCCTCTCTGTGGCTTCCCCTACCGTCCCTCATTCTGCACCGCACGACGACGCGCGGCGGCGGACTTATGTTTACGAACAATGACTACATCCACACGACGAGCTTTATTCCAATTTTACTAACATCGATGTACTAAAATCGAGCGTAATGCGCGGTGTAAATAGCGTATTATACTCGAATTAACAACGTACTTGTAAATCGGAGTAAATTATTGAAACTCAAACCTAAGAACACCTAATCCAAGCGGGTACACAACATAAATATTACAATGCGCATTCAATATTCAATCAGTTCCGGTTGGGTTAGACGTCACTTCTGGTTAGGTCAGACGTTACTTCCGGTTGGGTTAGACGTTACTTCCGGTTGGGTTAGACGTCACTTGCGGTTGGGTTGGATGTCACTTCCGGTTGGGTTAGACGTCACTACCAGTTGGGTTGGATGTCACTTCCTGTTGGGTCAGACGTTACTTCCGGTTGGGTTAGACGTCACTTCCGGTTGGGTTAGACGTCACTTCTGGTCGCTTCGACGTCACTTCCGGTTGGGTTAGACGTCACTTCCGGTTGGGTTAGACGTCACTTCCGGTCGCTTCGACGTCACTTCCGGTTGGGTTAGACGTCACTTCCGGTCCCTTTGACGTCACTTCCGGTCGCATCTACGTCACTTCCGGTTGGGTTAGACGTCACTTCCGGTTGGGTTAGGCCTCACTTCCGGTTGGGTAAGACGTTACTTCCGGTTGGGTTAGACGTCACTTGCGGTTGGGTTTGGCGTCACTTCCGGTTGGGTTAGACGTCACTTCCGGTTGGATTAGACGTCTAACCCAACCGGAAGTTGGGTTAGACGTTTAACCCAACCGGAAGTTGGGTTTGGGTCACTTCCGGTTAGGTAAGATGTCACTTCCGGTTGGGTTAGACGTCACTTCCGGTTGGGTTAGACGTCTAATTCAACCGGAAGTTGGGTTTGGCGTCACTTCCGGTTGGGTTAGACGTCACTTCCGGTTGGATTAGACGTCTAACCCAACCGGAAGTTGGGTTAGACGTCACTTCTGGTTGGGTTAGACGTCTAACCCAACCGGAAGTTGGGTTTGGGTCACTTCCGGTTAGGTAAGACGTCACTTCCGGTTGGGTTAGACGTCTAACCCATCCGGAAGTTGGGTTTGGCGTCACTTCCGGTTGGGTTAGACGTCACTTCCGGTTGGGTTAGACGTCACTTCCGGTTGGGTTAGACGTCTAACCCAACCGAAAGTGACCCAAACCCAACCGGAAGTGACATCTAACCCAACCGGAAGTGACGTCTAACCCAACCGGAAGTGACGTCGAAGCGACCGGAAGTGACATCTAACCCAACCGGAAGTGACGCCTAACCCAACCGGAAGTGACGTCTAATCCAACCGGAAGTGACGTTTAACCCAACCGGAGGTGACATCGAAGCGACCGGAAGTGTCGCGAACTCGCCGGGAGATGGTGCTACCGTCGTGACGGGAAAATACAAATTTTTGCCTAGGAATTTTGCTGCTTCGCGAACTCGCCGGCAGATGGCGCCACCATCGTGGCTGGAAAATCAAAATTTTCGCTTTGAAATTTTGTAGCTTCGCGTACTTACCGGCAAATGACGCCACCGTCATGGTGGGGAAAACTCAAATTTTTGCCTTGAAACTTTGCACCCTCGCCAACTTGCCAACAGATGGCGCCACCGTCGGGTGGAAAATTAAAAACGTTGTCCTGAAATGTTGCAGCTTCGCGAACTTGTCGGCAGATAGCGCCACCGTCGTGGCGAGAAAAATTAAAATTTTGCCTTGAAATTTTGCTGCTTCGCGAACTCGCCGACTGATGGCACCACCGTCGTGGCGGAAAAATTCGAATTTTTGCCTAGAAATTTTGCTGCTTCGCTAACTCGCCGGCAGATAAATCCACCATCGTGACGGAAAAATTAAAATTTTCGCGTTGGAATTTTGCAGCTTCGCGAACTTACCGACAGATGGACCTGAAGTGATGACAAAGCGATCGGAAGTGACGTCAGAACAACCGGAAGTGACGTCAAATCAACCAGAAGTGACGTCAGAACAACCGGAAGTGAGGTCAGAACAACCGGAAGTGATGTCAGAACAACCGGAAGTGATGTCAGAACAACCGGAAGTGATGTCAGAACAACTGGAAGTGATATTAGAACAACCGGAAGTGATATTAGAACAACCCGAAGTGACGTCAAATCGACCAGAGACGTCAAAGCGACCGAAAGTGACCTCAAAGTGACCGGAAGTGACGAAATTGCAGCCGGAAGTGACGTTAAAGCGACCGCAAGTGACGAAATTGCAACCGGAAGTGACGTCAAAGCGACTAGAATTGACGTCAAAGCAACCGGAAGTGACGTCAAAGTGACCGGAAGTGACGGCAGAGCGACCAGATGTGACGTCAGAGGGATCGGAAGTGACACCGAAGCGACTAGAATTGACGTCAAAACGACCGGAAGTGACGTCAAAGTGACCAGAAGTGACGGTAGAGCGATCGGAAGTGACGTCAGAGCGATCGGAAGTAACACCAAAGTGACTAGAATTAACGTCAAAGCGACCGGAAGTGACGTCAAAGTGATCGGAAGGGACGTCAAAGTGACCAGAAGTGACGGCAGAGCGACCGGAAGTGACGTCAAAGTGACTGGAAGTGTCGGCAAAGCGACCGGGGTGACCTCATTGCAACCGGAAGTGACGTCAGAGCAACCAGAGGTGACGTCAGAACAACCGGACGTGAAGTCAGAACAACCGGAAGTGACGTCAGAACAACCGGACGTGAAGTCAGAACAACCGGAAGTGACGTCTAAACAACTGGAAATGACGTTGGAACAACCGGAAGGGACGTCAAAGCAACCGGCAGTGACGTCGAAGTGACCGGAAATGACGTCAGAGCAGCCAGAAGTGACGTCATTGCAACCGGTAGTGACGTCAGAGCAACCAGAAGTGATGTCAGAGCAACCAGAAGTGACGTCAAAGCGACCAGAAGTGACGTCTCTGCGACCGGAAGTTACGTCAAATTTAACCGGAAATGACGTCAAATTTGATCGCAAGTGACCGATAATCGTTGCCGATAAGAGAGCTCTTGCGGCACTCTGCACAATCGCCGGATACATTATGTAATTGTTTCATCTCGTGCAATGAATGATACTCATTTACATATTTTAATTAGATCATTAATCATCGGCAAATATCTATTATCTAATTGAGAAGGGATAGAATAAAATTACTTGAGAAAGTAGGACAATTGTTTAGCTGTTAATTTCAGATTATATAAATAACAGATCGAAGCCTGCACCTATCCGTTGTTTTGTATGTTTTCCATTATCGGAGGCCGATTATGAAGTATCATACGTTTTAATCAACGAAGATTTATAATTCTAAAGTATTTGCAATGAATAGCTCTATCTTCGTCGGTATCAGCAATGTAAACCTAAACCCCCACTCTACGTCCGTATCGCTCCTGTGCGAGAGAACGCACCCATCACCCCAGCTGCGAGTGCGAGTGAAATAGCATCATCAACCCGACTCGGTAGGTGGAGCCAACGCAGTATACAGCCGCTCACGTGTGTTAGTTCTGTACGTGAGCGCACACATGTAAACTCGACGCTAGCGACATCTTACCGTTGGGGGAGAAAGATTATCCGAGCTCCCCAACTTTTTTGGAACAAAGCGGGCTATAGGCTTTGTGCTTCTATAGGCCTCAATCTTCGTTGGTACTGGCCAGGGACTGACAGAATGGCGCATATGGGAATATTTTCGTGGTCACATTCGGCACTAATCGTAAGCATCCGGCAATTTCGAATGTGCAACGATTTTTTGTTTTTTCACGAAACTAATTATTTTCATTCATGAGGGACTCGAGTATGAAGAAACACCATGAACATTGAAAAAATCTATAATAAAAATGATTGACCCATGAAGATTGGAAAAAAATACTGATCTCTATGAAAAAAACGAATGGTTTCCCCTCCGGGAGTCAAAAGTCACGACCAGCGGATTCCGGAAGACTTGTCGAAAACGTTGCCATATCTCTGACGACAGATGTCGCGTCGAGCTCGAAATCTCGACTCTAGAAATTTCAAACGATAATCGACAATTTATGTACATATAATTGATACGTTATGTATGACGTCGAATATATTTTTAAACTTTGCACCCTTCAATCTTACATATCTGTCGATAACGTGTAAAAATGTGCTAAATGAATGAGTGCTAAATGGCTTTTTTATCGTTTCTGCAAGCTCATATGGAATAGTTAACAATAATGGGCAGTTTGTTGGACTCAATCATATATTTTTGGCATAAAAAGCCAAAACAATAGCAATATATTATCAAATAAATATCTTGGATCATGTGAATTTTTGAAAAGGCATTTTTTCGGTCATTTCTTTAAAATAATAATTCATATTGATTCAATTTTTATTTTCTATGGCTCTTCTTTTTCTGAGCTGCTCTACCAGCTCGCGATTGTACACTTTCTATTGAATTCCTCGATATATCGATTTTACTCAAAAAGATCTAAATTTTTCATCCATGTCTGCTATGAAAAATAAATACATATTGATTAATTGCTAAAATATCTTTGTACGTCGTTCGGAAATTCGCGTAAATCACTGAATCAATTTGCGAATAACTAGCAATTAATGGCTTTCTCTGGTGAGCAGAAATGCAGGCCACACGAAATGCTTTCAGTATATTTCCAATTTTTAATTACTCTTCTGATTAACGCATAGTAATGTAGCTGCTTTAATGAATCAAGTTGATAAAGTCATTGAAAAAGGAATTTTTTTTTTTTCCTAAAAACGATCGACACATGACACAAAAAGGTCAAAGGGAACACAGTAAAAAGAAAAAAAGAAAAAATGGATGTAGGAAATTTGTGTAATCAATAAAGAATTAGCTTTTTATTCGGTAATAATTTAATAAAGATGACGTCGTCAAGCCGCTATTGCGGTTGTACACTGTATATAATCACGGCCTTCTTTCCTCTTCAGTTCACATGAAGTATAGAATTTATTTTCCTCGGAAATACGCCTAAAATAATGCCATCGAGTATTGGAAATAAAAAATAGGGAAGGGCAGATTCGCCACAAACCTCTCGAGGGTGCGAGACATATTTCGTCGTAAAGAAAGAAAACAAAAACTGTCCGTATAAAAAAAGAGAGAGAAAAATTGTTCAAATAAACAAAACTGAAAAGTTAAGAAGCGTGTGGACGTGGGGTCAAGGGGCGGGGGTAAATCGAACACGTACGAGTGTTTTTCTGCGAGTTATACGATGTCAAGAGTGGCTTGGAACGGGGGGAGATGACAAAGGGACTTGATGAAAGCAATGTCCTCTTTTTTAGACCTCCTCGACCTCTCCTTCCTGCTCCTCATCGA
This sequence comes from Dyspetes luteomarginatus, assembly GCA_963669185.1. Lineage (NCBI taxonomy): Eukaryota > Metazoa > Arthropoda > Insecta > Hymenoptera > Ichneumonidae > Dyspetes > Dyspetes luteomarginatus. The sequence continues at coordinate 9,818,741 of OY769912.1, forward strand.
ATTCTGCATCCTCATCGGCGGTGGCTTCCTGATATTGCTGATACTCGGAAACAAGATCGTTCATGTTTGACTCAGCCTCAGTGAATTCCATCTCGTCCATGCCCTCACCGGTGTACCAATGGAGGAAAGCCTTTCTCCTGAACATGGCGGTAAATTGTTCGCTGATGCGTTTGAAGAGTTCCTGAATGGCGGTCGAGTTACCAATGAAGGTCGCTGACATTTTCAGACCACGTGGCGGAATGTCACAAACGGCAGTTTTGACATTGTTGGGAATCCATTCAACGAAGTAAGAGCTATTTTTATTTTGTATATTGAGCATTTGCTCATCGACCTCCTTCATTGACATTCGTCCGCGGAATATCGCCGCAACGGTAAGATAACGTCCGTGTCGTGGATCACAAGCGGCCATCATGTTTTTAGCGTCGAACATTTGTTGGGTTAGCTCGGGCACTGATAGTGCTCTGTACTGTTGGCTACCGCGTGACGTCAGAGGTGCAAAACCAGGCATGAAGAAATGAAGACGAGGGAATGGTACCATGTTTACAGCCAGTTTTCTCAGATCAGCGTTCAATTGTCCAGGGAATCTGAGACAAGTCGTGACACCGGACATCGTGAGTGATACGAGATGATTAAGATCGCCATAAGTCGGTGTTGATAGTTTAAGGGTACGGAAGCAAATGTCGTAAAGTGCCTCGTTATCGATACAGTATGTCTCGTCGGTATTTTCGACGAGCTGATGAACGGAGAGCGTTGCGTTGTAGGGCTCGACAACGGTGTCGGATACCTTGGGCGATGGAACAACCGAGTACGTGTTCATTATTCTGTCGGGATATTCTTCGCGGATCTTTGATATCAGGAGCGTTCCCATTCCAGAACCGGTGCCGCCACCTAGCGAGTGAGTTAGCTGGAAACCCTGGAGGCAATCACAGCTCTCGGCCTCTTTGCGAACAACATCGAGGACCGAGTCAACAAGCTCAGCACCCTCGGTGTAATGTCCCTTTGCCCAATTGTTACCAGCCCCCGATTGGCCAAATACAAAATTGTCCGGTCGGAAGATCTGACCGAATGGACCGGAACGCACGGAATCCATTGTACCGGGCTCGAGATCAACGAGGATCGCACGAGGAACGTATTTTCCGCCTGAGGCCTCATTGTAGTAAACGTTGATTCTTTCCAATTGGAGATCGGAATCGCCATGGTAGGCACCGGTCGGGTCGATACCGTGCTCATCGCTGATGATTTCCCAAAACTGTAATGAGAAGAAAAAAAAACATGAATACGAGTGAGTTTATAATTTTGAAGAATTAGAGACATAATTTATTAATCCTAAAACGCTACAATTTTTTTTTCTTTTTCTCAACCATCGAATTTTTACTGCTTTTAATATTTTCAATGTTTTCTTTCCCTCTGAAGCTCGTAACTGTGTGAAAAATTATTGCCCCCTTCTTGGGAATTCAGAAGATTTGCTGAAAATCCGCCATTACGATTTATCTAATTAAAAAAAAAAACGAAAAGTTAACGAATTGCGAATAGAAGAAACTAATTTTACAAGTTTGCATAAAACTTGCTTTTTTTTCAGCTGGCTCGAGAATTTACTTCGAGTTGTACACTCTCTTCGTTCTGTGACCTATGCAAGTTCGCGAGGAAGTGTAATTGATGCAATTTTGTAATTGCAAATGCTGTGTTGAGCTCAAAGAGACGTCGTCTGAGTCTCAAAGGGGGAAATATTTGCTTTAAGATTAACAGGAACTGAAGTGTTTCATTTCTTAAATCGCATCCGCGTTTTAACATTACGGGTTAATTTTTCGAGGTCGCGCGTCGTGCGTTACGTCGATTTACCTAACGAATCGCTTGACTGCCAATCGAGACTAATTAACGCAATACGCGAGGCCGTTCGCTTCGCTTTGGCTGCTGTGACGAGAGGAAGAGAGAAATATATAAAGAGAGAGAAAAGGGTAAAAAAAAACAGCAAAAGAGTCTAGTCAGCCCAGTCGAATGAACTCGACCAAGACGAAACGCGATGCTGCATCGTTCATGAGAGGATGCGCGCGCAGCTATGGAAGAATGAGTCGTTCTGCCCGGCCGCCCACGCACGATCCTTGTTTCTTCTTCCATACTTCTTTCTAACTCTCTTTCATTCTTTTCTTCTTCTTCTTCGTCTTCTTCTTCTTCTCTTTCTTGCTTTCTAGCGAACGTTCAAAGACCCCAGAGGAGTGCAGCAGCACAAGCACGCCTCGCTCGAAGGATCGAAGAAAGGAATCGGAGTGTGCGCATCCGCGTTTAAAAATAGACGTTCAACTTCCACTCCTACATTGTGTCGTGTACATTGAGAATTCGAAGACTACTCTATGAGAGTCATTCTCTTGCCGTTTTTATCAACGACAATCATACATTACGCAATGAGAAAAACCAACGAACAGTAACAAAGGCAGCTTAAGATAATTTGACAACAGACTCAGTCGTTAAGAAAAACAGCAATGCATTTTTTTTTTTCAAAGATGCATTGAGATTTCGGAAAAAAGTAAAATTGTAACAAAAAATTGAAAAATTGCCATCGTTATATTATTTGAAGGGATAAAAAATTAGCTTGAAACTCAACTGTTCTGTTTCATTCCATCTTTTGGTGTTTTTTTTTTTTTTTTTACTCTTGGATAAATTAGATTCTACTCCGATCAGCTGTTTGAATAACCAAAGTTGATAGAATTTAACTCGGACAAATTGCAGTTTTTGCCTACACTAGTAGGTATATTTAAATTTAATACAGATTTAATTAAATTAACGTTTAGGTATAAATTTAATTACATTAAAGCTTCGCACAGTCTATGCATGACTAAAAATTTAATTTTCCATTTGCTCAAGTATAATCTTTTTTGTCCATGAAAATAATTAATTTCCCAGATATTTTTGTTCCCAACAACCTACCTTTGTGCAACAAAATTTAAAAAATTGACAAACATTTGAAAAATTGGCTCGTGTAATGTGGACGAAAAACAGCTGCCCAAACGATCTAAACTTCAAGTTGGTTCGGAGGATTTAAAATAAATTTAAAAAAAAAAAAAAATCAGCAATTCACTGAGAAATAATGAAATTAATAGAATCTGAAGATATTCAAGCATTTTTACCGTTACATCAATTGACGATGCAATGTACAGAAAACATCGCAAGAGAGAGTCAAGTCGAGCGAGAGAGCCAAAATCGAGGCTCTGTCACAATCGACGATGTCGTGGGTATGAAAAAAGAAAAGGGGGGAAAAACGAGCTGTAAGCAAGCGATGGAGGATGACGACCATATATGAGCATCGCTGGTTGGAAAGCCAACATCGACCAAACCTGCCTTCCCACCTCCCATCCATATTCTCCAGCGTGTACGTATGTGCATACTATATATATATATATATATATATATGTAATGTGTAGATAGCATGGAGACATTAGCGTAATACATTACGAGCGAGATAGTGAGTCACCAATACGAATGCTATATATAGAGATGATGATGACCGTATCACTTAAACGCTTGGACAATTAACATAGGCGTGTGTGGGACACTTATTTCATCAAGCTTGTTTTTCTTTTCATTTTTCATTTTTCTCCGTCAAATTTTGAACATACTTTTTTTTTTTTTTTTTTTTTTTTTTTTTCAAATTCATTATTGCATTTTGCGGTAAACGAAACTAGCAATCATGCTTAGAGATGTGACCCATTGGAAAATTTACAAAAGAATTAACGTTTAAGAATTATTCATCATTAATATACAATGAACGTTATGAATATGCGATTTTTTTTTCTTCAACCTACAAGAATTTTTAAGATTTTAATTTTCATAAGAATCCGGAAATTTTGGCTTTCTGTAAGACCTAATTTTAGGATTCTCGGATTTTTAATTATTTGTTTAACGATGAATATTCGAATATCTTTTTATCAGAATTTTAGAGAACATTTTTTAGAAGAATTTTTTGAGCGAATGCTGGCGCAATTTATAAACTCAAAATTATCTCCGAAATTATGGTCTCTTTCGAAATAATTATTAGAATTTTTGAATTTTCTTGTGGACGATCGAGCGATAAGCGGAGATTGAAGAAAAAATACGAAGATCAAACAATCAAGGGACGGTCAGAGAGTTCGAAGCCCTGCCAGAGTTCTCGTGTTCTCATTCTGACGAAAAGTTAGAAGAAAATTTTTGAATTTTTTTATGGACGATCGAGGGATAAGCGGGGATAGAACAAAAAATACGAACATCCAAAGGATGGTCAGAGTTCGAAGCCCTGGCAGCGTTATCGTGTTCTCATTCTGACGAAAAGTTAGAAGAAAATTTTTGAATTTTTTTATGGACGATCGAGGGATAAGCGGGGATAGAACAAAAAATACGAAGATCCAAAGGATGGTCAGAGAGTTCGAAGCCCTGGCAGAGTTCTCGTGTTCTCATTCTGACGAAAAGTTAGAAGAAAAATTTTGAATTTTTTTATGGACGATCGAGGGATAAGCGGGGATAGAAAAAAAAATACGAAGATCCAAAGGACGATTGGAGAGTTCGAAACCCTGGCAGAGATATCGTGTTCTCATTCGGACCAATGGAACACAAGACCGGCACACATCTGGCGTTTTTTTTTTTTTTCGAACTTGAAGGAGAGCGGAGAGCGAACAGCTGCAAACCGTTGCAGCAACTCCATAGCCATTATGTTAGCCCAGCCCAACTCGCTCTTCACTCCGCTCTTGATGAAGCCAAACGAAAATCCTTCGCGTGCATTACTGCACGCCGATAAGTACGAGAAAAATAAAAATTCGTCATTTTTTTTATCACAACAATTTTAAAATCTCATTACGAGCCCATAATTTAACGCGGATGTGAATTATTTTTATTTAATTCAAAAAATATCTTTTTGTAGTACTAAAATGAAAATTATTTATTATTTATAAAAAAATAAAAAAAGATGAAAACAGAAAATTTTTAATAACGCAAATTTGGATTATTTAAAATTTTTTCTTAATATCCCATGACAAATTTTTAAAAATTTGACAGAAATTTTATTTAATTAAAAATGGCCTTCGACATTACGAGGTTCGAAGACAAAAGCTTCGAGTACCTGTCTGGGGTCATGGGTCAAACCGATCGATACGAAATAATACATTGTTGCCAGAGTTTTCACCGCATATATATATATAAGCAGGGAAAACTATATATATATAGGGATGTTGAGACGCTCACAATTGCGGTGATTCTCGCAAAGGCAAAAGGCAGGTCAAATAATACACGACGAGAAACATTGAGGGTATGCGGGCTTTTTACTTTATTTGGGCGCCTCTTGGCGAAGCGAGGCATTCGCAAGAGCCTTCCTACCTACGTAAGACTCGCTGTCCTTGGTCTCAAATATATCCTCCCTGCATGGTTAGAGACGAATAAAAAAAAAATCTATATACAACTCTATTGCACAATTGTCAGCTCCGTTTAAGCCGTTTTTATTGGACATTAATTCAAAGATATATATATATATATATTTGAAGTAAATTCGTAATGCGTTAAAACGTATTTCCAATTCTCGCAAATCAATCAACAGAAAATCTATCTTGACCGTTCCGCCATTTTGTTTTGCGCTTCAAAAACGAAGAGAAGAAAATGCTCGGGAAGGGCCATTCGCGGACATTGACTCGATAAAGTTATCCTTGAAGAGCACCGGGCGTAACGACCACTTCTCTCCCACGGTATTTTACTTTATATTACAATGTAGGAAAGAAAAAGAGAAGAAAAAAGCTCATCACAATCGCAACAAACCCGTGAGAGTAGCAAAATTCTAAATATTATTATTAATAAGTGTAATTGTAACGAAACGGGAAAAAAAAAAAACGAAACGAATAATCATTATCTTCCCTTTGGCCTTTATTCGATCGTATAAAGTTCATGATAAAAGTATTTTCAGTTTCGTTAAAATATAATCGGGCAATTTTTTCAGCTGTCGATAATCCCTGGTTCAAGAAAAATTGTAGTAATGTGGCCTATAGGAGCGAGGTCACAATTATTCGCCTATAAGGCCTATAAACAATAGAGCGAATCACGCAAGCATACGTTTGTGTGTGTATATATATATATATATATATATATATGTATTTGGTATGCTAACTCCGTGTCTGAGAACGATAAAGGGAACTTGTCATTTATGCTGAGAGAAAATTGACGCGAGTACGAGAGAGCGAGAGAGACGCCGAAAGTATGCGCGCGCATCCGTTCGATGCCGTCGCATATCAACCGGTGAGCAATGCCGCACCGCTCTCTCCGACAGCGACAAAGCCACACCCAGGGCGAAACGGACGCTCGATTGACGCATACCAGCAAGACTTTTTGTTTTTTCCTCGTCATACACAAAATGCCAATTCCCAAGCCGAATGAGACGAGAAGTACGAGCTCAAAGATTTTTCTTTGTTTTTTTCATTCTGTGTGAGCAAAGCTTTATGTTTCAGATGCTCGAGGGAAGCGTTGCGGATAGGACGAAAAAAAAACCGTTAGACTGCGCGACGCTCGCCGGCCGGCTCAGTTCGAGCTGTCGCCATGACAGGTCTTTGCAAACTTTGATTTTCTTTTCTTTTTTTTTTTTTCCTCGAATACCGTAGGGAGTCTCAAAGTATGCCAAAGGAATAGCACACTTGAATTTTAAAAAAAAACAAAAAAAAAAAAAATAGAATATTTTTGTTCCATTTGTCTTGGTTGAAAACGACGCGCTGAATTCCCGAGGCTTGATTTTGGCTCAGAGAGCCATTCCCGTCGCAATACACTTTTGTACACGATTTCATTTTATGCCTCAGTCCTTCGGGGAAAAGGAAAACGAATAACGGATTTTTTCGTTTATGTGCGGGAATTAGAGCGTTAACGCGATTTATTATAGAACCAGAAGCGAGCAATAATTCCACTGAATCTATTCCCCGGGCCCCGAGAGACAAAGGGACGCGACGCTTTCACGATGACTCGAGTATTTGGGTAGAAACTTCTATTTGGAATGTTGGCAAATAAATATCGAGGGATTCTTACCTTAGCTCCAATTTGGTTGCCGCACTGGCCAGCCTGGATGTGCACGATTTCCCTCATGTTTGATGCTTGTCTTTTTTTTTCTTCTCGACTCTCTTAATTTACTGTTGTACGAACGAGGCTCGATTCTCGACTGACTTTTATAAAGAAGAACGCGAACTGCGTGAGCCCAGAAACGAATATGAGATGGCAGCGGCGCCCGTTACAGATTTTCAAGCCTGTCGTAGGGCCTGAGTGGGGGATCCGAGGGTCGGCGTCCCGGCGCTCGTTGATTGGGCAACGCCAAGATTTTACTCCCACTCTTATAAATCCATAAGGCGCGCGCATCAGAGTGAAGCGTCGGCGCGTACGAGTACACATACCAGCCGGCGCCGCCAGTGTTGCCAACCGAACCTCCGCCACGCCGAAAAATCCATTTCACGTTTGCCGGCTTCCAGACAAATTTTTCTTTCCCCGTCAATGACTTTTATTCGATTGCTTATTGCCAAGGGAGATGAAAAATTTTCTTGAAAAATTGCATTTCCGATTAATCTCTTCTTCAGACATGGAAATTTGTCAATAGCCGGAAGTGATGTGATCGATTACGCTCGATCGATTCTCAAACGCGTAAAGGACTGTTTCTTATTATTATTATTATTGTTGTTTTTCTGGGCCCTCACTTGGCGCGTCTCATCACGTCATACACCCATATAATAATTCCAAAGCCATCGTGTGGGCACTGTGGGCAGTTCTTTTAGATGAACTATTTTTTATACCTTTTTTTTATGCTCTTTTTATAAGAGAGAGCGAGAGAGAGAGAGAGAGAGAGACGGCTGGATGGATATACTGACGTGTCGTACGTATAGCGATGCATCTGACGCTGATGAACTCGGACGATTATGTAGACTGTAATGGATTAGAGAATCGCTGGAGGCCGATTATATTTAAGATTAAGCACTCTATCGATTTGTACAGGCCATCATAGTCTAACGGTTTATCATTCTATATAAATTAAAAGATCAATTTTGATAAATTTTCTTGAATTTTTGAATAAATGGATCGATTATTCATAGTCGATAGGAAAAAATATATCGATAAATGGAGTAAATCGAAATAAACTTTTTTCTTTTTTCTCACTTCCGGTCATAAATAAACTTTTACAAAAATGGTGAGAACGTGGCTTCCTGATGGAGTTGGGAGTCCACTTTGGATTAATTTTATTCACAATCCTGCAAGATGTACGGTGCCGATGCAACTTTGTATGATTTAATAAATAATATTTCGATTTTTCTTACCTATACACCCATTTTGATTGATTTTTGCAAATTTTAAAAGTGATCTCACGGTCATCGGCTTCAAACGAATGACATTCTCTAAATCGCTACGCACGACATATTCAAAACGGCATAATTCGACGTGAAAACGATAAAATTTCATATTTTTTTTCTCGATCGTATGGCAAACACATTATAGATGCAAGTATATCTTAGAAAAGACGCGCTGTAGCGGACAAACCGGTCTTGTCAGAGCTCAAACTCATCTGTTTACTTTATACATATAATATAGAACGTAAATCTGACACTCCGAAATTCGAATATACAGCTATGTAAGGTGAATGTTCAGGTCTAATCATAATTTCTTATGCAAAAGTGATAATTGAAATTTTAGTTTTTATATCGAAAATAATATGTCTCAATTAATTAATCGAATATGCAATGTTTTCCGATCATTCAGATTTTAAATGAGTGATGTTTTTTTAAATATTCGAAATATCGAATGTAATTCTATGTATATAGCGTTGTAACGATGTAAGACTGTTTTTGAGCTGGAACGTGTGCAAAAAAAAATACTCGACTACTTTCATCTCTGGCAGCGTTCGCAGTTCCGCATAAGTGAGGTTATGTTTCCTTATTTGGTAATACAACCGAACAGAAATCTCACTGTTGGGTTAGTATTAATATACATACATCAAATATGTCATTTAATTCTCGTGGTGTAGAGGGCGCGCCCGCACCAATTCACCGCTTCCACGGAGACCAAAAGGATCGAGATGACATTTTTTCTCTACACCACACCATTAGCTCGAACATTAAGCCCAGAGACTTTATTGGAGTTGGCAATTCGAGCTGTATTAAAGCCAAAAACGGTCCCCACGAAATTGCGGGGATCAATCTCGTGGAATACAAATTAAGCCCGTCAGAGCTTCATTATCTCGTACTCCTGTCTCTCGAGATCTCCTCTGCCCCTGAGCGCGCTCAGCGCCATCTCTCGTGGAATATTGATATCTACAGGAATATTACACGAAGTTGCTTATCCTGCAATGTGGGCCATTGATAATAATCGTGTACATGAACATGGAGGAAATCGATGTAGAAATACAATAAAAAAAACTCATTGTGGTACTCCAGTCTTTCGAGATTTACCCCCTCCTCTCGCGCTCACAATCAGAGCCATCTCTCGTGGATCATTGACACTGGAATATTAATATTATACCAAGCAATGCTTTCGTCTGTAACTTATTCGTTAGATCTTACAATATGAGATCATTGACAATATTATCACGTGGAAATTTGATGCAAGGATTTAAATCGGCAGCCTTCAGGGGCATTTTCACATCACCCATTGAAGTAAATTAAATATGTAAACATTGCGGTATATCTATATATATATATATATATATATATTTGGACACACATGACTGGCAATGAATTGATGGCATCACTTTTTGAACCGCGGAACGAAAACATCTTTAATAAGTTATAAAGTAGGACCCGAGGCAGATAATTTGAATGGCTTTGGTGGTGCTCATACAAAAATTGCGTCATCATTCGTCGCGTATAGGCATCGATAGAAATGATATATAATTGGAAGGTGGATAATAAAAAAAAACGACTGATTCGATAATGAATCGTAGTAGAAAAAACGTCTCGTTTGCGCAAGCGCAAGTAACACATGGGATATGGGCTATTCCGTCTAAAATCGATAATCCTAACCTCTTCCAATTTGGTCCTTCACTATATGAAAATAAAAATTGTTCACTCTTGCGAGTATAGACTGTACCCATTTTCAATTTTTTAACGAATTTTTCATGTCTCGCGATAAAAAAAATTAACGTTTCTCGATATTTTTTTAGTGCAATTGCAATTTTTTTTAGTGTAATTTAAAGTCTTCAAAACCATTCGATTTTTAATTACAATAAATATTTTAAACATTTGTAACTCTCGAACGCGATATAAAAAATTGAAAAAAAATTGAGCACATTTTATATCCTTGTCGAGTCGAGATGGAATGTCTCATACGTAAATGTTAATTGGAAAATGGCGTCTGGTGCGATTATACGTACAGTACAGATCATTATTGTACGTCTCTGTCCATGCGCCACTGCATTTATACATTTACCCACCCACACTCGCGATAATAATATAAACTATGTGTGTGTATATATATATATATATATATTTTTTTTTTTCATAAGACGCCAGACAGATTTTATTAAAATCGTTTTGCCTCAATCAACTGTTATATTTCGTGTGGATTTCTAAAAAGCCCTTCGTTCAAAAACATGTGGAATTATAACTGTTAACCCAAAGGATATAAATAGCGTGAAAACTTCATGCTTGAATTGACACCTAGGGGTCATACGGTTTAACCTTCCGTTACTCACGTGGGGTGTAGGGCACACCCCAGCTTTCTTATTTTTGGCATTACGCATAGAATTTTTTTTTTCCTCGAGAACTTCATTTTCAATTATTTGCTTATAAAATATTAATTTTCGGGTCAAATACGAATAAACAATATTTCTGAGGATCTTGAGATTAATAATAAAAAAAAAACAAATTTGTTGGAGAAGTTTAATTTTTTATTGAAAAATATATAATTGACGTTGGGGTGTTTGGCTACCCCACGTGAGTGTTTACGGATTATTTTTTCACGTGATTCACGGAGAGTTAAGCGAACTAAAAATTCATATCCATTCGAAAATTTGATAAATTTTTTAGCACACATTCGACATGTACAGCTGTAGTAGACCATCACGTGCCATTTTACCCAAAAATTATGGTCGATTCACGTTATTTTTTTAATTGAAGCAAAAAAACATTCAAAATTGGCTGGACGAAAAAAAAACCTTAGAATATTTTTCTATAATTTTTCAGATCCGCCCTGCATAGCTGCTTTATATTTTATCTCAAAGATTCGTCATTTTTAATTACACACAATGAGAAAATTTAATGCCATCAGTTTTTATTCTCCCTGGCACGAACTTCTTTTTTTTGCTTTGGCGTGTTTTACGTGCTCACGTAAACGATATGATATTTGACGGCAGTTTTTTCCATCCTTATCCAACATATCCTCACTTTAATATATATATAAATATATATATATATACACATAGCGAGAGCAGAGCACCCTGGTGTGCCTAACCTGCGCGACCATGGAAGAAAATCGATAAACATGTGACTCAGCGTTGCCGTAGTACACGCCCCTGAATATTGCGACACTGTTATTGTGGTGGTTTTTTTTGCCCCAAACTGGCAATGTGTACTGTACAGTATGAATTCGTTATTTTTTTTTCAATTACTCGCCATAGAGAGGCTTCTGCATCTCTTGTACAATTAGATCGTAAAAATTTACACGTTCTGAGTTTTTGAGGTAAAATCTGGCATTATTCTGAATAAGAAATCCCAGTAAACTGATTCACACTGATTATAATAAGGTCGACGCACATTTGACTCGCAAATATTTATGTAACGGACTTATAACGAAAAATTTACTTACGTTAACAAATTTTTTTCGTGCATGCTAAAATAAAAGAAGACTTGAAAAATGTAAAGGAGATTACGCGAGGCCAATTGCAAAATATTGTTGAATGTGCGAGGATTTCGACACTTGAGAGTAACATGAAAAAAACATTATCGAGATGCTTCGAGAGCGATAAGTTTTTCTTCCTTGTATTGGTGAATTATAAAATGGCCGATTGTATGTTTATTATTTTCAAAAAGAATTTCCATGACTGAAGCGAAAGAATAACGAAACATCTCATATCGCACAGAATTGGCGATATGTGGATCAAGTTTGTCCCGCAGTTGTAACGATTATAACGATTATTGACACGATGCGATTGCGTAATCGAAGTCAGAATGTATAGCTAAAGAAGACACAAAGACATAAAAGCCAGGAGAATAATGTTTTGAGATACGGTCGGTTAGATATGTCTCACGTCCATTGTCCTTCGCCCATATCCATATATATATATATATATATCACGCATTGCAAACAAAACCAGACATAACAGGGTGAGAGAGGAAATTGCTCTCCTTCGCTCGTTTCGCTGTGGGTCCCTCATACATTGCTGAACGAAACGTATTTTACCTTCTTCATACGTATATGTAACATTACGCGTGCATTTATAAGAGGTACATAAATGTTTCGCAGTGACATCATGCCTACTTTCAGCCCGCATCGGAGCTCGCTCGATGCAGTCTACAGTCTCTCTACTCGAGAAAAAAAAACTACTCACTGAGGAGATCGCGAATCAATCGAAAAAAATAAATACAATTGCATAATGTGAAGCATAAGCGAGATCGTTGCGATTGTGAGAGATGTACCATGTGCGAAAAGAACGCAGGTCAAGTTGGGGTGAATCAAAAAGGATTACACAACGTATGGGGTCGTGTAATCCCGCAATTCTACAACAACGTCAAATCGATTAAATATCAGATCACTCATGTTTCACCCTTAACGTGAAAAGATATATATATAAATAAACGAGCATTGAAGAAGTTAAAAGCTTGAGATGGCTGTATCCATTTTCCCTTCTAACGTTGTAATTTTAAATATGAAACGCGCCGTGGCAAAAGTCGAGAAATTGTGGGTTTATTCATATTTCTCATAGTTCGCGGATTGGCATGATGAAAAAAAGAGAAAAATAATCTCGTTTCCAGTTGCAATGGAGCTTTTCGTTTTCACTATAGAATGGTTTGAGGCAATTTTTCACTTATTAGAATATTTAACATTCGAAATTATGACTCGTATTTTATGCTCGTAGTTTTTTTATGCAAACATCTGGAGTTGGCAGGTGGTGTAAACAGGATATTAGTGGATATATCGATTAGAATAATTTGAAGGGGAGCCCAACAAAGTTGTTTAATGCGCGTGCAGGCTCGTTTTGGGTTGAAAAAGTGAGTCACATCCACCCATTTCACTCGAGGACGCAATTTCTCTGTTAAAAAAAAGGCCATTTGCACGCAAGCATAGTGCACAGTAGAATGCACGTGTGCGTTAAAAATGTTTGATGAGGCATGTCCGCATGAACGTATATGAAACTCAAACCGAGTTATTGAACGAAGAACGACTTAAACTGCTCGTGACGAGAGGAACGAGAGGGCACGTGTGGTATATATACGAATACGTGTGGAAATGCCTAACACACTGATGGTTCTGCCACACGCTAGGTTAGGTGCGTCTCTAGCGATGAGTTCACGTTGTGTACTATCGATCGCGCCCGAGAGAGGAGCGTCGGAGGAGACGCGGAGGAGTTCACAAACACGAAGGAGACACGAGGCGACGTGGCGTCTATATACTCATATACGCGTATTTATATATATATATTTAAACTAAATACTTCCGTGTGAGTTGTGAGCGACAGCCAGGCAAGTGAACCCAACAACGGATCCTGTTACCGTTTTTATTACACGTATATATATTACAAGTACTTTGAGAACAGCAAAGGGCGCTCAGTGTGACACACACCCTGATGCAGTCCCCTCAAGCAACCACAACTGACTAGTCTCTCTGCAACCACCAACCTAATTCGTATTAGCATATTTTAATATATATTACATAACAATATTGGCGTACAACAGAAACTCGACAAGTGCGATTGTTGAGTGGCTCATTATATGTAAAATAAAGTCATCAATGACTTAATTATTACAGACATTTTTTTTTTATACATTTTTCATCGCTGTACGATCTTCTTGTTACTTACAGAAGCAATATCGTGAATTGAATTGTATTCGAGAGATGATATATTTGCTGAATATTAATTAAAAGGATAATTGACGAAATTGGTACGAAATTCGAGGCGCCATCTATTAACGTGAATGGCACACCCTGCGCCTCCGAAATCTTCGACACTGTATATTTCATACATACATCTCTCTTTTAGCTTTGTAACATTGTTGTCTCAGGTTTTACACGATAAGTGAGGAGGAACGTGTGTGATGTCAAAAATAGCGATAAATACTTCTCGAGTTGTATGTGTTCAGGAGAAATTGGAGACCATTGAATATCTTTTACCAAAATGCTTCCTTCGTGCACTCTGCAAGAATTGAGATTAACGGAATACACCGGTTTCTCTCATTTTATCAAAAATAGCGTCCATTGAACAAGTAAGAAAAAAAAATCTATTGTATCTCTGGATCCTGCACTTACGTGCACTTTGCTAGCGATTCTACGCACAAAAATGGATGAAACGAGTAAAGGATGAATGAAGGACGACTGAAGGAACGGATGATGTGAGTTAATAGTTATTCTTTTTGTAAGATACCGGTTATGATTTAATGACTTTGTAATCGATGCTACACTTACACATAATAAACTGTAATACTATCGTTTTTTGAATTAGTTCCGTCAACAGAAAGAATCTGAATGTAATTATCGAAGATAAAATGGGAAATATACTAGTAAAGTGATTAAATATCTAAAATATATAATCTAAATCGTATATTAGACAAAAAAAAATTGATTTAAAGATAAACGTCATCCAAGCAGATGCGATCCGATTAGGAGGGACGTCTGTCTCGAATAATGAGATAGTGAAAAATATTGGTATAGGTCATGCGTGAATCAATGCGATGTTGATACACTCGGTCCCTCGTCTCTCCGGACTCCTCTCGGTCACAAGTGCCAAAGAGGGGGGAGAAACGAGAGAGGGTGCGATCGAGAGGCTGTGGGTGCCCACGCGTAAATTTGGTAGGGTTATGGCTAAGGATCTTTTGGGAAGGAGAAATTTTTGCTTATTATTATACATCCAAAGGTACTTTGGTATAATATCGAGGCCAAGTTGTTGATTACACGGTTGCTTTCTCGTTTCTCGCACGATCGTTCCCGATACGATTGAGAATATCTTGGGCCACGAGACAGCGACGACAGCGCCGCCAAGCTGCCGTACAAGGAGTCATCCTCGCGAGAGTTGTGATCGCCGCAGAAAACACGAAAGTTAAAAGAGAAGCTCCCTCTCTCGCCACGATGAGGACGAGGGCGTTGACGGGGACGCTCGTACTATATCCACCAGTCTACCGACTTAAAATCTGAGTCATCCTGCAAGATGCTCGAAATCCATTCTCTACTGTTTTCTCTCCTCAAGATCGAACGACGTTCTGAACGTTCATGAAACTCGCATGCTGTATGTATATATATATATGTATATGAATTACATAGCATACAGCGCCCCATATATGCACAAATTGGAAACATGCATGCGTGTGTCCGTTCGTAAGTTATACACACGTAATGCTGCACGAGGACTTGATTTATTTGCATATATAGGGCAAATGTGCCAGTAGTTGGCCACGAACCAGTAGCCGTCCACGCCGTGTTAATTTATACTTGTAAAAAAAAATCGTCAATGCTTGAGCATAGAGCGGCCAGCCACTGGACTTGGCCAGCTTTCCTGGCACATCTATATATAATACGAATTTATACGAGCGTGGGCACACAAAATGCAAAATGCGTTAATGCTGCCTGTACGTTTTATGGAGCTCGGAACAATATATATATATATATATATATATATATATTTTCGTACTTCTACCAGACAAAAGTTTCGGTGAAACCGAGGATTATTGTTTTTTTTTTTTTTCTCGTGTGGAATCCTTCCTCGGCCACTCTTGCTCATCGAGCAGCTTTAAAATATTTATATAAGAGATACGAGCATTGACGTAACCGAGAAAAATTACAATTCATCCTGTGGTGTCAGGACGTCAGGTCGTCATATTTGTTTCTCTCTCCCTTTTTCTGTTCTGTGCGCAAACGCCACTGCGTCAGACTGCGTTGGGGCTCGGCAAAGGCAAAGGCACGTCCAATAAAGTTTTTAGTTAATTGTTATTTTCAATGTTCCAAATTTTACTGAAACCTTGAGATATTCTGACGTTGATCAAATATACATGAAGATTTATGGACGTGGGCTTAAAAGTTTCAAACTTTCGGGAGCCATTTTTTTATTTAATCGTCGACTTGTGCAATACGCTGATTATTAACGACCGGGATACTTATATCGGTTCGATATAACGGCCATTTTGGTACTTTGCACTTGTGCCATTAAGCGTTAAGTGTATGAACAAACGACGATTAAACGCGAGCCTGGTCATTGACGTTCGTTTTCTCATATGTGGACCGATGCATTATACCTTCAACTATACATATATCTATATATATACGTTCAATTATATATATATATATATATATATATATATATGTTTCGTATGTTCAAGTTCTCTCGGTAAGACGCGCTCCTGGCAAGCGCGGGCAATATGCATGAAGGAGAACCTACATGCGCGACAGTACGTGACCCACGCGTCGCTGTTTCTCTCTTTTTGAACTTGTATGAGACTATTCCGTGCACAATCGAAAAAAAAATTCTGATGAATTTTAATAGCACTTTTTCCCCATTTGAAAAAAAAAAAAAAAATCAGTCCCTTAAATATACATTCATGCAATAATATTTGTTCTCGTGATATTTTCGGAATGAGAAAAATTAACGCGTTAGACGTTTTGCAGTTACCTAGTCGCCAGCGTGATCGAAGCCTCGTGAGTTCTTCGGGTTGTGCTGCGAGCTACGAGCGCGATTGAGCTTTCTCGCTCTCCTGAGCCAGGATTTTTCGTTAATCGAAGTGAGATGGAAGGAGAATCGAAAGGTGGGAGGATATGGAAAAGAGCGAGTCAGAAATGGTTTGAGAGGGAGAGAAAAGGAGAGACAGAGAGGGCAGCACAGCAAGACTGGCTTTGGGCTCGTATATACGAATTCTGGCGAGAGAAACAGACTGGCCATATTTGGCAGGACCCGCTATCGCCGTCTTACAAGATCGTGCCCACCATCACGCACACTAGCTTACTCCTGGTACACACAGATTTTTTTTTGTTTCTCTTCTCTTCTCATAGTACTTCTGTTCAGACCAGTATACACATTGCGCACCGCACATGGTCAACAAAGTTATGTATGATAATAGTATTTCTTGAGTCCTTCAATGACATTTCCCATTTGTCACTATATTTCGTGTGTATATATATTTTTATTAATTTTTTTGTCGCTCAACCCTGCGAACTATTTGTTAGACGCCATTTTGTTCAAAATATTTTGTGGATCTAAATTTGTACTGAAATTCGTTTGTTCATGAGACTTTCAGCAACTGGTGTATAGTGTCAACCACTGGTACAGTGTCAGCAATTGGGCCTATTATATATATGGGCATATTGTGGACTATTTTTTCTTCTACCCCTTTAAATCCCCCTGACGATCTTTCTATGGGAGTATCTTATACCGTATTTTTCTAACCATTCTACAGGACTGTGTGGCATATTATTGTTGACTATCTAGCAAGCTTTTGTTATGGGACTGCTGGCGAAATTTAATCACGCATATTTTTCCATGCGAAATAGTAGCATTTTTTTTTCGTCCAAGTTCCAACTTTGGTCGCTAGAATCGCATGGATCGATTCTCAACATCGGAAGTTTGTCGCTTTTATAATAGTGGCTTCTGTGTGTATCGATTTTTTTTTCCTCGTCTTACCGTTAGAAAATACTTTCTTCTCTCTTTTCGTTATATAGCTGTGATCCGATGACCCTAATGAGCGCCACGAAATTAAATTGAAACTTTGCGTGGCCTCGTGTCGGTGCCTCGAAATTAGATATTAGGCGAAAGAACACAGAGTGGGCTTGGCCAACAAAAAGATCTACTTCAGTTTACTGTCCTATTTATCAGGCTCGTGTTCCCCTAATTGCGTACATGAGACGAACTCAGTAGGCTGGACCGAGAGTGGTGAAAAAAGGATGGGAAAAAAAATATACAGACTCGATCCACTTTTTGATGTCTCTAGAACGCGATATTCTAAGACATGTGAGCGTAGGCAAGGTAAATAATTACACATCAGCGAACGACGGAGCCGTCGCCCCACGCTTTGAGGAACTTGTAGTCTCAGTCAATCGGTCTGTTAGCTGAATTTGTCATATTTGAGGGCCATGTAAATTTGTGCCGAGCACGCGCCTGCTCCTTAACACGCACGCACGCACACACACACACACGCACGCACAACACATGCATACGCACGCACGCGCTTGCACTTCTGTTCCAAACATAAGTACAACATTGCTCGTTGCCACGTTACAGCGCTACATAGAAGAATAACATAGCGAGACATTCATCGATTTCGTCCGATTGTTTTAACGATACCATATATTACTATATCCATTGTATGACGAACTCTACGACTTTATTTACCTCCATAGACTACAGTGATGAATGAAATCGAAGGACTTTGTGGCCCACACAGCAAAAAATTGAACACGGTTAATGATGTCGAATTTAAATCGTGACATGTGATTGGATGCGTCGCTGTTCAGAAATTTCTAGGTTACAACGCATTTATGGTATTGTTCTTCAGGCTCTTCATCTTTCACACTACACGTGTCTGAAATATCTTTCACAATACAACGTGTCTGAAATATCTTTCACACTACAATGTATCTAAGATATCTTTCAGACTACAACGTGTCTGAAATATCTTTCAGATAATGTCATGTCTGAGATGTCTTTCAGATAATGTCATGTTTGAGATATCCTTCGGATAATATCATGTTTGAGATCTTTCAGATAATATCATGTTTGAGATATTTTTCAGATAATATCATGTTCGAGATATCTTTCAGATAATATCATGATTGAGATATCTTTCAGATAATATCATGTTTGAGATCTTTCAGATAATATAATGTTTGAGATCTTTCAGATAATATCATGTTTGAGATCTTTCAGATAATATCATGATTGAGATATCTTTCAGATAATATCATGTTCGACATATCTTTCAGATAATATCATGATTGTGATATCTTTCAGATTATGATATATTAATATATCACAAAACTAGGAACTTATAAAACTTTTACTCGAATGATCTAACCCTTAGGATGTTTCCGCCATTGAATTTGAAATACAACTCGCAATGTCAACGGTGAATATCACAGAAATTAGGTATAGTGGAGATAATTCAAATATTGCGTACATCTGCAGGAAATATTGGTATAAAACATCCAAAATTTAACTATCAATATCCAATATTAATTTCCACCTAATGTAGAAGCAACAATTAATATTTTCCTGCTATAGATGCTTTTTAAGTGTTCACGTAATGAGAGAACCGCTGGCTGTGCCTTGCGAGCATGCCCCGTAGTCCTCGGCGATGTTCCCTCTTCGATCGAGTTTTCGTGGTCTCGCTCTCGGCGCCGTCCAGTCCCACCAGTCGCTTCGATGAAACTCAACTGCGGCAATTTCCAGCCAGACAAGAGCGGGATAGAGAAATAGCGCGAGAGAGGGAGAGAGGGAGAGAGAGTTTTGCAGCAAGAGAAAAGAAGTGAGCGAAGAAGGGGAATTTTGGATTCGCTTGGACATCGCGTTCTCACACGGTTCTCCAGTAAAGGAACGATCTTGCGAGTCGCACAAACGTGACTACTCTCCTCGTAACTATATATATATATATATACGTACATATAGTAACCATCACTAATACCATGAACAACTCTTTACGGATTTCTCTTACTGTTCCAGTCTGGATCGATTAATCTTCATTCTTGTGCAATGGCAATACACATATAATGATAATATCGCATCGTTTTTCCCTCGTTATTCAACTCTGGTCAGGGGGCAGATAATATATTCCTACTCAATTGCGCTACTTAGATTTATCGACTGAAGATAAATTACTTGCAGGGCTGCATCAGTTTATATCTTATAATTATTTATAATATTTTCCATAAGGAGCCAAAAGTTGAAAATTTGTGGTGACGAAGTATCCATGAAAAGAGTTGATGAGAATTATTTTGCGATTGCTCATCAATTGTTTTATTTGGTTATGAAAATGTTATCATACGAAGATCGGAGGCTTCTTCAATAATTTTTTAATTTTAAAAATTCTTCTACAAGTCCCAATCATGACAGAATGCATTTTTATGAGGAAACAAAATCGATTGTATCGATGAAGACTTAAACATCAGAATTTTTGATTAAAGTTAATTTGAAGTTTTGCACTATTGGCGATAATATATATATTTTAATATATATACAGTATTGAATAAATAAATAGGCGAGCAAGTAGCCATACAATACAGTCTTTGACTAATATCCTTTTTTTTTACGTATAAGTGAACGATCTAATTGCGGATTCTCGTGCTCGCTAAACCATGTCCAGCTCACCCGCACGAAGGCTTATGGGGGTAGCATATCTTTTCCACCTGGATTCCTTGACACGATATATATACTCGAAATCAAAACTCATCGTAGCGCATCGAGACACGACGATGACGACGACGAGACTGGCGGGGCCGCGAGCCAACTTGAGATACTATATAGAGACTGTGCTCAGAACATTGATTTTGTCCGGGCCAAAGCGCATTGCGGACATTTTTACCGCTTACAATATGCTTTAAACTTTGCGTATCGATTAATCAGTCACGCTCGTAGATCCGATTCATCATCATATTTTATTTTATTTTATTTTATTTTATTTTATTTCTTTTTATTTTATTTCTTTTTATTTCTTTGTATTTTATTTTATTTCTTTTTATTTTATTTTATTTTATTTCTTTTTATTTGAAGTAGTGCACGAAAAATAGTACTACTGTGTAATATAGATGAATCATCAAGACTTCTCTATATTTGGATTTCAAGAGACAACATCATCTATTATTATAGAATAATACAGATTCTTGCCTATATATTGATTTACCATTTCCTCAATTATTCCGACCACACAACTACCAGCAAGCAATTGCTTTGATACTGTAAAACCTATAAATTTCACGATCAACGAGCATTACCACAGCGTCTATTCACGTGTGAGTTTTTTGTATGCCTCGAGAGAGACAAGCCAAGAGGAAGGGTGTGACTCTCGATCTTCTGCGTGTCAGACGGAAATTCTCAACATTATTGCCCTCTCTCTCCATCTTTCTCTCTCTCTCTCTCTCTCTCTCTCTCTCTCTCTGTCTCTCTCTCTCTCTCCATCTTTCTCTGTTTATTGTCGAGCATCGATGCTCTTTTATGCGTGACAGTAAGCAACGAAGCGTTGCTACGCGGTAATCCATGTAGACCTTCGTACAAGTAGCGATGTTTACTTATTTTTTTCCTGTACGATCTTATACTATGAGCACCAGTGAGTTGCGATTTTTTATGTACTAAAATACCTGGGGGCGCTTTATAATACTACAAACGACTAGCAATGTCTCAGCCAGAGTGACAGATACGATTCAAAATTCGAATACATACGTTTTTGGTCCAAGATGGCGGATCACAAGAAATTCAAATAAATTTAAGATAAATGAGTCGTAGTTAGCGGAGTGTAGCCTAAACGAAAACAATATTAGACTAAAGTTTAACACTCAAAAGTTCAACTGCAAGTTCATTATTTCCACAAAGCAATAAGATTTATTTTTTTGATTTATATTCTCTCTTGGATTATCCGCCATGGCTAAAAGCATTTCATCAATTACGTTTTTAATAGTCGCGTAAAATTTTTAAACAACTAGAACAAATTAATATTGCAAGAAAGCGAAAGAAAAAAAACGACTTGGCAGCAGTGAGAGTTTTATTAATCGGGTGCCAAGCAGCCACTGGGCCTTGCCTTTTTCTCTTCATCCCTCGACCGGTTATCCCACGTGTGGCCTCTCATATGCCACGTCATTCATTGATCGTGTACAGTCACTTGAGTCAAGTAGATCGTCCAAGCTCTCTGGTAAACTTTTCGTTCTAAAAGTATACTCTTTAAGGTTATGACGTGAAACACGCAAAAGTGCAAGAGAGAGATGGCGACATGTCTTTGGATAATTTATCTGCCAGAAATCATTCACTTTTTTGCCAAAATCTTATGATTTCAGTGCAAAAACTTCGGTCCTCATAATAATTCGCTTTTCTCCAAAAGTAAATTATTCTGATCAACGAAAAAAAAAAAAAAACGTGAAAGGTCAAAAAATATGTTGACCTTTCACATCACTTTAATGATAAATATGAAAGCTACTGTTGAATTATTTAACTGAATGTAGATTTTAAAAAAAATCTACTCAAATCGTACTCAGTAAAATAATGAATTTTCTACGGGGATTGAAAATAAGTCACACTATATATTGTAAAGTAAAAAAAAAAGCATATGAAAAATGATATCTTAGCAATTCAATTTGCTGAAAAAGTTCTCGATAAATTCCTTCATTAAAAGTTTTAAGTCCAAAAATAAAAAATGATCTTTAAGCTCGTTCGTAAATGAGCACAGGCAGATGTGATATAATTATTATTGTTCATCGTTATCATTATTTATTATACATCGTTTAATAATACCAAAAAAAATACAAATATCGGCTAAACATTACATTTCGTTGTTTCTTCCATTGTGATTATTTTTAGTCCAAGAGAATTTTCGTTACGAGGTCATTAAATTCTTCGTGGTATCTCAGATGGAGATTCTGTGCTCCCTTCTCGAACAGCTTGAGCCCGAAAGCGAGCAAGTCCAGCGAAGCGAAGAATAGATCCAGAGTTGCCAGCGTATTGTTAATAGAAGGAATAAAGGTTTTTTTTTTCTGTCTTGTTTTTGTTGCTTTAAGTTTAAACGACAAGGGTTGCTCGCTGCGAGTTTGGTATATTATTTTTCAAGTATTCCGGATGCACTATGGATCAACCATGGCATCCTTAGAACCGTGAATGAGTAGCGTAGGACAACGAATTCTCGAAAGATATAATCGTTAGCATTATTTTTACGTCTAAGAACAGTCATGCCATCTACCCACGAAGACCAAGTTTTTCAGACCAAGTTATTCCAAGAGAAATTTCGTTACGAGGTCATTAAATTCTTCGTGATATCTCAGATGGAGATTGTGCGCTCCCTTCTCGAACAGCTTGAGCCTGAAATCGAAGCGACCCAGAGTTGTCAGCGATAACATTGTTGATAGAAGGAATGAACGTTTTTTTTTCTTTTTTTTGTTGCTTTAAGTCGGTAAAAGGGCAAAAGGGTTACTCACTGCGAGTTTGGTATATTATTTTTCAAGTATTCCGGGTGTACTGGATCAACCATAACATCCTTGGAGCCGTGTATGAGTAGCGTAGGACAACGAATTCTCGGAACATAATCTTTACATATGTCTCCATTATTTTTACGGCTAAGAACAGTCATGCCATCTACCCACGAAGACCAAGTTTTTCTGAAATAATCCTCACCATATAACGCTATTAGTGGCGCCTTCATTCGTTCCGACCACGTGTCTATGTTTCTGATACCTAAAAAAGAATTTGCAGAGTTTCGTATCATTTTTATTTATTTTTTTATCTCCAAAAACTTGTATGGCAGTCACGCGATTTTTTGCTACTTTTATCAGCCCTCTGTTACATTTTGTTAGATTACTTGCGTGCGTGCCCCTCCCGATATTACGTCACGTATTAGTCACCCTTTGATATTTTTTAACAAGTCCCTTAACGTTAAGATGGTAAAAAAAAGATTTTTTTAAATTTTATCCGTGGAGTTTTTTGCCCTTTTGTAGATAACAAAAAATACATTATTCGATATGATATTAACCGTTGAAAAAAAGTAACGTTACATGTAAAGTCTCCAAGATGGTGACCATTATCCGCTTTTTTAAGCATCGTTAATTTTTTTATTCTGCGATCAATATATATTGATCGCAGATGGATAATTTATCGATTTGGGCCAAATGATTTTTGTCAAATTTTATAAATACTCACTCTCATATATCTTCAATTCAGATGGCAGAATGTGCGAATTGGCACCAAAAGCGACCATTTTTCGTACGCTATTGGGATTATTAGCAGCCAGTATGATAGATGTTATGCCACCGTCGCTCCAGCCGATCAACGAAAACTTATTGAATCCGAGGACCTGCATGAAATCGTGAGCCACTTGAGCATCATGGTGAAAAAAATTTTCGGGAAATGTTCTATCCGGTGGTCTGGACTTGCCATAACCCGGTGGATCCCAAGCAATGATCGTCAGTTTTGATCTGTTGAGATTTTCAATTTGTGGCTTAAAGTCCGTCCAAGCACTGCCTGTAAAATAAACGATTATTATTAGTCCTTAAATTTAGCTTCAATCTCATTGCGTTTATACTCACCGAAAATTAACTGCCCTTGAGTTAACTTCCGTTAAGATAACTATTTAGCATTAAAAGTCTCCGTTATTTAAGTATCTAGCATTATCTAGGTGCAGGTTTTACATCACCTTAAGATCATGTGCAATATATTTTGTGTGTGCTTGTTTCGCTCCACCGTAAGCGTCCTGGCCGAGCGTTAATGTTAGAGAATACGTTAAGGGTGATGTAATACTCTGACGCACCAACTCCGATGGTAATAATTTGCGTTCCCTATTTTTTCTCCGTGGAATTGATATTACGGACAAAGGCAAATTTATTCAAAATAATCAACACGCCGTGGAGAAAAAGAGGCGCCATTTATTACCATCCGTCGGTATGTCAGAGTCACAGCATTAAGGCAAAGTATGTAACAAGTATTTAAAGTTTTTATGCTGAATAAATAGACGCAAGGAAACTTAATTTGCTTTCAACCGAAATATCAACCTTTTATGCAATAAAACAGGAAAACCCCATTTTTTTCCAATATTCGTGAAACTCGCTGTAATGATAATTTCTTATGTAATCTTAAGGTGACTTAGAATACCGACTATAAGTCCATCCGGAATGACTGAAAATTTCCAGCACTTTTTCTTCCAGACGAGTGACTTTATTGCACAAAATATGAAATCCAATAATGAACTCAGCAATCGTCAGACGGAATTCAATCTTTTCTTTTTTATTTCGTGAAAGATCTATGATCTTTGAATTACAGTTTTCGTTAGCGTCTGAGCTCACACATTGTTTTAAGATTCAAGAATAAAATACTTACCCAAAGCTCCTGGCAGTAAAAGGACGGGATGAGAACCAACTCCCGTTTTGACGTAATTAATGTCTAATCCATTGACATTCACCTTTCGTTCCTATTATAAACACGTACACAAATATTGGTTCACATTGTATGGAGTATATATATATATATGTTTGTACACATTGTTTGGAAGTCGATGGTCGATTATTGGCATTGGCAAATCTCAACTCAACGTAGATATCGTAATTTTTTAACCCCAATCGAATTGATCATAACAATTGCCTACCTCAACTTTGTTCGAAAACTTTCTTATAGTCGTAATCGTTGTCGTCTTCGTTCGAAGTTCAAATTTCTTGCCAACATTGAACAATGTTTTGATTCCAAAGACACGATATATTTTCAAGCACATTGTCATAGGTCGAGAAAGAGAATGCGGCAACGGTGAGAGACCGCGAACAGACGAGTTCGTTTTATCTTTTTTTAATATAAGCCGCTTATTATACTCGAGCCGTATTTAACTCGCCAATCAAAATGTTATTCGGAATTCCGTCCTTATCTCATTGAAGGTCAATGTTTTTACGTGATTAACCAGAACGGTTACATATTTTCGAAATTCTCGTGATGGGATCACGAAATGTTTCATAGCTGGAATTGAGACACATGCGTGATATTATAGATTTGCTGAATTCTTTATGATTCGTCTGCGAGTGTAAATCCTTTTAGATCAAGCAGAAGTAGATCTGCGACAACAATATTGTAGATCTTTCGTTCTTATCAATTTGTCTGTGGTCCCGGAGAGCCGGGAGACTAACCAGCCGACCAGCTGTTTCTGTTTGAATATGGGCAACGGAATTCGTTGATATGAGCTTGGATTTAGGCCATTGAAATATCGATATAATTTTGTACGTGATGTGTGCAGAATGCCGACAAAGCGCAATCATTCCAAGAGAAAATTAAACTGCTGTTTTGACAGTCCATTTTGTGTAATACTGCAAGCATTTTTCGACATAATATTTTGACGAGGCCTCTATATGTGTGCATATTTTTCAAATGTTTTTTGAATAATCGCCATTTTAATTGAATGAAAATTGAAAATACATGCAATATATTACACGGATATAAATGTAAATGATAAACTGCTCTGTTTTTACTTTTAAAATATGTATTTCAGAATTATAAGGTGATGATAAATGAAACATGAGGAAGAGTCGGAAATGCAATATATAATATAGCTATAAGTAATATCTTAATGTCTCAATGCGTACTCCGTGTCAATAAATTTATCAACTACGGGCAATGTGAAATAAATAATTATTATCATATAAAAAAAAAAAAATAATAATAATAAAAGAAAAATAGATTCGATTTTGAGAGGACGGGTCTCAGGTCGTTACAATCATCGGTGGGCCTCGAATCCCGCGACGACTCTCTGTTCTTCCATTTTGCGTCCATTTATCATCCGAAATGGGAAACCAAAAGTCACAAAATGAATGACAAACAATTCAGATTTATAGTCATCATGATTCAATTTTTTCCTAGAAATATGTCTCTGAACCGACTTCTTTTTTTTTCTCCCTTTTTTCCGTAGTTTTTTTTTTGTTTTTAGTTTTCTTGTTTTTTTTTTTTTTTTTTTATAGAATTTACACTAAAGTTAGCGTCGATCGAGAGATTCTCGTTCATACGCTGACTCCTTTCTCTTAGACGATGTGAACGATCATGAGATCGCGATCTTTTTCATCAAGTTCTTAATAATAATATTGTAGTATTTGTCGACGTGTGGCAGTGCTGTAAACGCGTATTTACGTTTATTAAATTCTGCTCATCATGAATCTTGACTATGACTCGATTCTCTGTGATATTCTTCGACAAGATGCTTCTTGTATTTCGTCTGATCGTTCCATAATTCAGCAGCTTGAAGATTTAGAGGACTCTCGTTGTTTGGCTCTGGAAAAAAAATATTTTTTCAAATTTTTTTCTTTTTCTCCTTATTTTTAATTTAAATTTTGACGACGGGGAATTATTTTGAATTTTTATTTGTAATTTAGTGGATTTGTTCTCCTCACCGCCGAGCAACGACTGGATGGAAAGTAAAATTGTGCGAACGTCGTAAAGAGCACTCCACTTGTCTTTTAATATGTCCAGGCATATATTGCCAACTGGATCGACGTTGGGATGAAAGCAACGAGTTACGAAACGCACTATTGGTGCGCTGTAAGGATAACTGTGCGGAAACTCCAGTGTCAGCTTATACGTTAAGCCGGCATAAACCTTAAAAATGAAATAAAATAAAAAATGAACTGCATGGATAATCAAAGTCACGCTCCAAGTGTACACAAATTGTCATAAAATTAGAGATCATCAGTACGGACTTATGAGTATAATTATTAATTCCTTCTTTTTGCAAAGGTGGCCAATGAAATTTTTGACAAAATAGTATTTTCTTTGTGTCGCTATTTTCCCCTGAATAGTATTGGATTTTTATTTCTGTGTTGCATTCTAATTATTTATCTTGAATTTATTGTAACGCAATTCTTTGTATCGAATTTATTGTATCAAAATTGTTAAATTTTGCATGTTATTACTCCTGACTGCCCGCTGGGCAAAAGACGGCCATGCGCTTGACCAAGCGGCCACCAATCCAAGTACTGACTGCGTCAATAACGAGCTGACAGAGTGGCCATGCGTGCGAGGGATAGCTAAAAACCCGTTTTCACATTTTTTTCAAAATGGTCAATGTAAATAGCGCATCATTTCCCAGATAATGAGCACAGCTAGAAAATGACTGCGCCTCATTTTGAAATGTCAGCCATTTTGGAGAAAATATGGATACGAGATTTTTATCAACAGAGCGTGTACTATTTTACGTTATCAGCGATCACAATAGGTGCGCACCGATCGCGTACCTGTTACTATTGGTAAATACTCGCAACACGATACATGATGTAATAATAATAATAATAATAATATTAATACTGTACCGTGTCCAATGGACCAGCTATGGTTCCAATCCACTTGAACAAATTTTCACCATCCGGAAAAGCAGACACACCTTTTTCCGTGCTTGTCATGAGCACCATCAATTCCTTTTGTAGCCTGAGATGAAAATGGCAATAAAAAAATATACGAATCTCCAAATCCTCTCGAAATTTGAACTAGCTCGATAGAGCCAATGTTTTACGGGAAAAAAAAATGATGCGTATATTTTTGATGAGGTATAAATACAGACAGCGCGTACGTAAACAAAACATTGCTCATTTAAGTTGCACGTTTGAGGTTATGACGCGTCGAAAAAGCATCATACAATAACGCGATTCGTAATTCATAATGTTCAAAGATTCGAAAAAAAAAGTTGGGAATTCGAGAGAGAGAGAGAGAGAAAATAAGAAAATATTACCGGGGGAATTTTTTCATGTGTAAAATATTGTTAAAAAATCGTTAAATGTATATATGCATTTCACAATGCCCTTGAGAATTGATACGTGAAAATGGATATTTATGATACTTACCGTTTGCTCACAGCATGATTATCCTTCGGTATATTTTGCTTTTCCTCCTTTGGTTTGTTGGGTGTACTCTGGGACGAGTAAAAAGGATTTATATTCTGTGCCATTTTCCTAAAAAATCTAATCGGATAGTTTCTACAAAACAGAAATAATTCTGTTTGTCGTGATAGACGAAGCGTAGAAGCGAGAGGATTAATACACAAGCAAGCGCAACTTGGCTATCACTACACTGGTGGAAATTTGAATGCTCGTTTGTGTGCGTATATTGACGGACATGACACTGAAAGCATAAAATGGGTGCAAACAGCTGGCAGCTTTTGAAAGGATATCAGCGATAGCGACAGCTTCAAGGCGTAAAACCTGATATCTGATTGGACAATTTTGTTGAGACTGACCAATCGGATGGCAGAGATGATAATTCCTATATTGCATTTTTAAAAAGCCTTCCAAAAGATCAATTTTATTTGTACTCTTGTGTTCAGTCTGATTTAATGCAAAGCACCAACGAACGGTAGACAAAAAGCTATAATTCCATCTCAGAGGGGTTTTTATTGACTCGGCAAAAGATATAATTCGCTCGATTCGCCCCGCGATAATGAAAAATCATAAAAATTTATTTATTATTAAAATTACGGTGAAAGCAGCTGCAGAAAAATGTACCCTGCAATGATGGACATTTTCCTAACCGTGGAGACAAGAATTTCAGATCTCATTGTTGTATTCAGTCCCAAACAGTTTATGAAAACGTCGAAAACAAAAATAGAACGATGAATCATTATAAAAAAAAAAAAAAATGACTCAAAATTGTATCACAGGAATCGAGAAAAATAAATAAAATTTAGCAATCTAAATGTTTCATATTTCTTTTCAAATCTGCAAGAAAAGTTTGAAATTTGCATACAAATTACAATTCAGAGCGCATTCCTCTATGAGGGTTATTTTGTTTTTGTCATAAATGTGAAAAAACTGATGCACCGTGAAAGTTTTCCGAGAGACGGATGGAATGTTTGTTTTTAAGCCATTTCTACTACATACGTCTCTAAATTCCATTTGGAGGTTTAATAATTAGAAAAAAATTCGTATGAATATAAGCAAATGCAGTTTAGTCTTTACGCGGACACGTTGCAACTTATGAGTATTGTCGGTTTTTCCTCATTCATTATTTTTAACGTGCATTTAATACACAATTATTAAGTTCTTAATCGTTGTATTGAAGTTTGTTGGAACTGTAGGCCGAATTGTAGACTGGGAGTCTTCGTTTATCAGGGCTTATGCCCTCACGACTAGCATAATATCTCCTCTCGATGACTTTGTCAAAAAATCGGCTGAGCTTTAAAGACGATGTCGTCCCTGCGGCCAATGACCTCGTTTGTCTACAATCCTGTTGAATGGATTATAATTATTTTTTTTCTTCTTTTTATCACATTTTTACAGACTGGACAAGACTGATCTATCTTAAAATACGCGTGAAGCGTATTTAGGAAATAAGAAAATGCGATTTCGTTACCGAGTTGATTTGTTCGGAATCATTTTTTTTTTTTTTTAATTTAAAAATTGAAGAGAAATTTGAGTCGTTCCATGAATTACACAAATAAAGGATTAATTTCAGCTCAGTTGTTCGTGCCTCAATTAGGGAACGAGCCAGGAATTAACGGAAGGAAAAAAAAAATGTAATCAAAAATTGTTGTATAACTACCAAAAATATTTCATCAGCACCACATTCTTCGGCTATGGTGGAAGATCGCCTGTGCAAGCTCGATCTCACCTCCTCGACAAGGTCGGACTTTGTGCCAACCACAAGGATAGGAATCTGCATGAAAATTAAACTTTTTAGTAAACCAATGACTGCGCAGATATGAAAAAAATTCTCTCGTGTATTTTGCAAAATAATTATTACTTGCGTGGAACCCACAAACTTTTCAGGATCAAAGTCTTCGAACGATTTCGATTTCGAGCTATTGCCATCTTTGCTCAATACTTCCTGCAACCATTTTTGTAAATTTTGTTGAGACTTCCGATTTGACAAGTCGTGAACGAGAATTATTCCTGAAAGGAAGAAAAATTATTCATGAAATACGATCGATTTTGCGACCGCCATATTGGAAAGTTCGAGTTTTGATAGCCAGGATCGCGCCGGTTATTCGTGTCGTTTTTTTAGGTTTTATGTAACAAAAATATAGCAAATATCGTTCTATTTTTTACCATTAGTCGGATGATAGAAAACTGATCGCGTGTTTTTATGATTTTGACTGCCACCGACATCCCATAATTCGATGAAATAACGTTTCTGATTGGAAGTGCCCTCTTTGTACTCGTGTAATTTTACCTCCACCGAACATCCTATCGTCCATGATGGATTGCTGATCGGTTGTTGTTGGCATATCATATGCGTCAACGATGTTTTTCCAACACCTGCAACGAATTTTTACATATTTAATCGTAAAAAAAATGGCACCGATCTTTCGCCACATACAATCCGATATTAAAAAACAAAAATCATAACGTCGATAAAAATGCGGATAATGTTTGTTCGGTGACTTATTTT
This sequence comes from Dyspetes luteomarginatus, assembly GCA_963669185.1. Lineage (NCBI taxonomy): Eukaryota > Metazoa > Arthropoda > Insecta > Hymenoptera > Ichneumonidae > Dyspetes > Dyspetes luteomarginatus. The sequence goes on from OY769912.1 coordinate 9,849,927, forward strand.
GACGAGAAAAAATATAATTTATAAAGAAAATGAAAAGGTCATTGAGAATAATTTGGCGAACTTTTCCGTCATTGTTTATCAGAGTTTATCAGAGAAAATGGGAAAACACGGTTTTGTTACCGATTGAGTCTATTTTCGTTTGCCAGCCAAAATTTCATATTATATCTATATACACATATAATGTAGGATAACATAACAAACATATAACATAAAACACAACATATACAGGTTAATTGGGTTATTAACGATATTACGAGCAACGAAAAATTCCATAATTTGTAAAAATTATCGAAATATTCGAATATAAACAGTATGAAAATGCAATTATTTAATTGTTCAAGAATCCTTGATAAAAAAAAATCGCCACGTCGTCGTTCGATCGACACTTGCCGAACGCGTTTTTCAGTTTGACGTCGTCATCTCTTATTTTGTAAATTAAAATGAGTAAAAAAAGTTCTTCACTCACCGGAATCGCCGACGACAACGATTTTAACTTTGTCGATCGCTGCCATCGATAATGCACATTGACCGTATTTATTAATAATTTCATTCGGTCCGAAAGATTAGTTTTTTTTTTTCACATACTTTATTGACAGGTCGGCAAGAGCTTGGCAAAACCAACTCTGTCTATATGATCAACGAGAAACGACAGTAGGACAGTAGTGTAGCGGCAGCAGTTTAGAGTGAATGTTAACATAACCTAGAAAATTGAGAGGGCAGTTCGCGCGGTACGAATTATAAACAATCCTTTAGCACGCGCGATTCCCAGAACTCTGTCGAGCGATTAAACAACGAACGAAAAAGCGTTTGAATCGTTAAACAAATTAGAATCGTTAGTATATTTTATTTATTTATTTGGTTACGAAAAAAAAGGAACAAAAAAAAAACCCTCCAAGTTTGTAATTGTTATCCCGCGTTCGGGAACATTTTTTTTCAATGTTTTTCAGTTTGTTTTCATACAGTGTACGATTTTAGCCCGTTTAATAAATTATTTAATTTGTTCGTTTATTCATTTATCGAATCCATGGAATGAAGGATTTCGCATAGCCGGAGATAAAATTTGTAAAATAGAATCTAACCTTAGTTAATTTGGTAACATGACTTAAGTAGGCGCGGATTACATAGATCGAAAAACAAAAAAAAATTGAGTTTTCGTTTTTGATCCCTTTTCGAAAAAAAAAACAGCTGTTAAGGGTGTAATAGTGGCAATTTTTAAAGGCCGAGTAAGAAATTCATATTAACGAATAAATTCATTAGAAAATTTAGTCCCAAAGTCAGAACTTTAAATTACAATAAATTAATTTATTGCCTAATTTCCTTTAAACAAAATTTAAGATGGAAAATTGGAAAGTAACAAAATTATTCTACCAGTAAAATATTCTACCAGATTCAGTTGTCACTTTGCTTTTTAATAAATTTAAAAGCCACGAGATTAAAAAAAAAAAAAAAAACATTTTCTCTGCAAGTTAAATTTCATTTTTACACTGTAATTGTAATCGCTGCATAGATTCAGCGATCATCGGGACCGGAAAAAATGAGTGCCGAGGAAAGACTCGTAACTGAAGTACCAAGCAGTCTTAAACAATTGGCGCGTCTTGTAGTCAGAGGTTTTTACAGTATTGAAGATTCTTTAATCGTTGACATGTTGGTCAGAAATCCATGTGAGTCTGATTTATCGTTCAATAATCAATAATTAATACAATAATTGAATCTTATAATTACGATAAAATATTCAATTTAATTGCAGGTATGAAGGAGGACGATATCTGCGAATTGCTAAAGTTTGAGCGTAAAATGCTCCGAGCTAGAATATCTGTATTACGAAACGATAAATTCATACAGGTCAGGCTGAAAATGGAAACTGGCTCGGATGGGAAAGCTCAGAAAGTCAATTTTTATTTTATAAATTACAAGGTGAGCTCGAAAAAATGGAAAAAAAAAATAAAGGAGACAAAGAATGAATGATGAGAATTTTTTTTTTTTGTTTTTCAGACTTTTGTCAATGTAGTAAAATACAAATTAGATCTTATGAGAAAGAGGCTGGAAACCGAGGAGAGAGATGCCACAAGCAGAGCTAGTTTCAAGTGTTCAAATTGTCTGAAAACCTTTACCGATCTCGAAGTATGTAAATGTTAAAATTTTATTAATTAATTTGCTTATTTTCAATTTTTTTAATTATTTATTTATTCATTTACTGATTTTTTTTTTTTTCACAGGCCGATCAATTGTTTGACATGAATACCGGTGAATTCAGATGTACCTTTTGCCGTGAAGTCGTCGAGGAGGATCAGTCGGCATTGCCGAAAAAAGATTCTCGCTTGTTGCTAGCTAAATTTAACGAACAGCTCGAGCCGCTTTATATACTTTTGCGAGAAGTTGAGGGAATAAAATTAGCACCTGAAATTCTCGAACCTGAACCCGTCGATATAAATACAATTAGAGGGTACGTATTTTTTAATTGGATGCATCCATCTTTAATATGGAATAAATATTTTATTAGATTTATCCTCTAATTAATTAATTCAATTTTTACATTGAATTAAAAATAGCCTCGAAAATCCCCAGATATGTATTTTGGAGCAAAACAAATCGCTTTTACTCCGATACGATAAAGTATAGTTTTTTATATTTTAGCCTCGATTCGAGAAAATCGATCGGTTTGCGAGCACCTGGTGAGCAATGGTCGGGCGAAGCAACACGCGGAGGTGGCTTTGCAGTTGAGGATGCGCGAGTGGACGTTACGATAGGTGACGAGAGTACCGATGACAATGCAGCCAGTCGTAGAAAGGAGAGACCAATATGGATGATGGAAAGTACAGTTTTAAATGCCGATGGTACTCATGGCGATTCTGGCAATACCCAAGAAAGTATTCTCGACAAAGCGGCCTCCACAGCAACAAATACAAACACATCGAGTAATAAGCAGGGCGAAGATATAATGTCCGTATTGCTGGCACATGAGAAAAAAGGCGGTGCTAATGCGGCAAATGCCGTAAAAGCTGTTCTTCCGCAAGAATCGAGCGACAGTAGCGACAATGAGGAAGCTATGGAAATGCAGCCTGTCGATCCTGGTACGTACAATTTTTTTTATTTTATTTTTAAATTGTTTTTCCTTCCGTACAGAGAAAGTTTTGTTTTCATGAAGAAAGAAGACTTTTTATTTTTAGAATAATAAAAATATGGTTGTGTCTTTATACGCTACGAACAAAATTCATATCTTCATAATTCGATGACGACTTGAGTTATTTAGCTGAAATTTTGCGTCCATTTAAAATATTTGCATGGCTTTTTTTATCTATTGGGTTTCGTTGATATTGATAATGCGATTTGTCTGAATACGATCGTTGATCAAATATATAAAAAAAAAAACTCTAAATTCTGGTAATCTTTTTGACCACAGAGGGGACGTAGATAATGGGGGGGGGGGGGGTACAAGAGAGCACAATGTGCAAATTTCGAATTTGTACTATTTTTACAAAACAGCATTCACGTATTATTGGCAATATTTTACTTATAAAATATATCTGGCCCATTAGCTCAGTTGGTTAGAGCGTCGTGCTAATAACGCGAAGGTCGCGGGTTCGATCCCCTCATGGGCCACATTTTTTTTTTCGCTCACTTAAAATTTTGAAGTTTTTGATAGACTCTAAGCGTGATTGTTATCTGCAATAAATTTATGACCGGTTAATGTCTCAAATTGTAATTACGAATGGGCGAGCGTAAGATAGCAAGTCGATGCACCGAGGGGTCGGGAGGGAAAAGAGAAAGGGGGATCAGTGGAGTGTGAATGCTGCATCGAGCGTGCGCGAGAATAACATAATTCATACCAAATTTTACACTAATTTGCAATAAAAGAAGAGAATTGATTTCAAATTTAACATGGGGCCACCCTCAAGACATTGTTTATAATTAAAAATAATTACTTTGCAAAGTCAACATATTAAATTGACTGAAATATCTCAAAATTTACAATGCAATGCTAAACGGTCAAAAATTAAAAAAAAAAATGAAAACAATGAAACAAGCTTATTGGACTTCAGCATGTACGACACACACCAATGTACCATAAGAAATTCAATATCTCAAATATCTCATATTTTGGCGTACCGCTCGACCCGCCCTATATACGAATTAAATATTTTCCCTTTTCTCTTTCTCGTCAGATATGAAATATGGAAATTTCCACAGCCTAAAAAAATGTCTTTCTTTAGTTTTCCAATTAACTATTAATTGACGACACCAAATTTATAATTTGTGCGATAAAAGTTTATCATCAAAAGCTGAGACTTTTTTATCGATAAAATAGTTGCATGAACTATTCAATTGTCGTTATAACTTTAATTATTTGCGACTACTGTTTATTTTTATCGTTTCATTTTTATGTTTAATTTATTATTATACCGTTGAAACGAAAAATAGAAAAAGTGATGCATAAATGTGTAGATTTCTAGAAGGTCGAATGGAATTGCAGAATGATTATAAAGACAAGTGTTTGGGTTTGGAATTAGAAGAAAATGTTGGACATTTTTTTGTATTTCAAAAAATTCCAACTCTATTTTTTTTTCTTTCAATTTCCATACTTTCAGTTTAATTTTTTGAGATTTCGATTAAAATGCAATTTATCCTCAGGCGACGTAGAGATTATGGAATCGGAGGATGACGAATTGGTGCCTACGGTGAGTGTCGGCGGGAAAACTGTGGCAATAACGAGTGTCAACGACACTCTTATTGCAGAAATGACACCAGCGGAAAAAGAGGCATACATTCAAACGTATCAAGAATATTATTCGCACATGTACGACTGAGACCAACGTCCTGTATCCGGCAAATATCGTGATAAATCTCCCGATCATCCGAAACGCGATTCTATATCCTGTGTAATATTTTTGTATAGACATGAAAATAAAGGAGTTTTTTTTTCTTATTGAAATATTCATCATTGTGATTCTCTTTCAGTTATATATATATATATATATTTTTGTATCGTTTCGTTTATTTTATTTCTAATAGCAGTAACTCAACAATACAAGGAATTATCAGCTCATTATCAACAAGTAATACCCATTAATATTGTTAAATATAAGAAATAAATTAAAAACTAATAAAATACAAGTCACTTCTGGTTTTGACGGGAAAAGGTTTTTTCTTTCTTTTTTTTCTCCTTAAAATCTTAAACAGACAAGATGTATTTTAATTAAGCTTACTTGAGATTTTTTTTTCTCGTTCTCTCGTTAAATTTCCATCCGACCACCACCATCGGATGGAAATTTGTTTTTTTTTTTTTTTTTCGAGAACGATGTTAACATTTTCTTTAGTTTTTTATGTTTTGCCATTTTTTTGTATTTTTCAAAGACTTTTTTTTTCACATTGTTTCGTTATAACTTATGCAAGCTCCCAGAATCACACTCAGTCGAAATTCATTGAATCTATTTTTAATTTAATTGATTTTTTTTTTCTGATTGAATTGATTTCTTTTTTGTAATTTAATTGATTTTTTTTTTTAAGATTTTTGAATAATTTTTTTATCTTTTTTCCTACATTTTCCGTGCAGTTCGCCAATCTGATTGCTCTGAACGAATCACCCAAAAGCTTTTCAAAAACTCAAGCACCAGAGGCGCGCATTTTAAATACGGTCGCTATGACCTTTGGGGAAAGAAGTTTTCCATTTTTTTCAGAGTAATCAGACAGCGTTCTGACAGTGTTACTTTTTTATTTATGTTTTGTTTATGTTTTTTTTTTCACGTGTGTTTAGCCGTGGAAACGGATATTTATTCCGGCTCGTTGAGACGGAGACGGGCAAAGTCCTCAAAGACGATATTGTCATCATCATCGTTTGCATAGCATGAATTTTCATAGCGTGCACGATCGATGCTTTTGCTCTTCTTCATCATGGCCTTCTCTTTTTCCGCGGATCCTGATGGCAAAAAATAAGTGACGTATAAAATATTAGTCGCGAGAAACTGAATATTCGATAATGGCAAATGATTGAAAAAGCGACATCTGGTTATCGTGTCGTGAAATTATAACAATATATCGCTATTAACATTGAAATACTAAAAAAAAAAAAAACGTTCACTATTGTCAAAAAATGAGAATTTATAAATAATGTTTAGAATATTTTGACTCAAAATTCTGATTGGAGTTTCCAAAATGAAGGACATTGGGGCCAGTACCAATTTTTCCCGCTAGGTTCGCAAGAAATTATTCTTGCAAAAAGGCCAAGTGCTATTAATTATTTGGCAACTATGATACGTACCAGGGGTGGGGTGCATCAATTTCAACGGAACATCTGTAACCAATTCACCACCCAGGGTTCCGCAGTTCAGTTTAACGCGAACGGAATAAGAGATCACGATACCCATAGCTTCGGCCGGGCATTTGCCCTCGGCAACCATAGTAGAAGAAGCAAGATTAACGTCATCCTCCTAAAATCCAATAAAATACAGCAAATGAGCAATAAAAAAATTATGCCAAATGGAATTCATTCAATTAAAAAAAAAAAAAAAGCTCATAATGACCTTGAGATGTCCGTCAAGAGCAATACCACGACGATCCTTGTTGCTGCTGGCCAAAGGAACAAGATAAAATTGCTTGGTGAATGATGCTCCGGGTGTGATGGGGCAACCTTCACGCGTTTCCAAGCTCGCTACGTGACGTGAGAATTGAGAATTGACCATTGTCACTTCGCAGTGTTGAACAACGAAGATCTATGACGAGAAAGAAGAAATAATAGAGATCAGGGCGATCAATTTCGAATTTTAATAAGCATCGCGAGTTTCAGCGTTTATCATTGTATTATTGAGTGTGGCGCTGCTAGAAGCGGCCAATCTAGGCAACTTTTGGGTAACAAAAAACTCCTCTCGGGATGTTTAAACTTTTCACTGAGTTTGGGCACTGCGATCGATATGTAATTTAGGAGATAAAATGATTTTTATGTCGCTATCATCGCGACATAAAAATCATTCCACTCGGAAATTTACGGAAATAAATAAAGTGGCGTCATCAGGCCTGTCTTACCTTGATATTCTTTACGGCCTTTCGCGAGTTATTCGTAATGATGACATTGGCCGAAAGTTTTTCACCATGATAGTAGATCTCCTTGTCAAGGGTCACCTCGAGATTGAGTTTACCCTGAGAGAATGTGAAACCCTTGGATACGAGGGAGCTTGGTAGTCTTCGTCCGCGAGTTGGTGGAGCATATTGCAATTTCTTGATGGCAAGTGTCACAGATGAACGTTTGTGGCCCTGCGGTAATCACGAGACAATAAATTACTTGGAGGACAATTTAAAATGGCGGAGTGGCGGACACGATGGACCATAAAAAAATAAATTATTCAATAATGACCAAAATTGATATTTGAAGATAATTGAGAGAGCTGATTTCGAATTTAAATTCAAAATCGCTTATTCAATATAGCGGCGAAGAAGGCCGAAAGAAAATATTAGCTAATATTATATATTTTTTATTATAGCGTGTAAAATGGCTTCTATTTTTATACCTTGTCTTCCTCGTTCTCACCGACGTAAATCTTCACAACGTAGTCAACACCAAGAGGTTTTCCCTGATCGTCATCACCAGGCTGAAGAGTAACGGAGCTCGGTGAGTTAGCGGGAAATTGGAAGGTGAAGGGATAGGCATTAGGGCCGAGTTTCTTAAGAAGACGTTCCTGAATTGGTGTAGTTTCTTGTTTCTCCTTTTTCATTGGGACAACTTGCTCGCGGCAGAGAACCATTTCCTTGCTGAATTTGACTCCCATGACCTCATCTTCTTCACGACCATATCGGTAAGTTGTCGCGACCTGAATTATTAATATTATTATTTTTTTTAATTTTTATTAATTTAAAATAAAATGGTTGATGGTATAGAGATATATTTTGGCGATCTCAATAAAAAATACGAACCTGTCCGTAAACTTTTCTTCCCTGGAGATAATCATTTTCAATGACGACGATACCGTCAATTGGATCAACGCTATCGATATGATCGATGAAATCACGCTTTCCAAGATACACGGTGACCTTGCCTGTAAAAATAATACCAGAAAAATTGTTAAACAATATTTGAAAAATGTTTTTTTCTTTTTTTTTCGTTATAAAAGAACAATTCATTCTTACCGTTCGGGGTTGTTTTCTTGAAGACCTTTACGGCCACAACGTAGGCCAAAAACAAGAGAGGAAACATTTTTTTTTTTTCTTAGATTTTAAGATTCAGGACGAGTTGTTTAAGCAAAGATTTCCCGCCCAGAAGTGACGAGCTACTGGGCACGGATATCGGCCTGATATAGTCCCCGGAGAGGCTTCACCACTCGAAGCCCCATCTACGCTAATGATATTATGAGCTTCCTATAATACTACCTAACGAGATCAAAATCTATATTCGTGCTGTGCAAAAAAGAACTGGTTATTGCACCAAGGCTGTAAATTTTGTCCTCAGTCCTACTGCGGGATCGGTCACCAGTGAGACTCGACCCCATCGATATCTTTACCTCGCAGAATAAATGGAATAAGCAACGTATTTTTGGTATTACACATAGAATATATTATGGGTTCAAGTGGCGATCTAAATATTTTTAGAATAAATTCCATAGATTATGATAGTTTCTTATTTCGAGTTCGAATTAGTTTCTTATCTTTCGAGTCGAAAGATTATTGAAATCAATAATCTTTCGACTCGACCCCATCGATATCTTTACCTCGCAGAATAAATGGAATAAGCAACGTATTTTTGGTATTACACATAGAATATATTATGGCTTCAAGTGGCGATCTAAATATTTTAAGAATAAATTCCATAGATCATAATAGTTTCTTATTTATTTGAATAATCTTTCGACTCGACCCCATCGATATCTTTACCTCGCAGAATAAATGGAATAAGCGACGTATTTTTGGTATTACACATAGAATATATTATGGGTTCAAGTGGCGATCTAAATATTTTAAGAATAAATTCCATAGATCATAATAGTTTCTTGTTTATTTCAATAATCTTTCGACTCGATGGTTGTCGAGGCCTAGAACCACCTCGAAAATTCAAAAGCATCTATCCCGGACATTTCTGAGAGGAATTCAATGAAATTTTGATAGTTTGATACAGAATAATGGCATGCAAACAGTGACCATTACATTTTTATCAAGATCAACACGGTTTTCCAAGTATTTTACGAAAATGTCGCTGGCACTTATTTGGCACTGATCAGTTAGAGATAAAAAAAAACTGTAAGTCTTCGGTTAACTTACGTAAGTTTCGTATTTAGAGATTGAACTTGATATTTGAACTCGAGTGATGAGTAATAACTTTAGTTGAGCCCACTTGAGACTCCTTTTCGTTGCCAAATGTCTTCAACGAATTTTCAAATCTACGAACTCTGCAGGCAATCAAATGTACTACAAACTTCTACGGACATTGCAGATACTTTGCATCCAGCCTGAATCCATTTGGGATGAAGAAAGAATAAGAAGTAGAAAAAGGCGAAGACTATTATCCTGGACCTTTAGATATGCAATTCCTCTTTAACCAAAACTCGTTAGTCTACTCAGATTCGTAAAGGATTTTTCAAGTTCAGAGGTTTTGTTAAATAATTTTATAAAAATGCCTACGAAAATGTTGCGTTGGGTGAATAAAGTTTTGTGCGTGTCAAAGTGTTACACTTCGACACCTCATATTTTGCAATGGTGATAATCTTTTAGGAACTTTTGCATACCCAAAGTTCGATTCTTCTCCAAGAATATAAAAAAAAAATTGTTGTTTGAAGGAAAACAATAAAAATAGAGAAAACACACCATGGATCAGTCTTAAGGTTTATATTTATTTCAATAATAAGTGTTTACATTGTATGGAGGTATTTTTTATCCTTGAAATGAGATCTTCGGGCACTTCAAGGAATTTTAATTACTTCTTGTTGTTTAGTTTTTTTTTCTTCTCATGGCCACACCCCGAACAATAAATCATTATCATTTCGCCGAGAATACACATGTACCTTAATAATTATATTCGCTAAAAACAATTGTATTCTTTTATTTCTCTTTTACTTTTTTTTTCACTTGGATCAAGACAGGCTCGTGTTATAGCTCAAACGATATTTCTCTTCCGAAACGCTGCTGAATTTTCAAAACAATTTAATAATCGATATCGTCGCCGTTCTCGTCGTCGTCGTCGTAATTCAGCCCAGAATTGATATTTGCTCTCTCGGGCCTGTACAATCGTTTTGCTATATCAACGAAGAATATCTCAAAAATTTTCGTAAGCGAAAAAAAAAAACAAACTTAAATTTCAACTAAATCGAAAACATCATAACTAACACCATCCTCTTTTTCTTCACAGTAAGATGATCAGTGCTCTCCTCCTCCGTTAATTTCACGAAGGTATTTTCTCTTATCTTTTTTTTTTTTTTTTTTTTTTTTTTTCGTTCACCCACTATAAAGTTAAAAAAGAACTACAAACTAGAATCCGATGAGCACAACAGGGATCGGACTGTAAAATTTTCTCTTCACTGATCTTTATCAATCACTCTACGATCGTTTGTCGTGAATTATTTCCATCCTTGGTTTGCACAAAAACTTTCACGGAGGAAAGAGAAATACGCGCGCAGATCAAATTACTTAATTCCAATTGAATATATCGAGAAGATTATATTTCTAAATTTTACAATAATAAAAAAAAATAATAGTAATAATAAAAAAAGAAAAGAAAACGAAAAATTAATTGTTTGTAGGGTCGTTTGGGAATTCGATGATAAAGGGCAAAAAAAATTGACGACCTACAGTGCTAATTGATATTACAACGGTACCGAGTTTTACTTAAGAATAAATATGTCTAAGAATAGGCACAGTAAATTTATGGATATATATATATGTATATATATAGTTACATTCGTTACTCGGCAAAATTTATTGCGCTGTGACAAGCCGTTGCTACCAGGGAACGAAAGAATTATCGGCCGAAAAATATTTGAAAAATGTTTTTTTTTATACTTTTTTTCATGTGTACATTGAAAAAATTGCTTCGAATCCGTTATAGCTTACCGATTTTTTTTTTTTTTTTTCTTTTCGTTTTCGCGTATATTTCGTCATTCCGGGAGATTTGAGAATTATTTTAGAAGCTTCGAGGATTACTAAAATGTAGTTGTTTTTTTATTTCTCATTATTTGACTCGAAATCAAGCAATACAGCAGTTTCGATTTTTTTTTTTTTTCATTTTTGTTTAAATATATATATATATATGTATATATATATTTATTTGTTTAATTATTATTCTATGAGAATAAATTATGAAAAAGAACTTTTTTATTTATTACCGAGCTTCTCGATATAGTGCCGTTAGACTGGTAGATCACCTTTGGAAATATTGAACACATCACATTTTTCTGAGGGAAAGGCTGCACGAACCGAAGCACTTTCTAAATGCGGGGCTTTCTTCGAGATTTTTATTTGCAAAAATTTATCAATAAACGTGAGCCATTTTGTTTTTTTTTAAATTTAATATTTATCGATCTTTTTTTTTCTTCAATTTCATTAAAAATTTAGAAATTACGTGGCCACGTTGAGCATTAGAGGAGAAAAATTAAGAATCAGAATTAAATTGATAAATCATCTTTTTACAGACATCGAAAATGCCTGGAAAATTTATCTTTAAATTTATTTATTTGTTATTGTTTTATCAAGGATCTCCACATGCTGTTTTACTAAGTTTGTAAAGTTGCGTTCGTGCCAATGAATTTTTATCGGATTTCATTAACGTTAAAAAATCAATCAAACGCTCACTGACTTTTTCTCGTTCACATCTATCAATGCCACAAACAAAATTTACATTTTATTTTTATGTTTCTCATTTTTTTTTTATTTTTCCTTTTAAATCCGGTAATTTGAGTTTTAGCTAATTTGACAATTTTAACAATTCTCTAATATTTGAATCGAAGAAAAGGATCGAGAATATTTTGTCTATGCCAATATTGGACGAAATTAGCACTCGCGAGATACAAAAATTTATCATATTTCAGAAAATTTATTTCGTCTTTTTTGTGCAACCGTGGGAAAAAAAAACTCGCATTGCCTCAAGAAACGTCGTGGACGCGTATTGTGTGAAAAACGTAATAACGTTCAGCAGACAAAGACAAAAAAAAGTAACAATTTATTCTATTACGGTTCCCTGATACCAGCGCGCTTCTCTAACATCGGAAAGTACAAATAGTGTTAGTTTTTTTTTTTTTTTCCATTTACTAGTATACATCGTGGATTTCCGTAGTTTCGATAGCTGTTTTCTCGGCGTTTTTTTTTTGTTTCTTTCTACTTAAATATTACGTTGCGAAATCGTTTCCTTCTTTTTTTTTTTTGTTTTTTTTTCTTCTTATGACAAATATTATCTGCCCCAGGCTGAATAATCTCGTTTTAATCTGACATCGAAATTGTCAACACGAGGTGGCGCTGACTACCACGGGGCTTGAACTTTAAGCAAATTTTTTTTTCTTCATCTTAATTATATACGGTAGAAATATGCAAAGAAACGAGGGGAAAAAAAAAGTTTTTTTTTTTTTTTTTCAAACGGAGCTCATCCGACTGCCGAGCGAAAATAACGGACAGACTTAATTTTTTTTTGTCTCATGCCTCGGATTTTCATCGATGGACAAAAAAAAAAAACGTACCTAATATTCTTCTGAGAAATTCGCTCCTTAGCAGAATTTTGGGATCCTGGCTTAGGATAGATCTGAATTGGTAAGAAAAAAAAAACAATACATTTGATTAATTGCCGATAGTCTTTGTCTTTTTTTTTCATTTTAAAAAAAATTTGAGTTTGTTTATTGAAAAACTCACAGCTCGGTGCAGCTGCAGACTCAAATCTCTTCTGGATCTGATCGTAGGTGAACTTGACGAATGCGTCGTATTGCTCCGAGAGTTTCATGTGTAGTATCTGATCGTATTCCTCTCGAATCTGGGTCTCTTGTTCTTTGAGCATTCGCTCGCAGATCAATCCAACCTGCAACGAAAAACGTATCCTCAGCTATTAGCACAGAATTCATCAAAAGGAAGGAAAAAGCGACGACAGAGACATAGCTGGAGTTGGAACTGGATAATTTTTTTTTTCTGCAGTGCTTAATGTTTTTAATCCTCTGGTTTACAACTGGGCAACGAATTCAGGTCTGAATTCATTGACCTGCACGACAGCACTGTGTATTTCAACTTTGCGACAGAAAATAGTGTCGATCAGCGGATTAAAAAAAAGTCAAGTATTATCGTGTGCAAAATGGCGTTGCTCGAATCGTGAATATTTTCGTAAACCATGAGAAGAGAGAAAATTTTAAATCCGATATTTCTGTACAGATTTAAACTAATGATTGATTCCTTCTCGAACCTAAAGAATTCGCCCACGAACGTGAAAATATTTTGTTACATTTGATATTTTCCAGATCATATTTCGAAAATTCTCCTTGTGCATTAAAAATTGTTGACTCCAACATTTGTTGAACTCCGATTGTCGTTTGTATAAAATAGAAAAAAAATCTGCAACCTTAATTTTACGCATAGCCAAAATACAATTTTTCAAATGATGTAAAATTTTTAAAAATGTTTTTTTTTTCATCCTTCTGAAATTTTTAATTGAAAAATGTTAATTGCGAAAAGTGTAAATATTTTTGTGTCTACCTGTCTGAATGTGAACAATGGTTTTTCCTTGCTGCTCGGATTATAGTTGTAAGCGTTTGAGCCACATGCAGCCGATGGACTGGATGGACTAGCAGGACCACCTTCCATGTCAGACGAGTCACCTCCGCTTGTCTGTGGATTGAAGTGCAATTGCTTGCGTCTATGCAATCGACGTATCTCCTCTCTGATGTTTGCTGCCATTTTTTCTGCATTTATCAACAAAAATTATTATTTGCATTTTTAAATTATCCATTAATTTTAAGGATTCATAATTGGGTACGAGTATAATTGAGAAAGGCTCCTTCAACTAGAAATATCTCTTAATATGTGGGGGGGCACATGTTGATTTTATATATTTTATTTGCGATTTTTTTATTGCGATATTTTACTACAATGCGATCATTTTTTCATCCAAAAAAGTATTCAGGATTTTTTTTTGTTTCAGCATCAGCTGTACTTTTAACCCTTAAACTCCAGACTGGTGCACCAGCCAAAAGTTTTAGCCAATCTGATCGGTTGCTTGCGGCTCATCTGCTCCATGGGAAAAACGTTTAGATCGGTTAGACCTTTAGCGTCTAACCTTCTTAACCTCTAACATCTTGACCTTTAACGTTTAGACCTTTGTCTAACAGGTAGTGTTGGTTATATTGTCATTTGTTTCGTGAACACGAAAGTACACACGTCGAACAGCCATTTTTGCATTTTTTCGCAACTTTACTTCGTTTACCCCTTCGCGGTCACGTGGGGTCTATTGACCACAGGTCGTATTTGACCCCACTCTCAAGTGTGGCCAACATGTTATATGCAGGGAATGTGACCGCGGAGGGTTAAATCATTTTTATTAATTTTTGTGCTATGAAATTAACTCTAATATACATCGAATATGCATTCGGTCTCTTATAAAAAAATAAAATAAAAAAAAAACAAATAAATTTACATATAATTAAGCCGTTCTATCGCATATAAAAAGCATTTTACGCAATGGAAATAATTGGTGAGGGTTTGCACCCCAGAATATAGGATGCAGGAAAAAAAAAAGAAAATGGCGGTATCATTCTAAGGTTAACTCAGCTTTGAGCATGTACATACATATATATATCACAGTATTCATGTGGACAAAAATGTTCTAAAATCTTTAAAAATCCTCTAAATATTTCTTTAAAACATCTGCAGCTTCTAATTCGATAAGCAGAAAATTATCTAGACATGCATCCTTGGGAGATATGCAAGAGAGACAGGTGCAAATTCTCTAGACAATTCGAGGGCGTTAAACGTTTCCGAGCAAACGCAAGTTCTTATGGAATGCATGAGATAATTGTATATGTATATGTATATATATATATATATATATATATATATATATATATATATATATATATATATATATATCTGTATATATATATATGTGTATATATATATATATATATATACTTATATCATGCACGCATGGGAAAAGCACATTAGAAAACAATTGTCCAGAAGCTTCTCTTACCGACTGAGCCCCGTTCACGTAACCTTTAGCACGCGATTCAAAATGGCGTATCGAAGAAAAGGAAGACATCGAAAAATTTTAATGGCCGGCCGCTCATATTTCTTCTATAACGTTACCAAATGAGTCAGATATATTTACTGTTACGAGAATCTTTATTGATATTCAAATTTTTTTTTTCAAGGATTGAGGTTATCTCTTGTCAAGCACGAGAAAGGAAATAGCGTCATTTTCTACGTGGGATCTGTCATACCGACCGAGTCGCCTTGAATTCGAAATGGCTGCATTTTTCCGTTCCAAATTAATCCCGAACTCAAACGTTTAATATTTCAAAATAAAAAACGAAAAGATTCCCGAAAAAAATTGGAACCCAGAATTTTGTTAACGAGCGATTAAAGTTAACATAATCTTCATAATATGGATTAAAAAATAAAAATATTGAAATAATCTCATTCAAGATATTTACGATAAGATTAATAAGAAAAAAAGATTATTTAAATCTAAAAATCTGTTGCATTCTTTCTTGAATTTCCAGAAAAACACGCGTTGCTCGTTACACGGAAAAGAAATGCGACGAAAAGAAAATTCGAGAACAAAGCGAAATGGCGTGACCGAGAGCCTGATATTAAGAATTTTCGTGTTTGTAGTGTAAAAAAAAGAAAGGGGGGTCCCGAAATGTCCGTTACGCATTACCATATGATTTACACGCGTGCTCGTCGCCCCCCCCCAGCCCCCAGTCGCGCTGTTCGCCCCGCCCGCTTTCATGCAGCTGGGGGGGCTCGTAGTCAAGTCACACGAACGCCCTAAATACGGTTTTTAAATCGCTACACGATGCGTGCCCCAAACGCTCCCACCCCCCTTTTTTCTCGTTTTCGTGTGCAGGTTTTTTTCCCGTAAGCGAAGAGAGAAAAGCAAAGATAAAAAAAAAACGAAAAAAAAAAAAAAGAAACGAGAGGAAACATAAAAAAAAAGAAAATGGCCGTTGCCGATAAGAATTTTACCAGGCGTCAATTTGTGAGGGACCTCGCCGAATGGCGATGGATTTTGCTGTCTCGGTGTGCCCTGAGCTGATGTGCCGGGCGATACGCACATTGGAACGCATCTTCGTCGCTTGCTGGGACGTCCATGGCTATGAACCGGATCGAACTCGAGAGATCTTTTTAGGGTGGCGCAGGCCATTTCTCACGTTTCTTCGTCACGTACGTGGGGAGGTCTGTGCCGATACAGAGCGAGAGCAAGAGCGAGAAAGAGAGAGGGGGAGAGAGAGAGAGAATGAGACACGGGCGCTTCCCTTGATATAACTTTGGAAAATCGAGGCTTTGCACGGAAAATAATGATCCTTCGTTCACCTCACACGACACGAAGAACGTTTTATAACGTGAAGAAAAAAAAACACGTACGAGGTTTTTTTTGTTTTTTACGTCTGACACGGTTAAGCGATGAGAGTTTTTTAATCCACGGAATGAGCTATGAGCGAGGTTCTCTCTCTCTCTCTCTCTCTCTCTGTACACCAAAACAAACACCACCAGTAAAACAATATGGCCGATCTATGCAGCTCGTCGGCGAGAGAACGACTGTTTCACAGTTTCTCTCGATCCGACATCTCTTTCTCCCCCACGCTGTGGACGTTCGTGTTCGTTAATCGAGGCATGCGCACAGAGCAATGCTAGTAATGCGCGTGCGCGGTGCACGCTGGATTTTAGTTCGTTATTTTCACGGTAGGAGAGACATTTTCGCGCGAAATTATGAATTAAAGTGTAACATTTTATGGTAATTTGTCGTCAATCCTTGTTAATATCTCGATATTGAGATGCCGAGAGACTTGGTAGTCCTGTTTTAATGGAACAGAGTGCGCAGAGTGCCTAGTTGTAGTCAATTTCTGTTCTGTTCTTCTATTTTGTCCATTTGTAAGAGAGAAATGGAGATACCATCGTAATAGTATGTCTTCGTCTCTTTCGCTCGCAACGAGTGCTGCGTTCACGGCTCACGGCCTAAGCTAGACCGTGGTTGCAGCACATTTGCAGTATTACTACATT
Organism: Dyspetes luteomarginatus; assembly: GCA_963669185.1. NCBI lineage: Eukaryota > Metazoa > Arthropoda > Insecta > Hymenoptera > Ichneumonidae > Dyspetes > Dyspetes luteomarginatus. The sequence goes on from OY769912.1 coordinate 9,867,090, forward strand.
TCATATTTTTGTCACTATGGCCAGTCTGCAGCAACGGATTTTGTCACCGGGTGACCAGACGAATTAGAAGAAGAAGAACAACAACAACAACAATAAGAATAAAGAAGAATTCAGAAGAAGAAATAAGAGATATAAACGAACGATCAAAAATTCAGAAATAAATATCGCCCACACAAACCGAAATACGAAAAAGACAAAATTCGTGCATTATTTGAAAACAAAGTACAACTATATACTGTGGAAAAAAAATTATTCATGAGATTGTAAGATAGAAAAGAATGATATTAAAACACATTGTGATAGGTGAGGACAGGTACAGCTTTAGTCAATTCAATCTTTTTTGTACCAATACGCAATGTTTTATTACACGAAGGTTATGTAACACTTTAGGCGGTGGAACGGGTTACATAGGTTCGTGCCTCGTCCAAGCGTTAAAACATGAAGGTGCAAAAGTCACAATTATTTCACGAATGCCAGGACCATCGCGTTTATCATGGGTGAGCAATTTACGCGTAAAATCAAATATTTTTTAATTTTTCTTTTATTTTTTTTTTATTTCTAATGAATCCTGAATGATGCATCGGTATAGGAATTTTCTCCCGATAGACATATTGCGGGATTATATGGTGAACTCGATTGTTCACTGTATCGATTCTTTAGACTGACGTGGCAACATTTGGCCTCCCGAGAGACACCTCAGCTGTTATAAATGTCGCTGGACAGAACATCTTAGATCCAACCAGAAGATGGACAACTGGCTTCAAACAAAACGTTTGGAACAGTCGAGTTGAAACGACAAAATCACTGGCCAAGGCTGTCGCTCGCAGTGACGCTGAAGCTTTTGTTACTATTTCCGGCGTTGCTTACTACAAAACAGATGGAAAGGAATATACAGAAGACGACAAGTGCGAATCTTATGATTACTTGTCAGGTAATTTATTTTTAGACTCTGCTTCTATTCCTCGAACGAATTATTCTGGTATTATATAAACAAAATTTGGTGAATTTTTGAAACTGAACATTTTATCATGATGATTTTATGTTCTGCTTCATGTAATAACGATATGTCCAGGTGAAATTATACTGATCTGAATTAGAGAAATTTTATGATAGTAATTTATACATAGGTCACTATGAAAGTCATGGGAAACTCCCTATAAGGGAGAGTCCCTATAAGTAGAATCAAGAACAAACCACAGTGGAGACAGAATATTCAGCAGAATGGCAGAAATAAAACTTAAATATGGCAGAGACAATCGAAAAGCAGCCCTGCTAATTCTATCTCTGTTTTTTTTTTTCATTCTCTTAGTATTCGAGAGCATAATGTAACAAGTCAGTTGAAAAATCAAATCTCGTAGTCGATGAAAAATTTAATAATTTGAAAATTGGCATTTTCATTCCAGTTGACGTTAATCTAATTCGATGGTGTAATTACTGCGCTTTTACCCCATACTGAATGTTGTCAATTTTTTGGACCTGCAGAATTGTGCCATGCGTGGGAAGAGGCAGCGAAACTTCCCCAGAACTGCAAGACAAAACAAGTGACAATTCGATCCGGTGTTGTCCTAGGAAGACGCGGTGGCATGATAGCTCAGACATTTTGGCCATTTTTCCTTGGTCTGGGTGGTCCCATCGGTACCGGTCAACAATACATGCCCTGGATACACATCGAAGATCTAGTCTATCTCTTTATGTATGCATTGCAGAATAATGTGCATCCTGTACTAAATGGTGTTGCACCACAGGTAAAACTTCATTGAATCGAATTCATCGATTTTTTATCATTTTTTTCATTTCATTATGTCAATCATTGACTTTTGTGACAATGTGAAAGATTTTATATTCTTCAAAAATTTGCCTCGTTAATTCACAAAAGTTTTAAGATTCCGAGATAAACGATCTTAGTCAAATTGAGTCACAAAAATTTGAAAAAGTTATTTTATTTATGAAGAAAATTTTATATCAATTTCGCAAAATTAAAGAGGCTGCTCCCATTTTTTTTGAGAAATTAGAAACTTTATACAATTGAAAATTTTAACGAATCTGAATTTATCGATTCAAAATCAATGTCGTATTTGTCATCTGGACTATTTTTCTACATAATTTTCGTTTCATAGCTAAATATTTACAAAAGTTAGAACGACTGAACGATTTTTTTTTCATGTAGCTCGTAACGAACAAAGAATTCTCAAAGACATTTGCGAGCGCGATGTGGAGACCAGCCCTAATACCAATGCCAACATTTGTCTTAAATACTCTGTTTAACGAGGAACGCGCAAAGGTATTATTATTCATAAGTTATAAGTTCATAAGTTACGAGATTATAAGTTCATAAGTTACGAGATTATAAGTTCATAAGTTATGAGATTACCTATTGCTAATTCGCTGAATTGGATTTTTTTAGATTATGATCGAAGGTCAAAAGGTCATACCGAAGCGAGTCCTCGAATCTGGATTTGAGTATGAATATCCGGATATCAAGAAAGCCTGCGCGCAATTCTCCAGTCTTATGCACGTAGATCCATTTTGATCGAATATCGAGTAATCGCGTCGACAATTAGAATTTTGAAGCTGAAAAAAAAAATGTCTAGTTCGATTTTGTTATCACATAATATTACATCGCCTTTGTTATTTCATATTGTTTACGAATAAGCAAATTTGGAAAAGAGCATAAAACTTGCCTTTTTTCCATTTTGATGAATAAAATCCAACTCTTTGCAGCGAAGAGAAAAACATTTTAATCATTTCAATTCCATTTAATTTTTACTTCTTTTCTCGATATTTTTTTAGCTCGCTAATGCCAAATCTGCAGTAGTCAATTTTTTCATGTCGATTCATAATAGTTGTCAGGAATTTGAGAAAAAAATCTTTCTTCCATTACATTGAATACATTCGTCAACCAAATTGGAAAAAGTATTGCACGTGTCTTTTAATTCTCTGATATTGAATCAATAAAAAATTTCAAGAAACAAAATGGTGGATCTAAATTCAGGATTTTGACGAATTTGTATGAAGACACGTATTTCACGCGTGTTGGTAAAAAATTCAGCATTTTATGTGTGAATTTCACAGACTTTAAATTCGTACTGGACGATCGAGAAAATCTTTAATTACAAATTTCCATGAGAATTCATCGATTTCGTCCAGTTCGATCAACTTCTTATGTATGCGCCATGTTACTTTTCAAATTGTTCATTGGAAATTTGTAATCAGTTACGCGTTTAACTCCGAATTACTCGTTCTCGAGCAAGTTCACCACCTTTTTCACACGAGGTAGTGCAGTCGATTCGAAGTTGAGTGTTCACTATCGCGGGTTAATTATTGAAGAAAAGGCTAAGAAAATCGATAAAAAATAAATAAATGAATGAATAAATAAGTAAATAAATAAAAATAATCATGAGATAATAATCAAAATATTATAATAACAAAAGGAAGCAGCCAAAGTGTCCCATGCATAATTCGAATATCTTTCCGCAAAAATTTTGACAACAGCGGCCAAGTGAACGGAAAAATATATCAGTGAATGGCACATACGCTAGCCCCACAATATCCAGAGGAAAAAAAATGTAAAGATACGAGCTTACTTTTATTTTTTCGTTATTTCTAATGTTTTATGAATCATTTTATCGCAGCATCTCCACAGATTTTCCCGTCCAAGATGGATCATGTCGTGAAGAAACTGAAGAAACCTTCTCGACAAAATATTTTTTCGCACATCGTCCAAGTTTGACATTTTTCGGTTTACACTCTCGAGGTATCTCAATTCCTTCAAAGCTCCAAGTACTCGAACGATTTTTCGAAATTGCTTTCTTCGCCTCGAGTTGTTTTTCTGATTGCAAACATTTATTCAATAATATTTGTTTTTTAGGAACGCTCGTGTTTTGTTTCTGGATGCATTTATCTGGAAATTCATCCTCCGAGTCGGACGTTGCAATACGCTCATAAGGATCCAATCGAAGCTCATCGAGGCGAGAAATTTTATTCATATTTAAAAAATAATTTATCTCCTTGCGATAATGTTGTACGTCTTGACGATTGAGTCCACGTGTATCGAGGCTAATGATTTTTCCATCGCGGCCAAGTACGAATAGTCCAATATTCATGGAAATGCCAATATACCGAATATCGCTGAGTCTCATTATCGTTGTAGAATTTTTCCAATTTTTCAGAATTAATTTTTCACTCCAATTACATCGTGTTATGATCACTTTATTTTGTACTTTGTCGAGAATCAAATCCTCCCATTCTCCGAATGTGTCCAATCCAAAGAGAATTTCACCGATTAAGGAGACCAGAGAGAAAAATATGTTGCTTGTTAAACGACGAAAAATTTCAGATAATAGTATGGACGATACTGTAAAAAAATAAGAACAAATCGCATATTATGAGGAATCGAGTAGAAATATGCTTCTAAGTTGCGCTTCTTTATATTTTCCCCATTTTGATATTTTTTGGACTGACGTTATAAGATTAGCTAATCCTTACTGTAAAAAATAAGAATAAAAAGCATATTATGAGGACTCGAGTAGAAATAGGCTTCCAAGTTGCGCTTCTTATGGCCCATTTTGATACTTTTTGGACTGACGTTATCGTGATGGGCGAGTGTTGTCAAATTTTTATAAAATATTATAGAGGAATGTTGGCATTCCAGCCATTTTTCAAGATTAGCTAATCCTTACTGTAAAAAATAAAAATAAAAAGCATATTATGAGGACTCGAGTAAAAATAGGCTTCTAAGTTGCGCTTCTTATGGCCCATTTTCATACTTTTTGGACTAACGTTTTTACATTTTTTAATTTATAAAATAATTTTTATAAAATATTACAGAGGAATGTTGGCATCCCAACTATTTTTCAAGATTAGCTAATCCTTCATACAATGTCTTTCCACAAGTTAAATCTCACAAAAATAATATGCTTGTTTTATGGCATAATCTGTTCTTTTGCTGGATTTTTTTTTTTTCATCAAAGACTTAATCACTACCGTCCGGGTGATTTTTTTTAGAAAAAAAAATAAATTCAAAAAGTATTTTTAGGCTAATTTTAATTGTTTAATTTCTTACAAGCGAGTAACAGCCATGATATAAGTCTTGGTCTTCGGGATATGTGAAGTATATTTTTATTGATAATTTTCAGATCTGCTTTTGTTGCCAGGATCATATTGCACGTGTGATTTTTATTTTTTTTTAATTAAAAAGGCTGAAAGTATTTTTTTCAACGCTTAAGTGGTCTTGAATTTCCGATGATTGAATTTTCATGTGAATCATAATTCAACT
>OY769912.1:9882364-9894864 GCA_963669185.1 Dyspetes luteomarginatus
AATGAAATAACGAAAAATAATACTTGTAAGAGAATAAAAGGCTCGCATGACAAGATACCTTAGTCGATGTTTATCGAAATGAAAATACAGAGAAAAATAGAAGATTTGGCATTTTTCATAAGCAGCAGCGTTTGAAATAACGAAAAATAATACTTATAAGAGAATAAAAGACTGGCAATGATATGATACCTTAGTCGATTTTTATCGAAGTGAAAATACAGAGAAAAATAGATAATTTGGCATTTTTCACAAGCAACAGCGTTTAAAATAACGGTAGTTCATAAAAATAATACTTATATGAGAGAATAAAAGATTGACATGACATGATATCTTATTCTTGATGATGCGTTAGTTAGAAATTAGGCTCATCGACTGGAATTATTTATATATTAATTATCCGAGACGCTTCAGCGTGATTGTTGCTAAACATCGTCATTATAAAAATCTTGAGAATTGGGTGATTCTTAAACAAATATATTTGTCCTCCTTGAGTTTTCTTGTAGAATTACTTATACATGAATTATCTGAGACGCTTCAGCAGCAATGATACCAAACTCACAAACAAATATATTTGTAAAGCCTCCTTAAATTTTCTTGTAGTCGCTAAATTTCTTTCAATTTTTACTAAAATTAGGGTCAATTTCGACTGGAATTCTTTATACATGAATTATCCGAGACCCTTCAGCAGCAATGATACCAAACTCTCAAACAAATATATTTGTATAGTCTCCTTGAATTTTCTTGTAGTCGCTAAATTTCTTTCCATTTTTACTAAAATTAGGGTCAATTTCGACTGGAATTATTTATACATGAATTATCCGAGACGCTTCAGCAGCAATTACGCCAAACTCTCAAACAAATATATTTGTATAGTCTCCTTGAATTCTCTTGTAGTCGTTAATTTTTTTTTATTTTTTAGGTAAATTATCGTCAATTTCGACTGGAATTATTTATATATTAGGTATCCGAGACGCTTCAGTGTGATTGTTGCTAAACATCGTCATTATAAAAATCTTGAGAATTGGGTGATTCTTAAACAAATATATTTGTCCTCCTTGAATTTTCTTGTAGTCGTTAATTTTCTTTTAATTTTTAGGTAAATTATCGTCAATTTCGACTGGAATTATTTATATATTAGTTATCCGAGACGCTTCAGTGTGATTGTTGCTAAACATCGTCATTATAAAAATCTTGAGAATTGGGTGCTTGTTAAACAAATATATTTGTAAAGCCTCCCTGAATTTTTTTGTAGTCGTTAATTTTCTTTTAATTTTTAGGTAAATTATCGTCAATTTCGACTGGGATTATTTATACATGAATTATCCGCGACGCTTTAGCAGCAATCACACCAAACTCTCAAACAAATATATTTGTATAGTCTCCTTAAATTTTTTTGTAGCCGTTAATTTCCTTTCAATTTTTAGGTAAATTATCGTCAATTTCGACTGGAATTATTTATATATTAGTTATCCGAGACGCTTCAGTGTGATTGTTGCTAAACATCGTCATTATAAAAATCTTGAGAATTGGGTGATTCTTAAACAAATATATTTGTCCTCCTTGAATTTTCTTGTAGCCGTTAATTTCCTTTCAATTTTTAGGTAAATTATCGTCAATTTCGACTGGAATTATTTATATATTAGTTATCCGAGACGCTTCAGTGTGATTGTTGCTAAACATCGTCATTATAAAAATCTTGAGAATTGGGTGCTTGTTAAACAAATATATTTGTAAAGCCTCCCTGAATTTTTTTGTAGTCGCTAATTTTTTTTCCGGTAGCCTCTCTTGGCTGATTATTTTTGATACCGATCACTTCTGCTTTTACAGTCCCAGCATACGTGTCCTCTCTCATTTGATCGCTCCAACTTTTGCAAACTCTTCATTATCGTTTCGGTAAGGTTTTTCCTATCGTAATATTATCGTTGAGCGGCTATTCATAGTTCGCTTTGCTAGAGAGATTATCGGTAGACCTTATGCGCTGTATAGCCGCGCTAGCATCCGAAGCTTTCGAGCAAGGAACGGATATTCACGATTCCGTGGAATATAGCAAACCGATACGACGTTCTCGATACCGCGCCCGATGCATTCCAATTAAAGCGAAACCTTTACCTCAACAGGAACGACGACGAGAAGTAGAAAGAGGAAGGAGAACGAGGAGGAGGAAGAGGACGATGCCGGTCCCCGACGCTTTTTACGACGTTACACGAGCATAGCGACCTTACATCGCTGGTCGCGATTGCGCTGCCGACCGCAAGTCCTTTGCCAGGAGCTCTATGCCTCTCTTCCCTTTTCGAAAGAAAGGGAAACGAGATGAGAGAATAAATTAAAAAAAAAAAAAAAAAGAAAGCATAGCAAGCGCTGCTGCATCGACTTCGTGACTGGATGCGCTAAAACATTGCAAATCGCACACGAATCCATAATTCCTACGTCTCTTTTATAAGCACAAATTAACGATTTTCATTCCGTTTATATATTTTACTGTTAAGATTCAATAATAAATCGTAATATCAAAAATCATGACTCTAACGATTTTTAAAAATAAACATTAGCGAATAATTTGTAAAATTTTACCAAGAAAATAAAAATTGTTCGATATTTAATTAGCCAGATCGATTAGTTTTATTTTTCTTATCTTCATATACTCAGCATCTGAAATATAATATAAATTATTTCGCTTTGATGATCGGTAAAAAAAAAAAGAATTTCAAATCGATCGCGTTATCGATCATTCCTCATTTATTTGTTAGCGATCGATGTATCTGTCGCAGAATATTCAAGAGTGAAAAAATTTATTCACAGAATGATATTCGTATTTTTTTGTCAGTTGTATCAAAGCAATCGATCATCCTTGTGAGTTGTAGAGCTTATTGAACGAAGAGAAGAGAAAAGCAAGGGGTCTTGACTGGATGCGCTAAAACATTGCAAATCGCACACGAATCCATAATTCCTACGTCTCTTTTATAAGTACAAATTAACGATTTTCATTCCGTTTATATATTTTACCGTTAAGATTCAATAATAAATCGTAATATCAAAAATCATGACTCTAAAGATTTTTTTATAAATATTAGCGAATAATTTGTAAAATTTTACCAAGAAAATAAAAATTGTTCGATATTTAATTAGCCAGATCGATTAGTTTTATTTTTCTTATCTTCATATACTCAGCATCTGAAATATAATATAAATTATTTCGCTTTGATGATCGGTAAAAAAAAAAAAAGAATTTCAAAGTCATCGATTATTCCTCATTTATTTGTTAGCGATCGATGTATCTGTCGCAGAATATTCAAGAGTGAAAAAATTTATTCACAGAATGATATTCGTATTTTTTTGTCAGTTGTATCAAAGCAATGAGTTGTAGAGCTTATTGAACGAAGAGTAGAGAAAAGCAAGGGGTCTTGACTGAAAGCAGGAGAAACGCATGTATACGATCGAGACAGAAAATAAAGAAGAAGAGAGGCGAAAAGAGAGAGAGAGAGCCCGAATGTAAATTCAAGTGTACAGAGAGAGTGTCCAGTGTCCATTGAGAAAAAGAGAGCCAGAGAGATCGACTATTAGGGCCATCAACGGGATACTAAATGACATCGGTTGAGAGGCGCTTAGTTCAGCTAAGGACGACATAAAGTTGCGTATACGAAAATGAATGTTTGCAGGAATTTATTATTGCCGGGGACCGAGTCGTAATTCAACGAAGCTTGGCGTTATCTTCATCAAGAGCTGAACGGGATGCACTCCTGCAGACTATACAAAGTCTGGAGTGAGGAGGCTCCATGGCGTCGTGCGCCGCGTGAGCCCTTATACCTTTTACCTCACATACCTGTTACCTTACGGTGAGACGAGCCGCATATTATATATATATATATATATATATATATATATATATATATATATATATATATATATATATATAGCGCTCTTGAACGCGCTTCATGCGTGGATAAGATAGTGATACTGGCATACGAGCAATGTGTGTACTCGTTCACAGTCTCTGATAGACCGTTATTAAAGACACTCGGACTAAGCAAGCATCCAGCAAAGTATACATATGTATACACATATAAGTCCTTTGAAAAGGATCAGGTTCCCCATAGAGTGCCATTTTGTTGCAAGTTATGATTTAAGTAGAGAAATCGAGAATACTCGACAAATAATTCGTTGATTCATTATTTAAAAATGGCTGGTAGAATATATTTTAAGCGACGTTCAATAAAATCTTTTTCAAAAATGAGTATTTGATGAGAATACGATGAAAATGTTAAGGTTGTTTTTGCCAGAGGCAGATAGGCAATGGACCAGTTATGATAAAAGAAAAGTCAACAATTTATATACAAAAATGAAGCTATGACGACCGAATACGAATTAATGGAATAATTTGCTGTGTTTGTATAATTTATGTTTGATTTAATGAAAAATAAATAATCAAATAAACAATATGGATAAAGAGGCAATGGCAAATGGCTGTCTTGAATGCGCTTCATGCGTGGAGAAGACAGTGATACTGGCATATGAGCAATGCGCGTACTCGATCACAATCTCTGAAGCAAACATCCAGCAAAGTATACACATATAAGTCCTTTGAAAAGGATCAGGTTCCTCATAAAGTACCATTTTGTTGCTAGTTATGATTTAAGTAGATAAATCGGGGCTTTTAAGTAGAGAAATACAAAAATAAAGCTATGACGACCGAATACGAATTAATGGAATAATTTGCTGTGTTTGTATAATTTATGTTTGATTTAATGAAAAATAAATAATCAAATAAACAATATGGATAAAGAGGCAATCGCAAATGGCTGTCTTGAATGCGCTTCATGCGTGGAGAAGACAGTGATACTGGCATATGAGCAATGCGCTTACTCGATCACAATCTCTGAAGCAAATATCCAGCAAAGTATACACATATAAGTCCTTTGAAAAGGATCAGGTTCCTCATAAAGTGCCATTTTGTTGCTAGTTATGATTTAAGTAGATAAATCGGGGCTTTTAAGTAGAGAAATACAAAAATAAAGCTATGGCGAAAAAATACGAATTAATGGAATAATTTGCCGTGTTTGTATAATTTATGTTTGATTTAATGAAAAATAAATAATCAAATAAACAATATGGATAAAGAGGCAATGGCAAATGGCTGTCTTGAATGCGCTTCATGCGTGGATAAGACAGTGATACTGGCATATGAGCAATGCGCGTACTCGATCACAATCTCTGAAGCAAATATCCAGCAAAGTATACACATATAAGTCCTTTGAAAAGGATCAGGTTCCTCATAAAGTACCATTTTGTTGCTAGTTATGATTTAAGTAGATAAATCGGGGCTTTTAAGTAGAGAAATACAAAAATAAAGCTATGGCGAAAAAATACGAATTAATGGAATAATTTGCCGTGTTTGTATAATTTATGTTTGATTTAATGAAAAATAAATAATCAAATAAACAATATGGATAAAGAGGCAATGGCAAATGGCTGTCTTGAATGCGCTTCATGCGTGGAGAAGACAGTGATACTGGCATATGAGCAATGCGCGTACTCGATCACAATCTCTGAAGCAAACATCCAGCAAAGTATACACATATAAGTCCTTTGAAAAGGATCAGGTTCCTCATAAAGTACCATTTTGTTGCTAGTTATGATTTAAGTAGATAAATCGGGGCTTTTAAGTAGAGAAATACAAAAATAAAGCTATGACGACCGAATACGAATTAATGGAATAATTTGCTGTGTTTGTATAATTTATGTTTGATTTAATGAAAAATAAATAATCAAATAAACAATATGGATAAAGAGGCAATCGCAAATGGCTGTCTTGAATGCGCTTCATGCGTGGAGAAGACAGTGATACTGGCATATGAGCAATGCGCTTACTCGATCACAATCTCTGAAGCAAATATCCAGCAAAGTATACACATATAAGTCCTTTGAAAAGGATCAGGTTCCTCATAAAGTGCCATTTTGTTGCTAGTTATGATTTAAGTAGATAAATCGGGGCTTTTAAGTAGAGAAATACAAAAATAAAGCTATGACGAAAAAATACGAATTAATGGAATAAACGCTTTGCTGTGTTTGTATAATTTATGTTTGATTTAATGAAAAATAAATAATCAAATAAACAATATGGATGAAGAAGCAACGTCAGAATGTTCATTATATGCGGCAACGAGTCTGTCTGAATTCGTTGCCAGCGGCTACAAAGCGATCCAAAGTTATATCCTAGCGTACACGCGATGATCCAAGAAGTAATTTTCTCTACCCTAGAAGTTTGCCTGCTTTTGACAGAGATGGCGCCAGGGGTAACGTCGAGACGCGGATTTATCAGTTGCTACGAAATTTTGTCTCTTCTGTACAAATCATTTGTCAGAGTATCGATCAATTTCGCATCTCATTCAGTCATTGGTAATAAGAAGCCTCGATAAATTCTGAATCCCGAGCCAATATTTTTCAGCAAAGTTCCTGCTGGTAGGGGTGATGGTGGACGGGTGGAGGGGGAGGACGAAACGACGACATTGTTCTCCATAGTCTGTTCGAATTCAGAGGGGGCTAGCAATGATCCGGGATAGCCGATGAACATCGCTGCTGGTGCTCGCGTATGCCCCACGAAGGCAGGCGAAGACGAAGGGCCTCAAAGAATCACGAAAGGAACAAAAGAGGAACGAGAAAAACGTGCCCGATGAACAGGAGCAACGAGAAACAATGGGGTACGAAGCCACCATATCGAAACAGAAGAAGTATCAGTGGAGGAAGAAGAAGAAGAAGAAGAAGAAGAAGAAGAAGAAGAAGAAGAAGAAGAAGAAGAAGAAGAAGATGATGAAGAAGAAGAAGAAGAAGAAGAAGAAGAAGAAGAAAAAGGAGAGGAAGAGCGAATCGCGGGACCCTCTTCTTAGCGTAAAAACCCACTCCCTACTATGGCCACTATTCGCAATACAGACGAACGAGGTACACATAGTGGGCAGGGCGCAGCGAGAAGGCAATGATGAAGAGAAGGGGACGCGCAGAGCACGTTGGGACAGCAGGTGCTTTGTCACTGCGCGAATAAATCCGGCCAGCACCGGAGCGCTCATTCTCTCCTTTCTTTCTCTTTTCCAACCATATCACTCTCTCTCTCTCTCTCTCTCTTTGTCTCTCTCTCTCTCACGCTGTCTCTCTCTCTCTCTCTCTCTCTCTGAGGACCTCTATCATTCTCTTTATCTCCGTTCTTTACCTCCGCTTCCGTGGCCAATGCTCGACCTCACGTGCCGAGAGGCTTCCCCGCGAATCTACCGTCGAGCTTTTGTACCGATGACGTCACTGAAATATGGTCAGGCTTTTATACGAAGTGCAGGGCGAACTAGGCTGCTCTCTAGGTATGAAGTTGTTCCGGGATGACCGGAAAGATTGGCCATGTGTGACGGGTATAGAGATTTTCAAATGGTGACATTTTTGTTGCGCATTAATTTTCACTGACGATTTTAGTTTCATCAGAAGGTCAGAGGTCTACTGAGAATCTTTGATGAATTTTATATGGGATAAATGTTACAGGGAAAAAGTAATAAACGGTAATGCAAAGTTAAGGGTTCGGATTGTCTTTGGGTAAGGGTCGCAGTGTCATGTCCATTGCATTTTTTAATATGAGAATGATCGGGTTAACCAGGATAATTGTGACACTTGTGAGGGAAATTTGATAGCATTGTTTTTCTCTGCGGCAAGAAAATTATTTTATATTATATTTTCGATGATTAGTTGGAGGAAGAAATGATTTAGTGTCCAATAGAAAAGAATCCAAATCAATATATATTTTTTCAAGTATCCATTGCATTTTTTAATATGAGAATGATCGGGTTAACCAGGATAATTGCGACACTTGTGAGGGAAATTTGATAGCATTGTTTTTCTCTGCGGTAAGAAAATTATTTTATATTATATTTTCCATGATTAGTTGGAGGAAGAAATGATTTAGTGTACAATAGAAAAGAATCCAAATCAATATATATTTTTTTCAAGTATCCATTGCATTTTTTAATATGAGAATGATCGGGTTAACCAGGATAATTGTGACACTTGTGAGGGAAATTTGATAGCATTGTTTTTCTCTGCGGCGAGAAAATTATTTTATATTATATTTTCGATGATTAGTTGGAGGAAGAAATGATTTAGTGTCCAATAGAAAAGAATCCAAATCAATATATATTTTTTCAAGTATCCATTGCATTTTTTAATATGAGAATGATCGGGTTAACCAGGATAATTAGGACACTTGTGAAGGAAATTTGATAGGAAATATATATCAAATTTGAAATTTGATATATATTTTTTTCAAGGATCAAGAGTATGTAATCGCGAAGCGTTGAAATGTCATTAATAATTTGCTCACCTGCAGCGGTTCCGGAATTTCAGTGATAAAAAGATGATCTAGAAAAATGTAAATGGAGGAGCTGAAGAAATAGAGAGGGAGGATCCCAGGAAGGATAAAGTAGCAGAACAAATCGAAGAATCGATGAAAAAGAATTCGCGTTTACATACTCATCTTGATACTAGAAAAAAAAATATATATATATATCGATTTGGATTCTTTTCTATTGTACACGCCGGTAAAGCCAATGAGACAGGAGAACGTTTTTGTTTCTCAGTGACATTCATTTTGAAACTGAGGGGTTGGGATGTGAGTTTGCTTTGCATAAGTCAAGTGTACCGGTGGTGTCCACGAGCGTTCCATGCAGTCGCGAGACACACAACCGTGATATAAATCCTTGCCGCAAGGAGACTGCCCACTGGCTACTGCGCAAAGTTTCTCCATCCCCCTTTTTATCCTCTCCATTCCCCTTTCTCATCCAGATATCTCAGATCCTTTGCTACTTTGTTGTTATCCTATACTCTCTCTCTCTCTCTTTCTCTCTCTTTCTCTCTCTCTCTCTCTCTCTTTCTCTCTCTCTCTCTCTCTCTTTCTCTCTCTCTCTCTCTCTCTCTCTCTCTCTCTCTCTCCCTCCCTCCCTTCCTCCCTCTCGCTCACCGTGTTGACTCCCATGTCTTTAACTCACTTTGTCCCTCGTCCTCTTTGTCTCTCTCTTCCGCATTTTCATTCTTCCTCTCTGTCCTCTTCTTCTCTCTGTCTCCCCATTATTGGAGGGTTCCCTTGCTCTGCCTGATTTCAAGGGATAGGATGGGAGAGATAGAGAGAGAGAGAGAGAGAGAGAGAGAGAGAGAGAGAGAGAGAGAGAGAAAGCTTTTGCGCGATCCTGAGGCGACTCAGTCGCGCACTATGGTGCATCCTACTCTGCATATAATGCACCGCGTGCCACCAGTCTACCGTTTTGTTGCAATGGTGTGCTGTCCTGATCACCCTCGCACTCACACTGTTAAACTCGCTATACCTCTCTCGCCACAATTTCAAATTGGCTGTGCCCCTCGACACACGCGTACGACCGTTGATGACCCACGAAAGGATCATTACCGGGCCACTATGAGAGAGAGAGAGAGAGAGAGAGAGAGAGAGAATATACCAAGAGTGTAATGTACGAGTGAGAGAAAATGTAAGGGGCAAAGAGAGAAAGCAAAGGGATGGACAGAGAGAGAGAGAGAGAGAGAGAGAGAGAGAATATACCAAGAGTGTAATGTACGAGTGAGAGAAAATGTAAGGGGCAAAGAGAGAAAGCAAAGGGATGGGCAGAGAGAGAGAGAGAAAGAGAGAGAGAGAGAGAGAGAGAGAGAGAGAGAGAGAGAGAGAGAGAGAGAGAGAGAGAGAGTTTCTCAGGGGCTTTCGGCGCCTCTTGTTCTCGGTATCCTCTAGAAAACTCGAGCCAAGTAAATATGGAGTCGCAAACTGGCCAAAGCTTGGCGACTATAATGTCGTATATACATATAATAATACAGTATGCGATGATATTGTTGTAAACTGCCACCAAAAACTTTTTCAACATGTCGAATCTCCTCAATAATTCGTTTCTTTACCTATCTTGTCTCATAGTATATCTCAAAGAAGATAAGAAAAAAAAAAATAATCGTAAATTATAAAATACTTGAATAAATAAATAAATAAATAACAAATAAGTAAATTATAACACATTTGGATGAAATCTATTTAATTCATCTAGAGTCTATTTAATTCACATAAAATCTATTTGGTCGAGTTACTAATTGCACAATTGCTGACCTAATTGAACTTTATATTTGCATCACATATAGACCCATTTTCCTGTTGACAATTGCCTAAAATCTGCTTACGATCAGTAGCGATTCCATATCCATCTGCGTATTTCCATCTTTGGAATGCAAATGATTTATTGTGATGAGAATCTTGAAAAAAATCATATCGAGATTGGTTAATCGTAGAATCCGGAAGAAATTTCGCCTACTTGAAAGATTTATCGTTGACAGAGTCGACTCATGCTCGAAAAATGGTCGGTGACCTCTGACTGGTGCAAATTGAGTGGATTTGCCCGACCATGACAAAACTGAATTCGTGGTGGAATGGTATGGTGGATTTGGTGATCGTAGAATCCGGAAGAAATTTCGCCTACTTGAAAGATTTATCGTTGACAGAGTCGAGTCATACTCGAAAAATGGTCGGTGACCTCTGACTGGTGCAAATTGACTGGATTTGCCCGATCATGACAAAAGTGAATTCGTGGTCCAATGGTATGGTTGGCTGAGAGTACGCGACGTGGTCATGTCAATACCACAATGGTCGTGTGAGATGGTGGATAGTGCGGAATGACCTCTGACTGGTACAAATTGACTGGATTTGCCCGACCATGGCAAAACTGAATTCGTGGTCCAATGGTATGGTGGATTTGTTGATCGTAGAATCCGGAAGAAATTTCGCCTACTTGAAAGATTTATCATTGACAGAGTCGACTGATACTCGAAAAATGGTCGGTGACCTCTGACTGGTGCAAATTGACTGGATTTGCCCGATCATGACAAAAGTGAATTCGTGGTCCATGGCATGGTTGGCTGAGAGTACGCGACGTGGTCATGTCAATACCACAATGGTCGTGTGAGATGGTGGATAGTGCGGATTGACCTCTGACTGGTACAAATTGACTGGATTTGCCCGACCATGACAAAACTGAATTCGTGGTCCAATGGTATGGTGGATTTGTTGATCGTAGAATCCGGAAGAAATTTCGCCTACTTGAAAGATTTATCATTGACAGAGTCGACTGATACTCGAAAAATGGTCGGTGACCTCTGACTGGTGCAAATTGACTGGATTTGCCCGATCATGACAAAAGTGAATTCGTGGTCCAATGGTATGGTTGGCTGAGAGTACGCGACGTGGTCATGTCAATACCACAATGGTCGTGTGAGATGGTGGATAGTGCGGAATGACCTCTGACTGGTACAAATTGACTGGATTTGCCCGACCATGGCAAAACTGAATTCGTGGTCCAATGGTATGGTGGATTTGTTGATCGTAGAATCCGGAAGAAATTTCGCCTACTTGAAAGATTTATCATTGACAGAGTCGACTGATACTCGAAAAATGGTCGGTGACCTCTGACTGGTGCAAATTGACTGGATTTGCCCGACCATGACAAAAGTGAATTCGTGGTCCGATGGTATGGTTGGCTGAGAGTACGCGACGTGGTCATGTCAATACCACAATGGTCGTGTGAGATGGTGGATAGTGCGGAATGACCTCTGACTGGTACAAATTGACTGGATTTGCCCGACCATGGCAAAACTGAATTCGTGGTCCAATGGTATGGTGGATTTGTTGATCGTAGAATCCGGAAGAAATTTCGCCTACTTGAAAGATTTATCATTGACAGAGTCGACTGATACTCGAAAAATGGTCGGTGACCTCTGACTGGTGCAAATTGACTGGATTTGCCCGATCATGACAAAAGTGAATTCGTGGTCCAATGGTATGGTTGGCTGAGAGTACGCGACGTGGTCATGTCAATACCACAATGGTCGTGTGAGATGGTGGATAGTGCGGAATGACCTCTGACTGGTACAAATTGACTGGATTTGCCCGACCATGGCAAAACTGAATTCGTGGTCCAATGGTATGGTGGATTTGTTGATCGTAGAATCCGGAAGAAATTTCGCCTACTTGAAAGATTTATCATTGACAGAGTCGACTGATACTCGAAAAATGGTCGGTGACCTCTGACTGGTGCAAATTGACTGGATTTGCCCGACCATGACAAAAGTGAATTCGTGGTCCGATGGTATGGTCGGCTTCTCAACCGTACTCGCGTACAGCTTCTCGCGTACTCTCGTACGCGACGTGGTCATGTCTATACCACAATGGTCGTGTGAGATGGTGGATAGTGCGGACCGCGATTTTGCTCATACCTCATCGGCGGTGAGCTCGTGTCTCCAGGCGATCGTTACTATAGGAGACCAGCAAAGAGTCCTTTCTGTAATCCAATAGTATTCTATAGAGTTGAATCGAAACGTTTGCTGGCTAGGCTCTAATTAAATGGGGCTGTCATTCGATCCTTTCTCACCCACATATTGAAAGCCACTCCGCGTTTTCGCGGGAGAGCCAGTGTCCGAGTTTCAAACGAGGATTT
>OY769912.1:9899864-9942364 GCA_963669185.1 Dyspetes luteomarginatus
ATGTATATATATATATTAATATGTATATATATATATATATTAATATTGTCTCAGTTCAAAATAAAGTTATTTCTGTTTCAAACCGCCTACACGAATAGGTTAGAGGGCAGATAATATTTAAAAATTTACTAAATTTTTAATTTTTCGTTAAATTAGCATGCTCGTTCCAATTACTACGTTTAAATTAAAGTTCATTTTAAATTATTTAGCTAAAAAGGGTAGAAAATGAATCACTTTTTTGCCCACGTATTTGAATTTTCGATGCAGATTTTTCGACGAAATGATTTGCACAAAATAAGAATAAGAGTTTAAGATCTGGTGTTACAAAGCACACTTCATCGCTGGTCCCTCCCCTAAATGTTTGACGTTTATGGGCGCATATATGATGGTCGGCTGAACCGAGCTTGATCGGTTCATAAAGCATCGCCGCGGCCAAGATTCTCTGTAACCACAAATCAAGTGAACTGGATGGTACTGCCCTCGTGTATGTCTGCTTATAAGTCCTGCGCTGTTTCGCGAATAGGAATCACGGCCAGGGTCGCTCAGTATTGTCTATGGCGTGTATATATATATATATGTATATATGAGTGTGAGTGTATATATATATAAATATGTATATGTATATATGAGTGTGAGTGTATATATATATATATATGTGTGTGTGTGTATATGTATATTTATGTACAGTGCCCTGGGCCTGTTCGAGGTACTATATTGCTTCGGTGCAAATGTGCGGTATGCTCGCCGAGGCATATGCCAACCAAACCTGTTAGTGTTCACTCGACTCCCCGTAAACCTTGCGGTCTTCCTGTCTTGTTCGGCTAAGCGGATGGATTGGAGAAATCAAGCATACGAGAAGAGATACCAAAGTATCATGGTGGAAAGCGATGTTATATATAACGAATAATTGAAGAAGGAATAACATAAAAGATTGATTGTATGACAATCAATATATATATATACATATATATATATATATATATATATATATATATATATATATATATACATATAGTCGTTTTGAGAAAGATTTCATAACGTAACGTATCTCATTACGATATTTACCCCCCCACCTTTAACCGCAGTGCTAAATTACCCATAGATTTGGATTAATGTTATGAGAAAAAGCACAAAAAAAATTCGAATCATCACGTAGAAATGTTTTGTATATACGATCGAGAATAATGAAGAAAATTTAATTCGTTTATTTCTGATATGTGTATAATTTTATTAGTTTATCTCTTATATTCATAATTTTCTTATTGTTTATCTCATTCTTCACGGTTTTCCGGCGTTATCATTACGCTATAAATATTTATTAGTGAGAATTACGTTAAAAATGCAAAATGATGTTTTATTTTCAAACAACTAATCATCAATAAATAATGGCTTGTTATTAAAGTATTTAGAGATTGTCATATTGCATTATGCAAAAATGGCATTTTAAATTCGAATGATCACGTAGAAACGTAGAATATATACGATCGAGGATTAAGTTTAAAATTCAAAATGATGTTCTATTTTCAAACAACTAATCATCAATAAATGTGTGTGTATCATTTTATCAGTTTATCTCTTATTCATTATCTTCTTATTGTTTATCTCATTCTTTACGCTTTCTCGCATTATAATTACGCTGTAAATATTAATATATGTATTAGCGAGAATTAAGTTAATAATTACGCTGAAAATATTTATATTATGTATTAGCGAGAATTACGTTAAAAATGCAAAATGATGTTTAATTTTCAAACAACTAATCATCAATAAATAATAGCTTGTTATTGAAGTATTTGGAGATTGTGATAAAGAGGTCAGCTCAACTAGTACATTTACGAGGAAAAACAGAAGTGAGACGAAGAAGATAGGACTCGTGACACGAGAAAGAAGAGAAGAAAAAAAACGAACGAACGAACAAACACGAGAATAAAGTACGGAGGGAAACGAATACGAGCATGGACCATACTGTATAAAGAATAGTACACACGTTGCACGGTGGGATATACTCGGCTTGCACACCATCGCGAGCACAAGCGGAGGACCTTTGGAGCGTCAGGACATCAGATGGCTGGTACAGTAGGTATAAAGTGAGAGTATACCTAGCCTGGCTGTAAGCGCTGTAGGGAGGAAAGCACACGGGAGAGAGAAGAGAGAGAGAGAGAGAGAGAGAGAGAGAGAGAGAGAGAGAGAGAGAGAGAGAACGTGCTCGCGCGCGTGAATCGGCGTGATACACGCAACGATGCTCCTAAATCACTCCAGGACGAAGGATCCCGACTCTCTCGCCTCGCGAAGACTTCGGGGCAGGCAGGCAGGCAGGCAGGCAGGCAGGCAGGCAACAAAAAAGATGGATTTATAAGGGGACGCGGGAGTCCCTGCGTTTCGGGGATTCCTCTCGTTTGCCACGAGAAAAGAGACTTGTTTCTTCTCTTGCTCTTTTCCTTCTCTCACGTTGAACGTTCGAGTATTTTCTCTCTCTCTCTCTTTCTCTCGATCTCACCCTTGCTACGCTTCCCGGTATGCACCATCGTCGCATCACCGCCTCTGGCGCTATATAACTATATTCTCACTACTCGCAAGGCGAATAGAATTATCTGAAATCTCTCCGAGTCCATCGAGTTCCGCCCATTAATCACCCATGCTTTGCTGTAAATACCATTGAAAAAGGCAATTAGTTGAACGTAAGTTCAAACTATTATAACTCAGGATGTTTATTAACCGTTTGTATTTCTCTGATTGTCCGAAAATAACGATAAAAGAGTCTTCAGCAGCCACGATAATAATGTCTGGATCTTCAATGATTAAGTGAATCTTTAATAAGTTTTTTTTCTTTTTTTTTAAATTTAGTATGATTTTGATGAAAATTTTCTACGTTAAAATTAATCGATTCAACACTTTTGGTACTGCACAAAGTAAACACGATGATAAATTGAATAATAATTTTTAAATTCGATCTCTCTGTTCGATGTTTATTAACCGTTTGTATTTGTCTGATTGTGCGAAAATAACAATAAAAAAGTCTTCAGCAGCCACGATAATAATGTCTGGATATTTAACGATTAAGGGAATCTTTAATCAGTTCTTTTTTTTTTTTTTAATTTAGTATGATTTTGATTTGATATTGATGAAAATTGTCTACCTTAAAATTAATCGATTCAACACTTTTGCTACTGCACAAAGTAAACACGATGATAAATTCAATAATAAATTTTAAAATCGATCTCTCTGTTCGATGTTTATTAACCGTTTGTATTTGTCTGATTTTGCGAAAATAACGATAAAAAAGTCTTCAGCAGCCACGATAATAATGTCTGCATATTCAATGATTAAGGAAGTTTTTTTTTTTGAATTTAGTATGATTTTGATTGGATATTGATGAAAATTGTCTACCTTAAAATTAATCGATTCAACACTTTTGGTACTGCACAATGTAAACACGATGGTATATATTCAATAATAATATTTAATTTCGGTTTCTCTCTGTTTGCGATTTTTTTAAATTTTGCAAACGCAAAATTTTCGAATATATCAATTTCCACATCCACTTCATATATTTATCGAGCTCTGGAATGCCAATGGAATATCGTAATCATCATTAATATATATTCTACACCTCTAGACATATTTCTCCCCTTTTTACCGATCAGACCCGGCGCGTTTGTATTCTGAGTGAAAATCGTCACGAGCCTCGGAACGATTCATATTCGTTGCACAGCATGTGGTCGATGATGGGGCGAGAATACGCGAGGAGCAAAAGAGGGAAGAAACGCGCGAAGAGAAGATTTCCCCGATGATGACGTCCACCACAGGGAATCTCGCGAATACCGAGGCGTCCTCCTGTGTTCTTTATCGCCGTCCTGGAATGCTTGATAACGTTTGATTTGTTTCAATCGTAAATATGAGGAAGCGCAATATGGTTCGTTCGGACAGTAGTGGATGGAGCATACGAGGAGAGAGTCTTGCCTTCAATAATGGTATGGATACCATTTGTGCCATCACGAGAGAGTCAGACAGAGAGAGAGGGGAGAGGAGAGGAGAGAGAGAGAGAGAGAGAGAGAGAGAGAGAGAGAGAGAGAGAGAGAGAGAGAGACGCCGGCGGTCGTGTGGTCGACAGGCAGGATATAGTACGTGCTGGCACGCTCTCTTTCGCGTATACGTGCCAAGCGAGCATGCACGCACGCACGCACGAATTTAGTCATTTTCACTGCATATTCTGTCGAATGCAATAATCGCTAAAAATGATTATTGAACGCTACTTAAGGATCTCATCTCCGTTATATTATTGGTAGACCCGATCATTTCAATCTAATCACAAAGTCCAAAACAGAATGAATCAAACGCTGACGCAAATACTTGTCTCCCCCAATCAACACATCGCTCAAAAGCAGTCTCATAAAACATGTCGAGTGAATTACAATGTTACGAAAATATTTGTCACTTAGCTATGGTGCTCGCGGCTTCGTACCCGTTCAATCAGTGTAAAAAAAAAATTTACCCCTTATTTTAACCCCCTTAAGGGTTGAATTTCGAAAAATCCCTTCTTAGCGAGTCTCTACATTATAAAATAAAATTACTGAGCAAATTTCATATTTATAGCTTCGGCGGTTCCGTGCAGGCTCGGGGATGATGAAAACAGTCAGTCGGGACATATTTTTTTTTTATATAGAAATTAACGATGATGCAGCAGCTCGAGAAACTTGGAAATCATCAAAAATTATGTGAAAGTGTATATATATATATATATATATATATATATATATATATATTTATTATTATTTCGGTTCATCGCACCCGTTCAATCAGTGTAAACAAATTTTACCCCGTATTTTAACCCCCTTAGGGGTTGAATTTCAAAAAATCCCTCCTTAGCGAGTCTCTACATTATAAAATAAAATTACTGAGCAAATTTCATATTTGTAGCTTCGGCGGTTCCGTGCAGGCTCGGCGATGATGAAATCAGTCAGTCAGGACATTTTTTTTTATATAGAAATTAACGATGATGTGAGATTGACACCCGTTAGTACAGATTTCAAAACCTTATTTTAATCCCCTTAAGGGTTGAATTTCAAAAAATCCCTCCTTAGCGAGTCTCTACATTATAAAATAAAACTACTCAGCAAATTTCATATTTATAGCTTCGGCGGTTCCGTGCAGGCTCGGCGATGATGAAATCAGTCAGTCAGGAAATTTTTTTTTATATAGAAATTAACGATGATGTGAGATTGACACCCGTTAGTACAGATTTCAAAACCTTATTTTAACCCCCTTAAGGGTTGAATTTTGAAAAATCCGTTCTTAGCGAGTCTCTACACATTATAAAATAAAACTACTCAGCAAATTTCATATTTGTAGCTTCGGCGGTTCCGTGCAGGCTCGGGGATGATGAAATCAGTCAGTCGGGCCATTTTTTTTTATATAGAAATTAACGATGATGTGAGACTGACACCCGTCAGTACAGATTTCAAAATCAGATTCTTTTTAGTGCAGCAGCTCGGGAAACTTGGAAATCATCACAAATTATGTGCATGTGTATATATATATATTTATTTATTTATTATTATTTCGGTGATATTGACTTAATTTTAATATAAATTCTTATGCACCTCCGAGACGACGTGTCAACAGCGCCACGGGGTCAGCAACTTTCGGGTAGAAATATCGATAAGGGAAGCTGCTGACTCGGAATTATTATAAATAAAGACACTCTGAATTCTTTGGGTTATTTCAAAGTTGATGACAGTATAGATACGCGAAGCTATATATGTATATATATATATATATATATATATATATATATATATATATATATATATATATATATATCTTTTTTCATATTTTTCAAGACCTGTCGGGCTAATATGCATAATTAATTTACCAGATCGGCGTAAAACTGTATTTTTTTTTACTTCTACACCGAGACCTTTTAGAGTTGCTTCACGCTGGATACATAAACATATTCTTTAACAAGCAACAGAAATACATGGAAATTCTCGGATGCTGTAGAGATGAAGAAAAACAAAAAAAAAAAAAAGCTACATTGAAAATTCCTCGGAGCGAACAAACAGAGAGTGAAAGAGCTGAAAAGGATACGCAGGAGAGGAAACAAAATGACGAGACTGAGAGCTTCGTTAATCGTCGTTCGATACTGCAAATGTGCAAAGCCATTGCGCCTACTTGGGCTTCGGCTAGAAAAACGAGAACAAAAGGCACAAAAATAAATAACAAAAAAAAAAAAATAGAAAGAAAAAGAAAAGTAATTTAAAGGGAAAAATGTTCGACTACTACGAAGCGTATTGCAGATATATCGCATCGAGTACGTAGGTATGTGGAAACTTGGAGATTTTATAGAGGGTGTAACGTTATTTAATCCCTGTGAAATAACCCATACTTTTGCTTGAGTACACTCTACGGTACGTATAGCGTAAGAATATGCACAGGAAGGAATAGAAAGGATGAAAGCAGCGCGAACGTATTATAATATTTGCACTCATCGTGTCGCCTCTCGGCCAGTGGCGATGCGGCAGTATTCACGTTCGCACCTTCTCCCTTGCACAACATGTAGATACCTTTTTTTTTATCACACACACACTTACACACACATAAGGTATATTCTCGGGACACCATAGAAAAGTTTGCAGTAAGCCGGAGGGCTCTAAATGTCCGGTTACGACATACAGTCAAACTCCTCAATACTCTTCCGTTCGTATAGTCAGACGTCCCCCACTCATACTCGATCGTGTCCCAGCCAATGAGCATCTCGATCGTGTCCCAGCCAATGAGCATCATATGGGCGGAATGTCCCGGAATGGCCGAATCAAGAAACAGGCAAAATGTCCGCTCAAAAGTTCATTCGAGCGCGATCGATCAGCGATCATTGGAGGCCACGAAGCTGCGATAAACAATTGAAACGGTGTTTAAGCGTCGGAAGGGGTTGACCTTACATGTTTTTTTTATCAAATTTTATATTTTCACTTACAATATGGAATCATTTTGGTGCTACTAACTTTCTATACTATCTAAATTCGAATCTTCAAACAGTTTTGACCTTTCTCGACCATCTCGCTTATACTATCGGTAATATTTTTAACCAATTAAGTTGGCGAGTTCGCGTGGAAGGGGTAAAACCGTTGATAAATAAATACCATTGAGAAGTTTCACTGTATATTGAAACAATAATAGTCAGACAATAGGTAGACAGAATAGATAGACAGAATAGATAGACAGAATAGATAGACAGAATAGATAGACAGAATAGATAGACAGAATAGATAGACAGAATAGATAGACAGAATAGATAGGCAGAATAGATAGACAGAATAGATAGGCAGAATAGATAGACAGAATAGATAGACAGAATAGATAGACAGAATAGATAGACAGAATAGATAGACAGAATAGATAGACAGAATAGATAGACAGAATAGATAGACAGAATAGATAGACATAATAGATAGACAGAATAGATAGACAGAATAGATAGACAGAATAGATAGACAGAATAGATAGACAGAATAGATAGGCAGAATAGATAGACAGAATAGATAGACATAATAGATAGACAGATGAATAGACAGACGGATCAATAGATAGACAGATCGATAGATAGACAGATCAATAGATCGACAGATCAATAGATCGACAGATCAATAGATAAACAGATCAATAGATGGACAAATCAGTAGATAGTCAGATCAATAGATAGACAGATCAGTAGATAGACAGATCAATAGATAGACAGATCAATAGATAGACAGATCAGTAGATAGACAGATCAATAGATAGACAGACCAATAGATAGACAGATCAATAGATAGACTGAATAGATAGACAGACAATTGAAACTATGTTTAAGCGTTGGAAGGGGTTGATCTTACATGTTTTATTTCAAATTTTACATTTCGTATTACGTTTATAATATCGTTAATATTTGTATCAAATTAAGTTGGCGAGTTCGGGTGGAAGGGGAAAACGGTTGATAAATAAATATCATTGAGAGCTTTCACTGTACATTGAAACAACAATAGTCAGACAATAGATAGACATTTACACACAAAAAGCGCAAATTCTCACACATATATACACAATCTTCCATGCTGAATTCTCGTTTTCGCTTCGTAAGTATATTTATAGTATATTTGCATTCTGGCAATGCTGCAAGCCGCGCGCGAGACAGGAGGCATCGAATGTTTAATTCAGGATACGGTAGGAAGAGAAGGAGAGGCACGAAGAAGAAGAATAAGAAGGAGGAGAAGAAGGATAGAGATCGGTCGAGGACGTGAGAGCGAACGACTCAAGAAGGGTGAGAAAGCGTAGGGTAGCAATTGATGGGACAAGGTGGCGCGTTTGTTGAGCTAATTACTGTAAGGCAAGGCGCTTACGCGCGCCGCTACATACAAACGGCATTAAAGGTGGTGGCCATCAATCCACGTGGCCCCTGGTCCGCCAAACCAAACTCTCTCCCTCTCTTTTCTATATATGGATATTCGACTCTCTTCTGACTCTCTCTTTCTCCCCCTCCCCAAGAATACACTTCTCCCGTCTCATCTTCAATTTGATGCTATATATATATATATATATATATATATATATATATATATATATATATATATATATCAACCCTTTTGCAATAGCACCAGTTTCATGCCCAGAATTCTCTCATTCTCACATTTGCCTCCTTTCTCACTTCCATTTCGCGCTATTTCTTTATCACTATCTTTCTTGGCTGTATCATACTATTCGCTCGAGATAACTTTTCCTCGGGGATATGGATACGCCAAAATTAATTGGCAAGAAAGCGAAGAACCGGTGCTGCCGCGAGAAGCTTCGTCGAGTTTCTGGCTCTCTGTGCGATGTGAATGAGCACGGAGAGAAGCAATGAGGGTGAACGAGGTTTCTTCTCTTCCTTTTTCTTCCCATTTCATTCCTTTTTTTTTTTGCTTTTTCACTTTTATGTAATTTTTTTTGCGTCTCATAATATTGCTCCGTTCTTACATTATTCGCAGAGAAGAGGGTTGCGCGGATTTATTCGAAGAAAATGAAACGCGTTTCTTGTTTCATTGACGCCTGTGTTGTTTGATACTCTCATTTTCGTATAGTTGAAAAACATCCCTTTTGCCTCAATAATTATATATTTGAGAGAATATATATATATATATAAACAATAATAATAATTTAAATATATATATATATTTTTTAATTATTATATTGTTTTGTAATTGAAATTTTTAAATTCACTTCACATGAGCACCGTCCAATATTTTATGGGACTGGCGAGCCATCGCTGCACATGATATAGCACATCGTATAATAAAACACCGACTTGCTTAACATTATTCGAGGAGAACGAGTTGCGTGGATTTATGCGAAGGAAGTGAAACTTCTTCCCGTTACATAGCGAGTGGTGTGCCGGTTGCCAGCTACAGCGATGAAAGATATTACGATTGCTCGATTACCATGGTCGAAGCTGAATAAAGTGTGAGCAAGGTGCTCTCGTATGTATAATAGATTCACAGGGACTCATCAGTGACCTCTTTTATTGGGTCGCAGGTGCACGAAGTTATAAAATATATTTAGGTGACTATCGCAGAGCGTACAATATAATTCTGTTTTACACACGAGTAATTTTATAGTTGCAGTTGCAAGTGAAATGAACTTTGCGATAATCAAATGTACCGCAGTTACTGTGTATTTTCTCACCGGGTCAATTTTTTATCTCTCACCCCTCTCAACCCCTCGTATAAATATCATATCGGAATAAGTACTCGATTATATGAGATATCATCGTGACGTGAATTTCCCCAGAAAATTAATTACGTGACTACTGACTTTGGTTAACTAATGGAATAATTTTATTACGATATTACGATTGCTCGATTACCATGGTCGAAGCTGAATAAGTGTAATCGAGATGCTCTCGTATGTATCATAGAGTCACAGAGACTCATCAGTGACCTCTTTTATTGGGTCGCAGGTGCACGAAGTTATAAAATATATTTAGGTGACTATCGCAGAGCGTACAATATAATTCTGTTTTACACACGAGTAATTTTATAGTTGCAGTTGCAAGTGAAATGAACTTTGCGATAATCAAATGTACCGCAGTTACTGTGTATTTTCTGACCCGGTCAATTTTTTATCTCTCACCCCTCTCAACCCCTCGTATAAATATCATATCGGATTAAGTATTCAATTATATGAGATATCATCGTGACGTGAATTTCCCCAGAAAATTAATTACGTGACTACTGACTTTGGTTAACTAATGGAATAATTTTATTACGATATTACGATTGCTCGATTACCATGGTCGAAGCTGAATAAGTGTAATCGAGATGCTCTCGTACGTATAATAGAGTCACAGAGACTCATCGGCAGTGAGTCGGCATAAAAACGTTATTAAAAGGACACAATGATGAAATTTTGGAATTTGGAAATTTTTCATCTAAATTAATTTAAACACAAGTTTTTTCACTTATAAAATGAGATCGAGATCGAGCATTACATCATTGCTGAGAATTCCGGAATGGCCTCCTCTCAAGAATCTTCGAGCCAACAAGATACAGAATCACCTTTGAAGAGACCATGGCGATCGAGCTCTTGCATCGTCAGTGATTCGGACAAATTGCAAATGTCGAATAAACCAAATAAAATAAAATCGGGGTCACCAAGCATCCTTTTGACCTCGGTCCTTTCATAGTCACTTTTTACGATCAAATATAAAACCAAGAACGCGATCTTAAATTTGAAGCCTGCAATAATTAAGATTGCATTCAAGCGTGAAAGTAAATCTCACGAGTGAGCGATATTTTTATTCGGGCACGAAATGGTCGAGCATATGGAAGACAGCAGAGCATTTTGACTTGTGGGCAATGTGGGTGTTTTACCGTAACACCTGCTGACTCTGAACTGCGTGTGATCGCGGCATTATCGCTCAAACACGTAGGTTTTTTTTTCTGTAGACACGCAAAGCACGCATATCATCATACCCATGATGACTTTATAAGGCCCAAAATTTCACAAGATCAAAGGCTTCCCGAAAATGAAAAAATTCATGACTCTTTATACCAGTAAATAAACT
This sequence comes from Dyspetes luteomarginatus, assembly GCA_963669185.1. Lineage (NCBI taxonomy): Eukaryota > Metazoa > Arthropoda > Insecta > Hymenoptera > Ichneumonidae > Dyspetes > Dyspetes luteomarginatus. Next base: position 9,910,939 of record OY769912.1, read on the forward strand.
CGAATTTTTTCTATTCTAAATATTGAACAAATTGTTGTTACTGGACGGATATAAAAACAATTGAACAATTGAATGAAATACAAAAATTGGGCAATGTGGGTTTTATCGGAGAGGGGGAAAACAGTAATTTTATCAGTCAACACGAAGAGAGCAATCTCGACATGTGAACAGGAAAAGGAAAATTGATGGTTCTTTGCATTTTTCAGTTCCAGCCATTTTTTGCACAAGGAACAGTATCGACCTCGATTTTTTTCTATCCTAAATATTGATCAAATTGTTGTTACTGGATGGTTATAAAAACAATTGAACAATTGAATGTAATACAAAAAATTGGCAATGTGGATTTTATCGGCGAGGGGGAAAAAAGTAATTTTATCAGTCAACACGAAGAGAGCAAACTCGACATATGAACAGGGAAAGGAAAATTGATGGTTCTTCGCATACTTCACTTCCAGCCATTCTTTGCACAAGGAACAGTATCGACCTCCATTTTTTTCTATCCTAAATATTGATCAAATTGTTGTTACTGGACGGATATAAAAACAATTGAACAATTGAATGTAATAGAAAAATTGGGCAATGTGGATTTTATCGGACAGGGGGAAACCAGTAATTTTATCAGTCAAAACGAAGAGAGGGAACTCGACATATGAACTGGAAAAATAAAATTGATGGTTCTTTGCATTTTTCAGTTTCAGCCATTTTTTGCACAAGGAACAGTATCGACCTCCATTTTTTTCTATCCTAAATATTGAACAAATTGATTTTACTGGATGGATATAAAAACAATTGAACAATTGAATGTAATAGAAAAATTTGGAAATGTGGATTTTATCGGCGTGGGGGAAACCAGTAATTTTATCAGTCAACACGAAGAGTGGGAACTCGACATATGAACAGGAAAAATAAAATTGATGGTTCTTTGCATTTTTCAGTTTCAGCCATTTTTTGCACAAGGAACAGTATCGACCTCCATTTTTTTCTATCCTAAATATTGAACAAATTGATTTTACTGGATGGATATAAAAACAATTGAACAATTGAATGTAATAGAAAAATTGGGCAATGTGGATTTTATCGGACAGGGGGAAACCAGTAATTTTATCAGTCAAAACGAAGAGAGGGAACTCGACATATGAACTGGAAAAATAAAATTGATGGTTCTTTGCATTTTTCAGTTTCAGCCATTTTTTGCACAAGGAACAGTATCGACCTCCATTTTTTTCTATCCTAAATATTGAACAAATTGATTTTACTGGATGGATATAAAAACAATTGAACAATTGAATGTAATAGAAAAATTGGGCAATGTGGATTTTATCGGACAGGGGGAAACCAGTAATTTTATCAGTCAAAACGAAGAGAGGGAACTCGACATATGAACTGGAAAAATAAAATTGATGGTTCTTTGCATTTTTCAGTTTCAGCCATTTTTTGCACAAGGAACAGTATCGACCTCCATTTTTTTCTATCCTAAATATTGAACAAATTGATGTTACTGGACGGATATAAAAACAATTGAACAATTGAATGTAATAGAAAAATTGGGCAATGTGGATTTTATCGGACAGGGGGAAACCAGTAATTTTATCAGTCAAAACGAAGAGAGGGAACTCGACATATGAACTGGAAAAATAAAATTGATGGTTCTTTGCATTTTTCAGTTTCAGCCATTTTTTGCACAAGGAACAGTATCGACCTCCATTTTTTTCTATCCTAAATATTGAACAAATTGATTTTACTGGATGGATATAAAAACAATTGAACAATTGAATGTAATAGAAAAATTGGGCAATGTGGATTTTATCGGACAGGGGGAAACCAGTAATTTTATCAGTCAAAACGAAGAGAGGGAACTCGACATATGAACTGGAAAAATAAAATTGATGGTTCTTTGCATTTTTCAGTTTCAGCCATTTTTTGCACAAGGAACAGTATCGACCTCCATTTTTTTCTATCCTAAATATTGAACAAATTGATGTTACTGGACGGATATAAAAACAATTGAACAATTGAATGTAATAGAAAAATTGGGCAATGTGGATTTTATCGGACAGGGGGAAACCAGTAATTTTATCAGTCAAAACGAAGAGAGGGAACTCGACATATGAACTGGAAAAATAAAATTGATGGTTCTTTGCATTTTTCAGTTTCAGCCATTTTTTGCACAAGGAACAGTATCGACCTCCATTTTTTTCTATCCTAAATATTGAACAAATTGATTTTACTGGATGGATATAAAAACAATTGAACAATTGAATGTAATAGAAAAATTTGGAAATGTGGATTTTATCGGCCAGGGGGAAAACAGTAATTTTATCAGTCAACACGAAGAGAGGGAACTCGACATATGAACAGGAAAAATAAAATTGATGGTTCTTTGCATTTTTCAGTTCTAGCCATTTTTTGCACAAGAAACAGTATCAGAACTGGAACGTTTTTGACTCGGTTCTACTCTCGAGAGTTCTACAATATCAAGGTTTTCCATTGGTACTCTTCTGAACGCGATAATGCATAGAAACTAACCACAGCCCACGAATGTGCGTATCAAGCTCGCTTTTGCGTGGTTAAGTTTTCGCACCCCTCAGTTTCTGTCTTGCGGTTCGTATTTACGGTTTTACGGTACCACAATGAACGCCTCTGCACGACCCCTTTCCAGTTATTTCCTATTTCTCACCCCCTTTTCTCGAAACCTCGCCACTATTTCCCCGGCGTCTTCGTTGACAAGTTTTCATGTATAATTGGTGGAATGAAATCCGTAGAATTCCACGAGAGCTCGAAAATTGTGAATAGACCCAATAGCGTCTGTTTAGTTTTTCAGGTGTCTTTTGGCCATTACCAAACACAACTTTTTCAACTTACAAATTGAAATCGAGCATTTGATTTTCTCAAATATCATTTGGAAATCTTCGGTCTGTGTATAATTGGTGAAGTGAAATCTGTAGAATTTCACGCGAGCTCTGAAATTGTGAATAAACCCAATAGCGTCTGTTTAGTCTTTCAGGTGTCTTTTGGCCATTATCATTTTCATCCCCAAAGCCCTGTGTGGCGAATCTGCGTCTTTTACATTTCGACTTTTTTCTTTTGTCATTTCTATGTCATTTTCTTTATATTACATGATCGTTTTTCTCTTATCTATAAATTTTGTCTCGTATCTCGTCGTTGTATTTTTTAAATCTTTTTTCTTGCTTCCATTATCTTCGTCTCTCTCTTTCATGTATAATTTGTGGAATAAAATCCGTAGAATTCCAAGCGGGCTCTAAAATTGTGAATAGACCCAATAGCGTCTGTTTAGTTTTTCAGGTGTCTTTTGGCGATTACCAAACACAACTTTTTCTCCTTACAAATTGAAATCGAGCATTTGATTTTCTCAAATATCATTTGGAAATCTCCGGTCTTTGCATAAATGGTGAAGTGAAATCTGTAGAATTTCACGCGAGCTCTAAAATTGTGAATAAACCCAATAGCGTCTGTTTAGTCTTTCAGGTATCTTTTGGCCATTATCATTTTCATCCCCAAAGACTTCGACTTTTTTCTTTCGTCATTTCTATGTCATTTTCTTTATATTACATGATCGTTTTTCTCTTATCTATAAATTTTGTCTCGTATCTCGTCGTTGTACTTTTTTAATCTTTTTTCTTACTTCCATTATCTTCGTCTCTCTTTTTTGTGTCTTCATCGAATGACTCATCGATTCAATGCTTCATGTCGTATTTCTCACATTCGTCAACTTCATTTTCTCTCGTAATCTCATTATTCGTTGTGTCGAAAGACGTCGCAAGGGATCTTAGTGGCTTGGTGTGATGCAACGGGGGCTTTGGGACTCTTGGGAATCCACACCACAGGCGCCAGGGCGATAAACAGCCGCTCAGATGGGAAGTGCAGGAGTGACAGAGAAAGGCCAGTAGGAGAAGAAGGCTGGATGGAATGGAAGGAAGGCAGAAGGAGAGAGAGATAGAGAGGCGGGGTGAGAGGGAGAGAGAGAGAAAGAGAGAGAGAGAGAGAAAGAGAGAGAGAGAGAGAAAGAGAACGAAAGCAGACAGTGAAAGGACAGAACGTCGACGGGAGAAACGTCGAGGAATGAAACGAGGGTGTCGGTGTGTCGACGCGACGCGGCAAACCCTGCGGCAACCCTCTCGTTATATCTTCATTAAGCGGGGTACCAGGCACCCAGCACTAGAAGCACAAGTCGGGATCTTCGCCACGCCGCCACACCGCAAAGTTGCCTACTGCCACTACGACATGACTTCTTCCGAGGCCAGTTCCTTGTTCCTTCAGGACATTCAGTCAGTCCTAAGGCTCTCGAGTGTTCTTCTCATTCACTGAAAACTCATGGGTACCCAGGTAGAAATTATTACAGCCGAGCACAATTCCGCACCAGGCTAATTACCAGGAATATCGATCGAGGGATCCGATTATGCATCCTGACTGGCGTCCATTTGATTTTTTTTTTCACATTTGGAGAAACGTCACATTTTCCCTCCAACAAAATTTAAATTCTTCGCTGGTGCATTTGATTTTTTTTTTCGTTTTACGTGTACTGATAAAAAACGAATAATTACATGTGCAGCGACCATATGATACTAGTGTAATTGATATGAGACCATATCATCCCATCAAGCACGACCGCACTACCAAAATTTTAGTAATCAAAAAAATTATTTGAATAAAAATATAAAAATGTCAGCGCATTTATTTACGAAATTTAAATAATATTAAAAGCAATAGTGAGTAAAGCTATAAAATCGAAATACTATATATAGTGTTTCAGTTTTGTCTACATATATATATATATATATATCTTTTAAATTTTTAATCTCCCATTTTTAATTTATTTGGCACTCAGCGCGACTTTATATTTAGTTAATACAAATGTTTTTTTTTCTTTTTACGTGTACTGATAAAAAACGAATAATTACATGTGCAGTGACCATATGATACTAGTGTAATTAATACGAGACCATATCATCCCATCAAGCACGACCGCACTACCAAAATTTTAGTAATCAAAAAAATTATTTGAATAAAAATATAAAAATGTCAACGTATTTATTTACGAAATTTAAATAATATTAAAAGCAATAGTGAGTAAAGCTATAAAATCGAAACACTATATATATAGTGTTTCAGTTTTGGCTCCATATATATATATATATATATATACTAGTCTCGTTCCAGTTATCGATTCGATGTGGAAAAGCCAATGAAAAATTACGCTATAAAGTGTTGTAGTCGATGTTATGGGCTGGGACACCTTCGGGTTTGTGATAAACATGTCAACGTATCGTGGGTTGTCCGCTCACGCAACCCCTCCGCCGCCACATTTTAGTCTCTTTCTATTATTTCACTGACTATGGGAAGTATCGGCTACAGCAAGTTCGATAACACGGAGATCGTTTAAATTTATCGATATCATAACACACATACATTTGGTTTCAGGGAATGAATAACCAAAACGTATTTTACTTTCAGAGAGATCACATTCATTTTATCCTCATCTGGTGCGTATTTCACTGATATTAAGTGATGACTAAATTCCTCCGAGTGCAAAAGATAAAAAGTGTCAGAGATAAAAGATAAAAAGATCAATTTTCCATATCAATTTTATCAAAGATCGCCAGAGATGGAATTAAATCGGATTAGTGAGCACACACTTTATTCCATAAAGCTCGTCATCGAGACAGTTTGAATAAACATTTTTGGCATTATTTTGACATCGTCATGTTAAAAATAAAAATCCGAAAAAAATGTATGATATCGTGTGTTGAATAAATTGCAATATAATTATAGAATTGAACACTGATGAGTGTCCTCAATGCCTTGCCATTATTGGGCAATTCATTTTTATTAATCATGCATAAAAATAAATATAATTTTTTTTCGAATTTTATATATTATTTATATATTATTATTTTATATATATATAATGAAAATGAAAATCAAACGATCCGCCGGAAATAATCGTTATAGCTCATCGTGACCTCATGCAAAATTTCCAACGAGTGATACGTTCAATTTCGTGTGTATAAAAAAAAAAAAAAATCGACCACACGCGTCGTAGCAGTTTCATCGGCGAATGATGAGACGATCTCCGGCGGTTTGGACCGAGCATTTCATCGTCTGAAATTCTTTGTCTCCGTTGACCGCGTGCGGGCCCGGTAAAACCGTCACATCATGATGTGGACGATGAGAGGAGAGAGAAATTCACGTGTGTTAGAATGATCGCAGCCGTGATCGAGGTGTGGGATGTCATTCGTGACTGTCGGGACGCCCTTTTGCCAAGTAAATTCCCCAATGCGTTGGTCCAGGATCGTCTTAAGATCGGGACACATCATTATGGGTCCGGTGGCCGCCCAACAGCATATCGGGAGAACTACCGGGATCTTTCGTACCCCACAAACGCACACGAGCAAACCAATCAGCTACACACACACACACACACACACACAGACGAGAGGGAGTTTCGATATCGCGCTCTTTCTCACTGCAGAGAGTAAGGGGAGTGCCGGGATAGTGAGGTCGTAAATATTCGGGCGCCAAATAATTCCTGGGCCCGAAGCGTCCACTGGACAGACACACACGAGTTGGGTGAGGGAGAGAGAGTGAGAGAGAGCGAGAGAGAGATCGAGAGAGAGAGGGAGAGGGGGAGAGAGAGAGAGAGAGAGAGAGAGAGAGAGAGAGAGAGAGAGAGAGAGAGAGAGAGAGAGAGAGAGAGAGAGAGAGAGAGAGAGAGAGAGAGAGAGAGAGAGAGAGAGAGAGAGAGAGAGAGAGAGAGAGAGAGAGAGAGAGAGAGAGAGAGAGAGAGAGAGAGAGAGAGAGAGAGAGAGAGAGAGAGAGAGAGAGCAAGAGAGAGAGAGAGACAGAGAGACAGAGAGGGGGGAGAAGAGAAAGGGGGTCGGGGGAAGAAGGAACAAGTAGGATGAAGGAGGAAAGAAGGAAAGAAGGAGCGAGGAGCAAAGACACATCGTAGGTCGTAGAGAAAACCAGTAAGAGAGTGAGAATGAAAGGAAGAAAGAGAGTCAAAGGAGCGAACGCGACTCCTGCTCGACTCGTAATGAAGGACATCCTCGTTAATTAGCCGATAAATTATCCTTCACACTCGCGACGTTCGACGCCGTGAGCTCACCTCTCCCCGCCGTCCTCAGCTTCTATTTGCTCTGTTGAATCTTTCACGATGAGAGAATGAGAAACGAGAGAGAAACGAGGCGGGAGAGTGAAAACATTATTTTTCCTTTTATTTTTTTCTTTGTTTCAACTCGACATGTCCTGTCCACGAGAATGGCGACACCTATCACGACGAGAAGAAAGAGTACATATATATATACGATGAGAAGAAAGAGTATACATATATATAAATAACCACGAATGGACTCCACGCACTTCTCTCGATATGGCTGCGAGACCTTCGTTTGAAAATTTAAACCTTCGCGGTTCATTCCTTCCGTAACAAGCCAAGGTCATTATTTAATAAATTCTTTGCGAATGCTGTTATTGTGTGCTTTCCAGTTGTAATTTGTGTGATCACCAATGGGCCATGTATAAAAGTCATGCCCAATGTGGTTGTACCACTTGTGCTTCATTGTAATGACTCTTCGCTCTATACAGACATTATATATATCTTTATCGCGCATAATTTATACATACATAAAAAATATGTTTTTTTACTCATCCAATATGCTGTGGGAACAAGTTATCGCGAGATGAAAAAAAAAAAATAGAACATTTGTGTAAGATGAAAAAAAAAAGTTATCGAAAAAAAAAAAAAACTATACGACGAATCCACAAAAAAAACGGAACCATTTAACAGGCTTGACCCCTTTCCGATTAAACTTAATTTTATTTATTTTTCTTACATATCAGTACATAAAAAGATACCTGAAATTTATCTCAGGCTTCTTCGCGATGTCAATTATTTACAGTGTCATACATTATTGTTTTTGTGAATTCGTGTGCAAAGTCATGAGAATCATGACCTATTGGTAGAATTTGAATTAAAAAAGAAATAAAAAAATTATTATATTTTGAGGATTTTTTTTTGGTTTTCCGAAAAAATGTGCAAATTTTTATTGTGTATATGAGATTTTATGGGAGAAAAAAAAGTAACTCAATGCTTCGTTTATCTGACTGCTGATTAAAAATGAAAATAAAGAAAAAATGACAAGCTGGAAAGTATGAATAAAATTAGAGTTTCTGTTCTTTTGATTCAAGAAGAACGCAGGAGAATACTGAAATGTCTTTGTACACAGGAGGTAATCGTTATTTAAGCATATTACCCGATATGTTTAAATCATGCCGGGAGAAACTTATCCGAATTGATTCAACGGAATATACGCACAGGAACTGGCGAGCTTAACTGCTATTCGCTAGTATTTTCACGTTGTGTACGTGGCATAAAACACTTGGCTCGATTTCGTACGTGCCTGGGGAAGTACGTATATCCGTAGCCACGTAAGCGTACATCACCTTAACTACTTCCTGCCGAGCACAGAGAGACTCCTGGCCAAGCTGCGCGTTTGTGACCGCATTCGACTCTTTTCCTTTTATTTTTATTTTTCGTAAAGATCAACCGTCGAGTTTGTTTCATTCACGGAGCACGTAAGCCAGCCTCGATGGCTCTAAAGTATAATAGGTAGAAAGAAAAAAAGCAATTCGAGCAATTTCTAATGGCAATTCTAAGCATCGAGGCTCCTTGATCTCGTAAAAATTAAATAGAACGATCCAATGTCAAAAATTATTTTTTTCCAATCGTCATTGTTCTCACGTGACCACTGCAAAATTGTTTATGTCGACTTGGCTTTAATCGAAATTCAGAAAAGTGTAAAATAATTATTTAATAATAATTATTATTATGTGATAAATATTCTAGATTATTTTATTTATTTAAAAGCATAAATTGACATGAAATTCACTCAGTTTAATAATTTTTCGATCATTCAAAAATAAATTTTATTGTTTAAATAAATGCGATTTATTCTCGAAATAGCGATTCTCTCACATGACTGCGAACAATAACATGATATAATTTTGACCAAAAGGTCTTTCCAAATTTATTCACAGATAATCCAAAAACTTCCCCCTTACACTTTTTATTTAAAACTTTTTCATATAGAATTTATCGTGTTAAAATAAATTTCGCTACTCGAGAATATTTTCAGCCTCATTAACGTTCTGGTATGTTTAATTTTGACATTTTATAGCAAACCAAATTTTGCGTACCGATTTTTTGAGTCACGCCCTAAAAAAGAGGCTGCAAAATTGTTTATGTCGACTTGGCTTTAATCGAAATTCAGAAAAGTGTAAAATAATTATTTAATAATAATAATTATTATGTGATAAATATTCTAGATTATTTTATTTATTTAAAAGCATAAATTGACATGAAATTCACTCAGTTTAATAATTTTTCGATCATTCAAAAATAAATTTTATTGTTTAAATAAATGCGATTTATTCTCGAAATAGCGATTCTCTCACATGACTGCGAACAATAACATGATATAATTTTGACCAAAAGGTCTTTCCACATTTATTCACAGATAATCCAAAAACTTCCCCCTTACACTTTTTATTTAAAACTTTTTCATATACAATTTATCGTGTTAAAATAAATTTCGCTACTCGAGAATATTTTCAGCCTCATTAACGTTCTGGTATGTTTAATTTTTGCCATTTTATAGCAAACCGAGATATTTTCTAGGATATTCGTGATTCGTTCACTGGACAGTAATCGAGTCTTCGTACAAGTTGTCAACGTCATGTGTGGGCGATGCTGGCTGCTCTGTATCAATTCTGAAGATCCTTGCTACGTGATCGGTCGCGTCACTTGGCCTCGAGAAATCACGTGGATGTGATTCTAGAAGGTGGGCACGAAGTTCCTTCGTAAAGTTTGTGCAAAAAGGATCTTGATTATCGCTCCTGCAGCACACGTCACATTCGTAAATAGTCTTGCCTGGATGGAGGCTCGTTGAGAGTACGTGCTTTCGCAAATTTTCCTACGAGATAAGAAACGTATTTGAGCAAAATAACTAGGACGATGTCTAAAAGAAAAACGTACGTAGCCAAAAAAAAAAATTAAAAAAAAAAATCCAACGATTGGATCATCAGCGATCTTATTGGAATAACAAATTATTGATTCGTGCGGATTTTGACAGTTTTCTCGAGATCTCTCAAGTTAGCGATGAGCTAAAGTCTGCGTAACGAGCAAGCTCATAAATAAGGGTTAATCAGGGGTTTGTTCGACTGAAAAAAAAAAAAGTTTATGACAAAAATATGATAATTATCGTTTAGGTGATCGTGACTCACCCAATGTCCCTGGGACATCGTGTATATGCCATGGCAGATTATATATATATACTGTTAGATATATATATATACTGTTATATATATATATATATATATATATATATAGCTAACAAGTTACTATGATGGCGAAGGTAAAGAGCCGTGGCGTTTAACGAACGTGTCGGATGAAGCGCACCGTTGCCACCACACCGTTCACACTGAAAGGCTCTGGCAATGCTATACCCGGAGTTGTTGGTTCGCGCTTCTATTTATTCGTGGCCCACGAGGAATGAAAGCCACGCACTCGGGTACCACCGCGGTCCCATGAACAGGACGCGTTCATTGGCCATGTTGCACGATGGTCGATCTCTATACTGGATGCGGTTGTAAAATGGTCCCTCTCTTCCACTAATCTGTACCTTTATACTATATATAGGACCAGCCGATAATACTATATATATGTATGCTATGTACGCGGATATATATATATATATATGCTATGTGGGCATATATATATATATGCTATGCACGCGGATATATATGTATATATATATAGTGCCTGTAATGTGCTATCCTATCATCTGATTTTACACGGGTAGCCACCCATTGTCGTAAATCGTAAATATTTTCTTATCAGAGAGAAGATGCTATGCGAGTCATTGATGGCAACAATAATATCAAATTTAATTTTCCAATTGAGTAAATCAGACAATGATGACTAGCGTAAAGTAGTTACGCTAGTCATCATTGTCTCAAATGAGGCAGCCATTTTTGTAGTTGAAATGACTGTATCAGAAATTATATTTCTTTGGTGATCCTGCTCAAGCACTCAAGCTAATGCGAAACTGGTTAATGGTATAAAATAAGGAGCTCTCAAAAGCAACTGATAAGCCTCAATTTTTCAACTCTTCATCTCAAGGCTCTAATCAAATTATTATTCTGTATTTTCTCTCTCATTTTTGTGCTGGGTAATTATATCGTCGAATTTCTTGAGTATTCTAATACTTATATATTTGTAGATTTACTTATTTCCTCACCGGGGGGATATTCGAACTTATGAATTAGATAAAAGTGTATAATCGCTTTATACCTATAGGGTCGATTTTAAGTTTGTTATGTATATAGGGCAGATTTTACATTTGTTCTACAGGGAACGTTTTGTACGTTTCTCTATAGGGAAAGTTTTGACCCTTCAAATCTTCCATTTGTTGGACAAAAATGAGTTTTAAATATTATTGAAAATTCAATTTTTCATACATATGTCGATTTGGCCACGATGAGCGTAAGAATTCGATTCTTTTTTATGACATATATTTCGCACATTGCTTACATATATATAGCACAACTATTTAAATTCATATTAAAGAGAAGCAGAGGGATAAGGTGGTAAATTTCTAAACGCAGATTTTACGTTTGTTCTACAGAGAACGTTTTGTACGTTCTACGTTTCTCTATAGGGAAAGTTTTGACCCTTCAAATCTTCTATTTGTTGGACAAAAATGAGTTTTAAATATTATTGAAAATTCTATTTTTCATACGTATGTCGATTTGGCCACGATGAGCGTAAGAATTCGATTCTTTTTTTTTTATATTTCGCACATTACTGACATATATATAGCACAACTATTTAAATTCATATTAAAGAGAAGCAGAGGGATAAGGTGGTAAATTTCTAAACGCAGATTTTACGTTTGTTCTAATATATATATATATATATATATATATATATATACACGGGGCGCGTCTTTGAGCAGTGAAGCCGCCAGAGTCCAATCAGTTTTGCATAATGACATACATAGCAGTACAAAAACGCGAGAGCTCGCGATCTCATCTCTAACGAAATATATATATTAACTTTAAGTATAAGAACGGGCGTGTAGTGTTCATTGGCGTTATGATAAGGGAAGAGGAAACGAAACGAGTTCATTAGATCCACCGGGGCAATTTTCATGGATGAGAGACTGAGCCCAAGAGTTTTCGTGTACTTACATGAATAAGATAAACGAATTAAAATATACGACCAAGGGCTAAAGTACTTTGCCCCGAATATTCAATCTTGAGGGACCCATGAGCTGGAATGAAAAAAATATAAAAAAAATAAAAGGAATGAGAAAAAGCTACACGGTGGCTTTTCACAGTCAAACATTCCGTGTTGGCATTAAATTCACATGTATAAATTCGTACGTGTGGCAGGGGCAAGTTGCGTACTTGCTGACCGCTGGTATTACGTGTATATATATATATATATATATATATATATATATATATATATATATACATATATATATATATATATATAACAGTTTAGGGTAAAAGGGAGAGAGGGAGAAAGGAAGAGAAAAAGAGAGAGAAGGAGAATAGAAAGAGAGGAATGAAGCGCAGCAAGGGGGAACGAAACGGGCGTGTAACAGTCCGTGCTAAATCATAAACGAGACAGGGAGCGAAACCGAGGAAGAGAACGGAGGAAAACAGCGGATATAGGTAGGAAGAAGGTGGCGCATGTAATCTCGTTGACGCAGCGAGCATCTCTTTATGCTGTTCTAGCTATGTACACAGCTATATATAATGTAAGAAAAAGTATACATACAGGAATTTCGCAAATTTCGCGAATTTCACGAATTTCGCAAATTTCACTCATTGCGATGACAGGACAGCATTTTATTATTGTTGATAAGGTGATGACTATTTTTTTTTGTCGTTAAAATTGGTACGTGGAATTGTTAAAAACTTGGTAGATCGACAAGGGATTGGCAGATGGGGGGAGGGAGAAATTCAGATTCATTATCAGCGATCTAAAAAATCGTCGAGTATCTATTTTCATCCAAATCAGGGAATTTTTTCCATTTCGGCCTTCCATGTTGGTTACTCCATTTTGAATTTCTGAATTTTGAGTTTAACGAATTTCGCTTATTGCGATGACAGGACAGCCTTTTATTATTATTGATAAGGTGATGACTATTTTTTTTGTCGTTAAAATTGGTACGTGGAATTGTTAAAAACTTGGTAGATGGACAAGGGATTGGCAGATGGGGGAGGGAGGAACTCAGATTCATAATCAGCGATCTAAAAAATCGTTAAGTATCGATTTTCATCCAAATCAGTGAATTTTTTCCATTTCGGCCCGCCATGTTGGTTACGCCATTTTGAATTTCTGAATTTTGAGTCGAGATTCGTAATCGATGAGCTTAAAAACGCCCTAAATAACGAGAACGAATTATTTTATCAGGTCTATCAATGACAGCATTATCAGATACTTGATATACTTTTCAGATTATTATTATTATTATAAAAAATGCCTATCGATTTATTACTTGACCATCACAGTTGATATGTTTATGACTTCTGCGCACTAACAAGATAATGCCTCAAAGGTAATTTGCTTGGAGTCGAATGCCAAATCCGGTATTTGCAAAAAAAAAAAAGAAATTATTGGAAAAAAAATAAGAATGCGATATCTCGTTGTCGAATCGTGAAATCGACAAAATGCTCATTCGAAGGGTTCGCATTCGCGACATTCTGATGTCTCGAATTGGTAAATACGTTGGCCAAATTAGTGAAAATTCTCATTCAAGTAAATATAAACGACATTGTGTGAAATAAAAATTGATATTAATCAATAAATGATCATCTGAATATTTTAAATACAAAATATTGCATAAGTCAATCATATTTTTCATTTTATGCGTTAATTGAATTTCAATGATTATTCAGTAAACTGAGACAATCGGAGAGCTCATTAGTCGCGACTTTTTTCGTAGATCTAAAATATCGTATCGTTGTGCAATTTGTGATTTTTTAAACAATTTTTATATTCATTTAATTTTGGAAATATTTCATCTTGAAGAATTCAGAGCAGTTTTCTAAAAATTATTTCAAACCGAATTAATTTACTCGATCATGAGTTACTTGCTCGACATGAAAATGATTATTATTGTAAAAAATATTCAGCTTTAAAACGAGCAGAATTTTTAACCCGCGTGTACTTGGACTATGAGTGTGTTACACTTCGTATCTTCTGTTACATGTAATTAAAAGCTCAAATTACTTGAAACGCGATTATTTGCCTGTGAGCGATATTTTTTAACATTAATTCATCGGGATTCTTTTGTAATTTTGTTATTATTTTTTTTGTAAGTGATTGTTTGTTCATTTAACTAATTTCATTGACGTGAACCGTACCCTAAACCTTATTATATCTTTTTTATTTTATTTTTTGTTTATTGTACAAGACTATCGCATTCAAGAATAAAGATAGACGAGTCACGCGATTAATCGCCTGTGCGCGATATTTTTTTAGATTAATTCATCGGGATTCCATCAAGTCTGAAAAAAATATTTTTTGTTTTTTGCATTTTTGTAAATATTTATTTTTGTAAGTGATTGTTTGTTCATTTAACTTATTTCATTGGCTTGACATGTACCCTAAACCTCAATGACTTTTTTAAAAAATCTTTTTGTACAAGACTATGACATTCAAGAATGCAGGTAGACGCCAAAGCTGATACGTTGATTATAAATTATTCAGTGTTAATTCCTCATCATATCAGTAAAATTCCTCATTATATCAGTAAGCTTTTTTGTTGAGTCGCCACCCGTTTACATTTAGCATTTCGTTCTTAATGTGTATTGAGTTCTTGTTTATTTTATTAGTTTTTCCAATTGTCTTTGAATATCATTAGCTATTCCTTTTGCATTGCTGTACGCCAAAGCTGATACATTACGATTATACATTATTCAGTGTTAATTTTCCATTCGATGATAATATATGTACAATTCAAAGGGTTCGAATATTATAAGTGGAAATATTTTTTGGCGAACCGAGTGAAAATAATCCGCCAGCAAAGTGAGAGCCACTGAAATGAGTTTATGTCGCTATCAAAGAGACACGGAGCCTCACGTACATGCGAGTTGCATCCCAAGCTAAAGCTTCAACGGATATTAGCATACCGGCCGGCAGAAAGTGAGAGAGAAAGAGAGAGAGAGAGAGAGAGAGAGGGTGTGAGAGAGAGAAAGAGAGAGAGAGAGAGAGAGAGAGAGAGAGAGAGAGAGAGAGAGAGAGAGAGAGAGAGAGAGAGAGAGAGAGAGAGAGAGAGAGAGAGGGGGGGGGAGTATGACTGGACGTGCGTGTGTGGGCATCTAGTGAGCACAATTAACTCGTTATCTTATCGCGGCGGCGGCGGCGCGGTCCAAACATTAAGGTGTACCTTGCTTAATTTACGCCACGATGTCGCGCAGCCCGGAGAGAAGAGCAGAGTGAGAAAGGGACAGACACCGAGTAGTGGAAGAAAAAAAAAGAAATATTAAACAAAAAGAAAGTAAAAAATTAAATAAAAAATGTAAAAGAAATACAACCGGCCGAGTTGCTTGCCGGTAGGTGCGACACCACCAGACTTGCTCCCTTTACATATATGTATATGCTTATATACGCTTATGTATGTTATATATTACAAGCTAAATCTATGTGCTCCATGTCACACCTGCTGCAATAAGGTATTAACTCTATATAGTAAATGTCATCGCAACTATTTTGCCTTGATACTTTTCCTTATAGTGCTTCATTGGGCCCTCCCGCCCCTCCCAAATCAAATCTCCCCTCGGATGGGAGGGAGAGAATAGCCAGGGCGCATGTTCAAAAATGGGTTAAAAAAAAATTAAGGGTACAATATTCACCGATAAGTACTAATAGCGAGATAAGCATATATATATATATATATACGCATATATTATATATATATATGGTATACATGCATATATATATATATATATATATATATATATATAGGCATGTATACTATATATTACAAGCTAAATCTATGTGCTCCATGTCACACCTGCTGCAATAAAGTATTAACTCCATATATACTGAATGTCATCGCAACTATTTTGCCTTGATACTTTTCCTTATAGTGGTTGATTGGGCCCTCCCCCCCCTCCCAAATCAAATCTCCCCTCGGATGGGAGGAAGAGTATAGCCAGGGCGCATGTTCAAAAATGGGTTAAAAAAAAATTAAGGGTACAATATTCACCGATAAGTACTAATAGCGAGATAAGCATATATATATATATATATATCCTATTCCTTATAGTGTTTGATTGCCCCCCCCCCCACGCAAATCGCCCCAGGATTTTTGTCACGATTAAAAAAAATATCACAGTTTTCACCCTAAAGTATAATAAAAATAGTCTGGAAAGTAACGAAATATGTTGGGAATAAAATCGCTATTGATTCTTGAGATTTACTTACAAGATTATTACTGGCATATGCGCAGTGTCGACATTTGTACGGTTTTGATCCAGTGTGGAGTCGAATGTGTCGTCTCAAATGTGACGTGAGCTTCGAGGTGAAATTGCAATGTGAGTATGGACAGTTTAATTGGCTTGAATTTCCATCATCTGAACGAGCCACGTGTCTTGTCTGATGTCTGAAACGAGAATAAATATTTAATTTATTGTTTTAAATCTATTTATTACCTTTTTCCAATCATAGTTGATCCAATTCTTAATTTTTTTCGTTTGTCAAAATTTCAACTATTGACCATTCGTGTGTATTTTGAAAGATGGCCAGGAGAGCTTTGTGATTTTTGTGCTTTAAGATCAAAGCATGAGATGAAATAAAAATCGACATACGATAGAGAATTCGAGGATTCGAGCTATCTGGAGGACTTTGGAGAAAATCTACCTGAGTTGCTTCAGAATACAGATGAGTTCTCTTCAGTCCCTCTGATTAGCACAAAGTTGCAATTCACCAAAATGTATCGAATTTTTTTTTAAAGGCTATTTAATGACGAGCTAAACGATCTTAACACTTATATGATAGTTGGGGTGGTTTATCTGATTGATAATCTCATGTTATCATACGAGTGGTTTAGTACCCTTTTGGGGCTAACATTTAGATAAATTTGTAAAAAAATCAAATGCTCATTACAATGAGAGATTCTGATTTTAATGAGAGATAATGAGAGATTCTGATTTTAGCTTCTGATACGAAAAGTCCCCACAAAGTTCTTCTCCGGGTCAATAAGGGCAATTAGAAAACTCTAAACTCTAAAAGAAAATCCATATCGTTAAGGGATTAAAATTTCGTAATAGGATTTTTAAACTTTGAGCAAAAGCTCCGTATAATTCATGAATGGGAAAAAAATAAATTTCGATCGCAGAATATTTTTAAATGTGGCAAAAACAACGATAAAAATTTTCGTTTTTTTAAAGGACTTTTATTTCGTTATAAATAACTAATAAGATAGCGATAAACTTTTTTTCTTCTGTTTATCTAAAAGACCTTGGCCGATTTTCTTTTATGTGATTGGATTTCTCACGATACGTTATTATCAGTAACGATGAAAACGATTATATGCCTATTGAGTGGAGGTAATTTTTTTTATTGCTCTAATGTTTTTGTGGTCGGGCAATCAGCCGAGTCAGTGCGCACGTGTATTAAAAGTTTATCTTAACACGTAGAAAATTGTTCGACTGAGCGGTATAGAGAGAGAGGGAGAGGGAGAGAGAGGGAGAAAGAGAGAGAGAGAGAGAGAGAGAGAGTGAGAGAGAGTGATTCTGATTGTGAGGGATGCAATATATGCATGTTACGATATTACGCCCTCGGATATTGGAGTCATTGGCCATCCGTCCGTTGTGAAAAGTTTCACGTTTATATCAGGCTCGAAATGCGTGACACGTTTAATTAAAATACCCCATGATTTATTTAACGGGCTGGAGCACGTATTATGCGAAACACTTGCTCGATACTGTATTGACGTTCAGCTGTTACGTCCTGGCTTGCAGCCTTACTCGATGCCAATAAAAGTTATGTATATTTTATGCTATATATATATATATATTTTTTTTTTAAGTATCCAATTCTCGAATGAAAAAAAAAAATCTTTCATCTACTCTGCCCAATAAATCGTCGAGGTGGTCTCGTCAACAATAACGAACGATTTGACACAATAATAAATTATTGGCAATTTTCTATTGTCAACTTATGACAGCGAAAAATATTATTAGGAAGGTCAGTTAAACTTTTTACTTGAGAATGCTTATAGTCGAATATCGTCGAGGTGGTCTTCAACAATAACGAACGATTTGACACAATAATAAATTATTGGCAATTTTCTATTGTCAACTTATGACAGCGAAAAATATTATTAGGAAGGTCAGTTAAACTTTTTACTTGAGAATGCTTATAGTCGAATATCGTCGAGGAGGTCGTCAACAATAACGAACGATTTGACACAATAATAAATTATTGGCAATTTTCTATTGTCAACTTATGACAGCGAAAAATATTATTAGGAAGGTCAGTTAAACTTTTTACTTGAGAATGCTTATAGTCGAATATCGTCGAGGAGGTCGTCAACAATAACGAACGATTTGACACAGTAATAAATTATTGGCAAATTTCTATTGTCAACTTATGACAGCGAAAAATATTATTAGGAAAGTCAGTTAAACTTTTTACTTGAGAATGCTTATAGTCGAATATCGTCGAGGAGGTCGTCAACAATAACGAACGATTTGACACAGTAATAAATTATTGGCAATTTTCTATTGTCAACTTATGACAGCGAAAAATATTATTGGAAAGGTCAGTTAAACTTTTGACTAGAAAATGCCTATAGACGTACGCATTGCGTGATTCGCACAGCTACGTCGAGTTTAATATAATTGGATTATAAATCAACAAAAAGCTTACGTAGCGATTACTTTTCATCTCATTTTAATTCTGGTCGTTCGTCACTTGAGTAAAAAAAATACTGTATTGACGTTCAGCTGTTATGTCCTGGCTTGCAGCCTTACTCGATGCCAATAAAAGTTATGTATATTTTATGCTATATATATATATATATATATATATATCCATGCAATTCTCGAATGAAAAAAATAAATAAAATCATTCATCCTTCAAGGCTCTTTCATGGCTTGAAGCCCTACACTGGGGTACAAACGTTCCCTGATCTTCTCGTTAGTGTAAAATATACTTTTCATATACAATAACAGGATTCTGTTATACACATGAAAGTTTTCATTTTTTAATATGACACGCCATGAATAGATGACTCGATATAAAAATGGCGTATCAGCGATGCTTAATCCACGCCTTTTTGTGACTTTTTAACCCTTTCATATAAGTTTATTCAGACAGAGTAGGACATTTTAAGAAAATTTTTCACTCACCTGCTCAACTGAGTTCTCGTTTTCGCAGCGTATGGACACTCGTTGCAATGAAATTTCCGATCTGAACTTTCGCTCTCGTGTACCAATAGACGATGTGACCTGAGTTCATTTTCTGTTCGTAGGACAGTCGGACATCCTGGACGTCCACATTTGTAATTTTTCCCGGCATGCCGCAGTATGTGCTGCTTAAGTGCATGCCTATAAGTACAGATGAAAAAAACATACAATTTATTAAGTATACAAAATACAATGATGCTGGGAACAAAATTAAAATCCACACCAATATTCGGCTGGGTAAATCCTTAAATTAAAAAAATACAGTAGATCCATTTGAGAGTCATGAGCTCGAGTTCAGCAACTTTTCTTGTCAGTAATCTTGCTCTTTCAACTCAAACATCAATATTTTTGGAATTCACAATCGCGCTGTTTTATTCCTTTTCTTACATCCGTGGCATCCGAATCTCGTCCATTATATCGCATAATACTGACGATACTCAGACATAAATATTTTTGGAATTAACAATCGCGCTGTTTTATTCCTTTTCTTACATCCGTGGCATCCGAATCTCGTCCATTATATCGCATAATACTGACGATACTCAGACATCAATATTTTTGGAATGAACAATCGCGATGGCGATATAATTATCGCATGATACTGACGATACTCAGACATCAATATTTTTTGAGTGAACAAACGCGCTGTATTCTTTTTTTTGTTAAATCCGTGATAAAATTTTTCAAGGCTGAGGATTTTCCAAGTTACCTGGGAGTTCATTCCTTCCTGGATTGAAGGGTTAGATTAAACTACAATCGTAAACCATTGGAAGAATAAATTTAACGTAGCTAAATGTTTTTCGTAAGAGGAGAATTATAAGCTGAAAGGGGTATCCACCCCTTTGTGGTCTATCACTGATATTTTTCGAGGGTAGATTTTTTGACGAATCATACATTGCTTCAAATCTTGGGTGGGGAAAAACGGAATAGTAACTTGATATATATATATATAGCGAATGTTCAGATCGAATATATATATATATATATATATATATATATATATATATATATATATCAGGTGTACACCAAGGGCACGAGGAGATGCCTGACAGCCATAGCTATAATATATTAGTCCAAATCGGGTAGCCATGTTTATTTTAGGCCACGCCTCTAACTTAGTTCCTGATGGACGTAGGAATCAATTTATCATCGAGGGACCGACCTGGGATCCAATAGGATGTAACGCATTTTAAGTTAGAACTCCACGATACTCCTCATGGAATGCTGTGAGACTTCATTAAAAAGTAATGTCAGATATCTGATCGAGATATCTAATTTAATCATTTAGATATACTAAGTAGGATATCCTAAGTAGATATCTAATCGAGATATTTAATCTGATAATTTAGATATCCCAAGTAGGATATTAGCTAGTGAATCCTGTGAGACTTCATTAAAAAGTGCTGTCGGATCCTAAATAGGATATCTGAATTATGAAAACATTTTTAATCAACCTCGAGAATTTCTCTTTTCACATCGATCAATTTCAGTAGTCTGACGGCATGCCTTCATTGTAGCTCGTTGTATGAATTATCGTTGCGACAAAAATTTGATGCGAATATAATACATCCAGTCCTATTAATTATTTTCTATGATTTTTCATGGACAATTTTTGTCCATATTAATAAAGTTTGTCAAAAATGTTTGGCCGATCGATCGATCTATATTAAATCGACTTTTAACAGCTGGTATTGACCGTAAATAATTATGGTAATGGTTATGAATTTTGAGAAAGGGTGCAAAAAGGTTACAAGAATATATTTCTATTTTATTATTTAAAATTTACGACGACATGAATGGCGCTGCCAGCAATCTTATTGACTCGTTAAACAATTATATATATATATATATATATATATATATATATATATATATATATATATATATAAATACAGTGAATATGTTCACTATACAATATCCAGAAAATTCTTTCTGCATATTCTCCAATAATACAGACTTAAATAAATGAGCTTTCAATAAGCGTGTCATGGGTAGAATCAGACCATTTCGTTATCGTACTGTCGTTCATCGATACACCTGCAATAAATTATAAAACACAGAAATACGTCATCATAATTTTATCAAGTCCAAACACAAGCTTGAAAAATTAATAACTGAGGGTGCATAAAATGACTAACCAGAGATGGGAATTGTATTTCTTCTTTTTCGAGAAACGAGATAGATCGCCAAACTTAATACAGCAACAACTATAAGAAGAACGGCAACTCCAATGATTCCATAAAATGTGCCACGATCGCCGAATATTACAGATTCTGATCGATTGCATTTAGATCCTGCCAATTGAGAAATATCCGGATGTGAAGAGGATACGAAATCATACGATGATTCAAGTAAATAAATTCTGATATAGTTCTAATGACAGTTATTAATGACAACGATGTAGTATTGACAGTAGATGTTGTTAATGTCAACGATGTAGTAATGACAGCAGATGTTATTAATGACAACGATGTAGTATTGACAGTAGATGTTGTTAATGACAACGATGTAGTATTGACAGCAGATGTTATTAATGACAACGATATAGTAATGACAGCAGATGTTATTAATGACAACGATGTAGTATTGACAGTAGATGTTATTAATGTCAATGATGTAGTAATGACAGTAAAAATTCTTAATGTCAACGATGTAGTAATGACAGCAGATGTTATTAATGACAACGATGTAGTATTGACAGCAGATGTTATTAATGTCAACGATGTAGTAATGACAGCAGATGTTATTAATGACAACGATGTAGTATTGACAGTAGATGTTGTTAATGACAACGATGTAGTATTGACAGCAGATGTTATTAATGTCAACGATGTAGTAATGACAGCAGATGTTATTAATGACAACGATGTAGTATTGACAGTAGATGTTGTTAATGACAACGATGTAGTATTGACAGCAGATGTTATTAACGTCAACGATGTAGTAATGACAGCAGATGTTATTAATGACAACGATGTAGTATTGACAGTAGATGTTATTAATGACAACGATGTAGTAATGACAGTAAAAATTCTTAATGTCAACGATGTAGTATTGACAGCAGATGTTATTAATGTCAACGATGTAGTAATGACAGCAGATGTTATTAATGACAACGATGTAGTATTGACAGTAGATGTTGTTAATGACAACGATGTAGTATTGACAGCAGATGTTATTAACGTCAACGATGTAGTAATGACAGCAGATGTTATTAATGACAACGATGTAGTATTGACAGTAGATGTTATTAATGACAACGATGTAGTAATGACAGTAAAAATTCTTAATGTCAACGGTGTAATAATGGCAATAACGAATGAGACGGTGAAAAATCATCGGAAAAATAACTCACTCGCTTTGGCAAAACAAACGATAGATTGATTTTCTCCTCCAGAAATCAATGATTGAGTTTCAATAGAAACTAGATCGTTCGTATCATTGAACATCTCCAGAAGACGGCAATGAATAATTTCTGCACTAATATTTCCCGAAGTTACCGATGATAGTATGGAAATTCGACATTCCTCTCTGCACGTTGGGCCATGCCAATTAATTGTTTCGGCATTCTCATCATTAGATTCATCATAGTCGGTCCAATTATTTGCAATGGCGAGGCTGCACGAAATAAATATTAATTCGAATCAGATGAACTTTGCGTCGATTAATATTAATAAATTCGATTGACCTTTGTACAATGCTTAATTCCTCGTTAGTTCCATTATCAGCTATGAAAATCATGACGCAGAACGAGACTTTCTTGCAATTCCAATCAATCCAACCATTGCAGAGACGCGTACAATTTTCCTTGATCGAGTCAGATGAGTTTCCAGATGAATTTTCCGTAGTACTGAAGACATCCGGAAAATATGTGAAGAGCTCAGTGTTATCTCGATCAAATTGGGACTCGCACTGAGCCGGAGCTACACACTCAGATCCAATTGGACAGCTCGGTTCGCACAATGGCTGACAGAATTGTTGAGATCCATCAATTGATGTTTCGGTATTAACGTATCCCGGATTACAGCTGCATTTATTCGGTGAAACGCATCTGCCATTTGAACATTCCTCGGGACAACTGGGAATGCACAGATTATCCGAGAACATCGCAATCACATGGGATTCTGCTGATGCGATTTGAGCTTTTTCATAATCATAGTGACATTCACAGTAATTTGGCCGAGTACAATTCCCATTGATACAATCCAGTTCGCAAAATGGCTCGCATGAAAAATTATCCACCGGCTTGTATCCCGAGAAACAAATACATTTGTTTGGATGACCGCAAAAAGCGTTGATGCAATTCTCATCGCATATAGGAAGACACTGAGTTGGATTGGTCATTTGGTCAGCGGAGGAAGTTGACCGATAACCGACATCGCATTGGCACACATTTGGTACGATGCAGCTTGCATTCTCGATGCAAGCTGGTTCGCACAAAGCTTGACAGGTGATAACATCGCTGATTATATTCGTGTTTGAGGTATGCAGTGACTCAGCTGTTGAATTGACGATGCTGATTGCCACCGCTGATTCCAAGTTGACCAAAGATGATGAATTTATAATGGAGGAAGCGATATAGCCAACAGCGCAAACGCAATCATTTGGCGATTCGCAGGAAGCATTTGAGCCACAAGGAGGATCGCAAACCGGCGAACATGATTGCGATGGGCCCGTTGAATTTTTTTCGTAACCATCGTGACATTTGCATTGATTCGGCTGTGTGCATGTCGCATTAATGCAGGGAGGATCGCAAATCGGCATACAAACTTGTGGTGGATCTTTGGAATTATTTTCATGGCCAGGATAACATTCGCAGTGATTTGGTTGAGTGCAATTTGCATTAATGCAGGGAGGATCGCAAATTGGCGAACACTCATTTAGTGGATTTTCTGCTTTCTTCTCGTAACCTTTGACACATTTGCAATGATTAGGTCCAGTGCAATTTCCATTGATACAGCCATTTTGACAGATTGGTTCACAGGTGAAATCATTCGTTGGATGCTGTTTGTATCCTGAGTTACAATTACATTTATTAGGAGATACGCAAATAGCGTTGATACAATTTTCTTCGCAAATGGGCAGGCATTGAAGATCAATCTGAGGGTCCAGATTCGAGGAAGCTGCGCGATAACCAATATTGCATTCGCAATGATTTGGTGATTGGCAATACGAATTGGTGGTGCATTCTGGCTTACATTCAGGTATACAGGGTAGAATGTATTTTGGTTCATCAGTAGAATGAAATTTGTCAAGGGTCAAAGTGTACCCAGCGTCGCATTGACACTTGGAGGGTTGGCTGCAATGACCATGATCGCCACATCCATCGTTATTTTTATCATTTCCGCCACAGTCAGGCACGCATTGGCTAAATTCATTGAACACCCTAACACGATAGCCAGCGTTGCACGTACAAACGTTTGGCATTGTGCACTTGCCATTTAAACATCCACTTGGACAGACAGGGGAACATTTCTCAAGTGTTCCTTCTCTCTTTACGTATCCATTGCAACATTCTTCGATTGTTTGCCATTCGACGAAATTCTACATTAACCGTCGATAGAAAAAATAAAGAGATTATGCTATTGGAATATTCGTGAAAAATTTCACCTATGCTCGTTAATATTTTTATTCAAATAAATGAAACATAAATTTTTTCATATTTACCTGCCATCGATAGGCTATTCTTGTTGCTACTTTTTTGAAAAATCCCCACCTACGCTTTTTATAGGTCTCGCGGAATGTTACGTATCGCGAAACAATATGGCTGCGATTGAAAATAATTTACTAATTTTCTTGTTGATAATAAAATTATTTTACGTACATGTAGATTTTTTTTTTATTGATAAGGCGTACCTGCGTGCACGCGAGCATACCGATGGATCGTTTGTTGGGGATAAAGCTACGTCAGAAATTGCGAAATCAGCCTGCAGAGCTAAAATTATGGAAATTGCGAGGAAACCTCCTGGTAACTCGAGATTACTCAATCTCATCGTTGTGCTATAATACGATAATTACTGGTCCTCCGTCTACTGTGATATCGAAGCACTCGGATATTTAATAATCGTGTTAAACTTGCTTTTTTTTTTTTGCAAACGATCACAAAGCAAAAAGAACTTTTGCACTATTTCAAATGGTACAATAATATTTGTCGTACTTGATTATGATGTTGGACTTTTTTTTTTTCTCACTATTACGTCCGACAGAGTCGAGTGACAAATGAAAAGTGATGCTTATGAGACATTCTATATTGATATAATAATATTTATCATAATAGTAATGATATGGATGAAGGGGAAGGATGCGTCAGGGTGTTGACAAAATGGGCTACAGAGATACGTGGGTGATTCAGAATTCTCTTAGAGCGCATCTCTATCAAATATGACAGGATGTCAGTCGTAATCTCGTATTCTCGGACTGTCCAGATTTTATCGAGTCAACTTTCTCGAAATAACTATATTAATTTTTTACGTTATATTTTTTATTTTTAAATGAGCATGAGAGTTATGAGATGGTCTGCATATTATTTGCTTGATTATAAAATGTGCTAATATTTAATATTCATTTTATATTCGGATATCTGCAAATTTAATTTGGTCCAATCATTTTTATTGTAAATTAAATCGTCGAAATTTTATTAGTAGTTTTTTTTTTTATTTGACCGTGATAGATTTTCGATATATTTTCGATTTATATTCGATATATCACGATAATATTTTTGAATAAAAATTGCAAATGAAAATAATAATTTCTCAAGGGTGGTTCATTTATTCTAGTATATCGAATTTTATAATTTTTTTTATCTGACTGCTGATTATACTGACGATATCTTTGGCCATTTTGCTGTTTAATAGTATATGATATAATAGAGGGAATAAAAAAAAAACGTTGTAGTCAGCTGGTCTTTGAGGCCTCAGTAAAAGTAACCAAAAATCATATATAAATCATTGAACAAAATCTCAACATAATATTGGCACTTATTATATTCAAATAAATAAATTGAGTTTTTTGCTACGTATTTGTATACTACAGGCCTCCAAGAATATAAATCATATCTGACTATAATAGATCTCCGATATATCTTCGATTTATATTCGATATATCACGATAATATTTTTGAATAAAAATTGCAAATGAAAATAATAATTTCTCAAGGGTGGTTCATTTATTCTGGTATATCGAATATTATTCTTTTTTTTTATCTGACTACTGATTATACTGACGATATCTTTGGCCATTTCGCTGTTTGAAAGTATATGATATAATAGAGGGAATAAAAAAAAAAAACGTTGTAGTCGGCTGGTCTTTGAGGCCTCAGTAAAAGTAACCAAAAATCATATATAAATCATTGATCAAAATCTCAAGAGATATTAAATACACTATAAATACAGTATAGGTTATGACGATGCGGTGACCAGACGTCATTACGAACATTGATCAATAACGAGAGGATATATAGAGAATAGAGAGCGTTTAAATGATTATTATTAGCAGTCGACAACCTTTTAAGTCGATGTTCGTCTCGTAATGGAATGTCAATCGGTAACGGGCGTGACAAGCGACCGTTAAAATTGCTGGACCCTCATAGCTGTACATGAAGAAAGATATCGATTGGTCAACCGGATGCGGTCATTATGCATCAATTTATCCTGCCGAGCTCCTTCATTTCTCGTGAAGTACACTCGAGCAGAATTAATTCAGCAGTGAAGCAGCGAATTTATTAAAAAAAAAAAAAAATGTTAATCCCAGATTTCTCCGGAGTAAATTATTTATCGTACGTCTATCAATGCGACTTGCAGTACACACGGGACAGATCATCGCTTAGAACATTCTTTATTTTTGCTTTTATCGGTCAACGAGAGGTAAAAAAAAAAAAAAGAAGAAATGTATTCGATAAGATATTATCTAGCACAGAGTGACATGACACTCCGTATAAAATGCCTGCTTGTCCACAATTATTATTTCACTTTAATAATAACGATACGGTAATAATTTATATCTTCATTGCAACAATTTGACGTGTCTTGATTTTACGTTCTCTGCGATATATATGTATATATATATCGAGGAATCTATATAATTTTAATTAATGAAACCTATAACGGTTATACACGAGCATCGCAGCATCTGGATCAGTTTATTATCTCGCGAGTTTCGCTTCCCGCATCGAACGAGATCAGAGATTGCTGAATTAATAATCGATCGATATAAATCATTCATTCTTAAATACAGACTATCGCAAGTATGAGCGAATAATAAGGATCAAAAATTACATTATTCACATTATACATTTTTTTATAGGTCATCTGACATCAGCGTGGATATGAAAACTGTAATGGACACTTTTTCATTATAATTTCCGTCAATCTATCAAGTAAAAATATTTCAACGTTTCATGTAAAAATATTTCGACGATATATGTATATTAGGACTCCGACAGGGCCCAATTTCCCTCGACGTGAGTTATTCTACGAGGGCTGTCTTGTTCTTAATAAAAAAAATCTTAAAAAAATCTTTTTGAATATTAACGATAATATATAATCTCAGCCGATTAAATGGTTTTCATTGACTATCGTAAGTATGAGCGAATAATAAGGATCAAAAATTACATTATTCACATTATACATTTTTTTTATAGGTCATCTGCCATCAGGGTGGAATTGAAAACTGTAATGGACAGTTTTTCATTATAATTTCCGTCAAACTATCAGGTAAAAATATTTCAACTTCATAATATATTAGGACTCCGACAAGACCCAATGATAGGGCCCAATTTCCCTCGACGTGAGTTATTCTACGAGGGCTGTTTTGTTCGTAGTAAAAAAAATAAAAAATAACTTTTTGAATATTAACGATAATATATAATCTCAGCCGATTAAATGGTTTTCATTGACTATCGTAAGTATGAGCGAATAATAAGGATCAAAAATTACATTATTCACATTATACATTTTTTTTATAGGTCATCTGCCATCAGGGTGGAATTGAAAACTGTAATGGACAGTTTTTCATTATAATTTCCGTCAAACTATCAGGTAAAAATATTTCAACTTCATAATATATTAGGACTCTGACAAGACCCAATGATAGGGCCCAATTTCCCTCGACGTGAGTTATTCTACGAGGGCTGTCTTGTTCTTAATAAAAAAAATCTAAAAAAATCTTTTTGAATATTAACGATAATATATAATCTCAGCCGGTTAAATGGCTTTCATTGTATCTACCATAATATTCGGACTGTAACCAAGAACGCTTGGAACAGCTCAGTTGTGATTCTATCGTAATTATTCCACAGCATAGGACTGCGTGTTCGTCAAGAATTCTTTCGACCGAGAGAGCTATAAATTCAATAGCCGTAACGTATATCACACGGATTTTCAGAACACGAGAAAGAATGCCCATAATTCAAATGGAGGGAGGGGGAGGGTATATATATATATATATATATAGCTCTCTCACGCGCTCGCGGGGACTTATTTGTCCCTTTCTTGGCCCTTTTCACTGAAGCCGACCAAACTCTCTCTCTCTCTCTCTCTCTCTATCTTTCCTCGTTCTCTCGATCACTATATACTCTGACCCCACCCAGAAAACAGCGACGCTGGGCCCGACAGCGAGCCGTATCAAGCCAAGCCACTCGGTCAATAAATATAAATCTCAAATCTCTTCTCAGCGCTCCACAGCTCAGATATAAGCTGATCGATGAAGGAAAAGAAAAAAATGTCATAAATCTAATTGACTATTCGTATAATTAAAATCAAGTATCCAAATACAATCGAGAGAGTTTAGCTATATGGCCAGTAAGAATGGAGCAGCAGCCATTTAATAGTCAATATATGAGCTCATTTCTTTGTTGGAATAGTAATCGTGAGATCAGATATGTCGTCTCTCCTTTCTCTTTTACTTGGAGGGATCCATTTAATTATTCAAATAGAAGCTTCCGGGCCACGAAATTTAGTATTATTATTATTATTATTATGCGCTCCATTCGAAGAACGAAGAGCCAAAGTACATAAAAATAAATGATTTATCTCAATAGCGGAATTAGGCGAAGAATTATGTTGCAAAAATAACATTCAATAGTTTCAAATAGAAACTTTCATTTCAATCAAATTTATTTTCATGTAAATAAATGTCAGGTTATTAAATCTCAGTTTAAATAAATTTTTCCTCCGCATACAAGCTGTATATATTCTTTTTTTAATTCTTATTATGGTGTCGATATTCATACATAATTTTCATGACTTTTAGCTGTGTTGGAAAAAGATGGAGAATTGAAAATGAAGTTGAAGTGAAGTTCAATATTATAGGGCTGTTTCAAGCCTAAGTCCAAGTTGTTGGATTAGTAATCGTGAGATCAGGTATGTCGTCTCTCCTTTCTCTTTTACTTGGAGGGATCCATTTAATTATTCAAATGGAAGCTTCCGGGCCACGAAATTTAGTATTATTATTATTATTATTATTATGCGCTCCATTCGAAGAACGAAGAGCCAAAGTATATAAAAATAAATTATTTATCTCAATAGCGGAATTAGGCGAAGAATTATGTGGCAAAAATAACATTCAATAGTTTCAAATAGAAACTTTCATTTCAATCAAATTTATAAATAAATCTCAGCTTAATAAACATCTTAATAAAAATGTTAAATAAACACAAATCCTCCCTTCACCTGATAAGGAGTCATTGAAAAAGCATCATAGCACCTTTTGGTCGGTGCACACAATTATATTTATTTCGCTTTATAATAATTTATTAGTTAAAATAGAAGGCTCACATTTTGGGGAAAATGCTAAAAATTGGGTCTTCCATTTTTCATTTTGGCACAAACCCTCCCCTCCCTGATAAGAGGTCACTCAAAAAGCATCATAGCACCTTTTTGTCGGTGCACAGAATTCCATTTATTCGATTATATAAAAAAAAAAAATTGAAATGTATAATTCCTTCCACATAAAAAATTATTATATAAAATAGAAGGCTCATATTTTGTGGAAAATGCTAAAAATTGGGTCTTCCATTTTTCATTTTGGCACAAACCCTCCCCTCCCCTGATAAGAGGTCACTCAAAAAGCATCATTGCACCTTTTTGTCGGTGCACAGAATTCCATTTATTCGATTGATAAAATAAAAAAACAATTTTTACTGACTTGTCAGTGGCAAGGAGTCTGTTCTATGTACTGTGGAATTTTAAATGTTCATGATACGTTTGGGATTACAGAAATAAATATTGGACGATTGCAAAAAGCTTCTTTAACACGAGGAAGCAAAAACAGCGATGCAAAGAAGGAATGGAACGAGCTTAAAAGAGACGAGTTAGCACTTAGTAATAAAAAATAAAAAAACTAAAGTATCCAAACAAGTGTTAGATAAGTCTATTTGCTGTAATTACACTAACATATAAAAAAAAATTGAAATGTATAATTCCTTGCACATAAAAAATTATCATATAAAATAGAAGGCTCACGTTTTGGGGAAAATGCTAAAAATTGGGTCTTCCATTTTTCATTTTGGCACAAACCCTCCCCTCCCCTGATAAGAGGTCACTCAAAAAGCATCATTGCACCTTTTTGTCGGTGCAAAGAATTCCATTTATTCGATTGATAAAATAAAAAATCAATTTTTACTGACTTGCCAGTGGCAAGGAGTCTGTTCTATGTACTGTGGAATTTTAAATGTTCATGATACGTTTGGGATTACAGGAATAAATATTGGACGATTGCAAAAAGCTTCTTTAACACGAGGAAGCAAAAACAGCTATGCAAAGAAGGAATGGAACGAGCTTAAAAGAGACGAGTTAGCATTGAGTAATAAAAAATAAAAAAACAAAAGTATCCAAACAAGTGTTAGATAAGTCTATTTGCTGTAATTACACTAACATATAAAAAAAAATTGAAATGTATAATTCCTTACACATAAAAA